>OY728123.1:1330432293-1330676154 GCA_963277665.1 Viscum album | reverse complement strand
GGTCCAGGCTCCAAGAGCCCCCTTTCCTGAAAAAAGAAACCAAACTTACTCGTTCAATGAGAATCAGGTCCTCGGTTACTTCTATAGGGCCTTGAAACAGAGGATTGTACACTTTCCTAAGTACAGAAGGCCAGAAGAGGACAATCTTACTGATCACCCCAACTACTGCCCCTATCATCAGATTCTGGGGCACACCCTCAAGCAGTGCTATGTGTTTAAAGACTGGCACTAGTGTAGAAAACGTTTTTAACGTCACCATTTTTGACGTCGGTTATATATAACCGACGTGATAATCTGTGATACCTGGTTTTTTACGTCAGTTATTTTAATAACCGACGTTAAAAAATCACATGCGTTCGTTTTTTACATCGGTTATAAAATAACCGACGTAAAAAACCAAAGAACAGTGTTTTTTACGTCAGTTATCAAATAACCGACGTAAAAAATGAGGTATCTACGAATTTTTTACATCAGTTATAAAATAAACGATATAAAAAAAGCGGCATTTGAGGCCTTTTTGATTTCGGTTATTGGATAACTGATGTAACAACCCAACCCGCAGAATTTTTTACATCAGTTATATTATAACTGACGTAAAAAACTGTGATTTATGATGTATTTTTTACATCGGTTATTCTATAACCGACGTAAAAAAACCAACACGTGGATTTTTTTATGTCGGTTATAAAATAACCGATGTAAAAAAAGTGGTATCTGATACATTTATAATGTCAGTTATTATAATAACTGACATTATAAATGTAATAAAAATAGTTTATAACGTCGGTTATTAAATAACCGATGTTCTAAAACATTTAAAAAATAAACATGCCCTGTGGATTGTCATTTACGATTTTTTGATCGACATTCTGGCGACTCGTCTCTCTCGTGCGGAAAAACCCTAATCGACTCTTCGATCTCGTTGTGTTAAACTCATTTTTCCATCTTTTTTTATCATCTTTACTCTCCTTGGATCTATGCAACACTCAGGTAAGCCTCCGACGACTTTATTTCATTCGTTTCTTTTCCTGGATAGTCTATATTTACGTTTTGTGATTTTTTTGTTTAAACTAGGTAAGATTCTTCGATTTCGAACCCTCTTACCTCGTTTTTCCATCATCATATTATTTATTATCCCCATATCTATTAGATCAACTCGCAATATTTGTGTAAGCCTCACCTACTTCTATTTCAATTGTTTTTGGTTTCACGAATGCCCGACATTGATGGTAATTTTTGTTGTCATTGACAACTAATGATCTCATTCACCTATATTACTACAATTTATATGTAAACCATTTTTGATACACCCATTCCATGTACCAGTGTGATTTATTTTATAAATATATATGGTTTTTCATGGTGGAATTTTTGTTTTGGATCCTTGGTTGTTTCTATTTTGGGTATCACTTTTTGTTGTTCCATAATCTATTTACATCGCTTATTTTCGTGGACTATTATAAGTATTAATATGCTATTAAAACCTGATTCATTGCACAATAGAGAATTTTATACTAGTAGGAGATACAATTCATGGTTCTCATTTTGAATAATGGCATGATACTAAAACTAGTAGCTTGAGGTTAAAATCTCTAGATATGACAAAACTAGTAGCTTGAGGTTAAAATCCCTTGGTTATGAGGGGATATCAAGAGGGTTGGTGGCTTTCCAGGGGGTTGGGGGCTATCCAGGGTGTCCATGGAGGTTGGGGGGGGGGGCAGTCCAGGGGGTGTGTGTGTGTGGGGGGGGGGGGGGTCCAAGGGGGTGGGGGTGTCGAAGTGGGTGGGGGGGGGGGGGGCTGTCCAAGGGGGTGAGTGGGTGGGTGGGGGGCTATCCAAGGGGGTGGGGGCCTGTCCAGAGGGTTTGGAGGGTTGTCTGGGGGGGGGGGGTGGGGGGCTGTCCAGAAGGTTGGGGGGTTTCCAGGGGGTGTCCAAGGGGGTAGGGGGTGGTGTACAGGAGGGGTGGGGGTGTTTTCTAGAGGGGTGGGGGCTGTCCAGGGGGGGTGCTGTCCAGAGGGTTGGGGGGTGTCCAAGGGGGTAGGGAGTGGGGGGTGGTGTTCAGGAGGGGTGGGGTGGGGGGTGCTGTCTAGAGGGGTGGGGGCTGTCCAGGGGGTGGGTGGGGGGGGGGGGGCTTTCCAGAGGGTTGGGGGGTGTCCAGGGGGGTGTCCAAGGGGGTGGGTAGGTGGGGGGGGGGGGGGGGGTTGTACAAGGGGGTGGGGGCATGTCCAGAGGGTTTGGGGGGTTGTCTGGGGGGTGTCCAGGGGGGTGTCCAAGGGGGTAGGGGGTGGGGGTGGTGTCCAGGAGGGGTGGGGGGTGCTGTCTAGAGGGGTGGGGGGCTTTCCAGGGGGTGTGGGGGGGGGGGTGTCCAGAGGGTTGGGGGGTGTCCAGGGGGATGTCCAAGGAGGTAGGGGTGGTGTCCAGGAGGGGTGGGGGTGGTGTCCAGGAGGGGTGGGTGGGGGGGGGGGCTGTCCAGAGGGTTGGGGGGTGTCCAGGGGGTGTCCAAGGGGGTAGGGGGTGGTTTCTAGGAGGGGTGGGGTGCTATCTAGAGGGGTGGGGGGCTATCTAGGGGGTGGGGACTGTCCAAAGGGTTGGGGGATGTCCAGGGGGTGTTTAAGGGGGTGGGGGTGGTGTCCAGGAGGGGTGGGGGGTGCTGTCTAGAGTGGTGGGGGGATTTCCAGGGGGTGGGTGGGGGGGGGGGGGGGCTGTCCAGAGGGTTGGGGGGTGTCCAAGGGGGTAGGGGATGGGGGTGGTGTCCAGGAGGGGTGGGGGGTGCTGTCTAGAGGGGTGGGGGGCTGTCCAGAGGGTGGGGGTGTCCAGGAGGGGTGGGGGGGGGGGGTGTCCAAGGGTGTGGTGGTGTCCATGGGGTGTCCAAGGGGGTGGTGGTGTCCAGGGGGTGTCCAAGGGGGTGGGGGATAAGTGTCAGTTGGGATTGACTACTACATCGTGGTTTCTGAGATTATGACATGATGATTGTGCCGTGATGATTGGCTTTACATTATGATTTTCTCCATCTAAGTTTTTATTTTAAATTTGATTTGATTCTTATATTTACTCCATTTTCTCCAATTTTATATCAACCATTGTAGGCCCCACAGTTTTCTTTGATTCAATGGAATTTAAAACTGTTATATCTAACTATATTTTGTTTTTAAAATAATATTCAAGCATATTTTTTTAAATACGCATAGATTTGTTTTATATTTCAAAATTATTTCACATTCAAATTATGATTTTTTTCATATAAACATATATTTGTCTTATCTTAAAAATATATATAATTTTGATATTTGTTATTGGTAATAATGAGTCGAAGTTGGATTATGGAACATCGAATGAGCAATGAATATGAGGAAGGTGTTGATGCCTTTTTGGAATTTTCTAAACTAAATGTAACACCCCAGGTAAATAAAGAATAGACATTTTCATATTTATCCATATTTGTGAATAAAATATTAATATGACTTTAAAGGGGACGCTATGCTCGATGGCGTACCCAACACACAACAACGAGTTTATTGGGAATCTTACGTTGCACTCTAATAATAAAATAATAATATTTCAAATGGTAGTTAACATGTAGCCGTTGTATTGGCGGTAATGGATAGAAATAACTAAAATATGATTATATATGTTTTTTAATGTTTTTACATTTATCCAATAAAAGCTAAAGGCTTAAAATACGGAAAGAAATCAATTTTAGGCTTTTATACCCTAATTTTCACTAAAGGTTCACTTATCACCTTTTGATGGAGAACTGTCATTAAATATAGTTTTGATCACTCTTATACATTATTTTGGACCAAATAAAACTCTTCTTTAGAATTGGGACATCAAAATTTACTTTGTGTAAATGTTTGGTATCTTTCCGATAAAGTTCATTTTTTCAATGAATAGTGTAAAATGTTGTATTTTAATTCAAAACCTCTTTTTAATCTAATTTATTTATATGATTAGATTATCTTTTGAATTGGTTTTAAAGTTAAATTAGAATATATTTTTACCATTAAATCCAATAGTGGTCGTTGGAATTAATTTCACTTTGAAATCAGACTTAAACTAGTGTCAATCTTTTGATACTTATTGTTTCATAAAAACACGCTATTTGCTTTGACAACGGGAATTAATTATTAAATTAATTAATCTGACTTATATGTTTTGAATTTTGTAAAATAGACTTCATTTTTGAATTCGGAATATCAAATATATCTTATGGTGAATTTTTGGGATTTTTCTGAAAAACTCCAATTTTTGATGAATAGTGAAACCACTAAGTGGTAATCAAGCAAACTGATTTTTCAGTTAAATGAAAGTTTACCACTAATGTGTATTGAATTTTAAAAATCCGACATACATGGTTGTCATTAAGAAGTAAAATGTGGTTCAATGAGATTATAATAATTTTTTGGTGAATAGTAACTTATTAAGTTCTTAATCGCGATTAGAGGTAATTAGTGTAATTTAAGGTAAAAATGATATTATAAGAATGTGAAAACACCATGACACTTATCCTAAACCTATTGGGTGAGTCATGGCAGACCAAGACAAGCCATGGGCCAACTTGGGGACCCCATGGTGCCACTTTAGTTGGAAAATGACAATAATATATTTTTATTTAATGGAAAAGTAAAATTGACACAAACATGATATGTTTTACTAAAACAATTTTTAAGTAGGTTTATACAAGTCATATTTTTGATTATAAATAGTCATTGGAAATCTAAAAAGATTTCATACATCATAGTAATTTTTTTATAATTTTTAGACATTAAATAAATTAAATTATTTATGACATCATAATGATGCAGTGATGACATCATTATTTAACGATTAAAATAAAATGGAAATATAATGTAATATATATGAACTAAACATGTCCAAAACTTATTGGATGGGTGGATTTCGAACCCTTATAACCTTATCCACTAATTATATCAATGTGGGACCTTTTAAAACCGAAACACATTTTCAAATAAAGTAATATTTCTTACTTTCCAAAAGTGCCCCTCCTCTCCTCTTATAAAAGGCCCCCACCTCTACTTCATTTCACACACTCCTCAAGCCTTTGTCTCGGCCAACCCCTGACCATTTACTCTCTGCACATCCCTCTCCTCATCCTAGAGGATTCCCTTTGGGAAGAATCCTTTCAAAGGAAGCCTTTAGTCTCAAATCAAAAGGAGTTACATTTTTAAAGGTAATTCATTCTCTCGTGTTCATTTGTTTTATTTTGCTTCTCCAACCCCCTAAACTCTTTTTATTTACTTATTTTGTAACAACACCAGTATCTTCAATATACTATGATGTTTTTATAAGATTTATTCGAGCTACACTCTCACAAAACTACATCAAATGGTTAAAGAACATACGGTTTCCGTGGATGGTGAAATTCTGCCTCCCGAAACGATGATTGTTCAATACTCATTTAACACCTTCAAAGGTGGCCATTTTGATGTCACTATTTTTATATATGATATATAATATTTTTATGTTTTACTTATGCTTCTGTATTTTTCATTTTTGTCTTACCTTTATGTCTTCCATTATGGGTATACGCGATATCTTCATTTAAGGAAGTGCGGACTACCGCCCCCTCAAAGTGATTTGATTCGTTAAAATACCATATGTGGGATGTATAAAGGATGGAAATATGATATTATATATGATATTATACTGGAATTATAATATACCTTTATATCATTATTATTCCATTCTATAAAATACGAAATAGAAATGAAAGTAGCGTTCATGCGTACGTACGGCTTACCGTCTCCATGAACGGTGCATTTCATTTCTTACCTCTAAATAATTATGTAATGTTATAAATGCATGAATGTACTGGATATATATGACATATATGATATCTAAATAATTAATACAATTCTGGATATAATAAAAATTTGGCCACACGAACAACATGTAATTGTAAGAAGTCCACTTTCGACTTAAGAACCAAATATCGGCAAAACAAATATTATTAACTTAAATGATTACATAATGTTTATGACATGGTAATAAGTGGTATAAAAGGAATAATGAACTTGAAAAATGTTCTTAAGGAATTAAAAATTAACTCAAGTTTATTATTCAGGAGATTAAAGAACGATCGAGTCAAGTTAGACCCGAGGTAAGGTATCCTACACCTCTCTTTCTTTTTAAGTACACTCTTTCATGTCATTCCTTTTAAAGCTCATATTTCTTATGATTGGGATGTTATTTTATATTACTCCTACTGTAATTTTTATGTTCATGTGATGAGAGACCCTATTCTCTCTCATCAATCCATTTTGGAAGTTTTGAGTGGCGCCGTTAGGCTGCCGAGTTTTCATAAGGGATTTTTCATCTCTCTTTTATTCCCGTGAGATTTATGCTACATTTGCCACAAATTCCATTGAGTGGTGTATTTACTGCCCATTATTCTACTCTTTGTGTAATATACTTTCGTTTATGAGTATTTACATCAATGATCTATTGTCCTTCTTTCATGGGGTGTATGTTTTGAAAGATACCCAAGTCGGTAAGGGAACCTTTCACCCTCCGCATTTTAAAAGACTTTGTTTGTTATGTCTTTTAATTCACATACTATTATGTTGGGATATGTTCTTCTATATCATGATTGATGTAAATTTTATGTCCAAGTGATGAGATATAATTTTTATCTCTCATCAACTCATTTTGATGTGATGCCGTTAGGCTGTCAAGGGAAATTTTTAACCCAATTTCGATTTCTTTGGGTTCAAAATGTAGTCATTGAATATGTCATCCATTGAATATGTGGGAATGACCTTTTATTGTTTTAAACTTAATATCCACTTATATTGGGTGTATTTATGTTTGTCACACATATTTTTGAGATTGATTTGTTCTTAATTTAAGGATACCTTCTTTATAAGGGATTTCATCACATTTGACATTTCTATTGAGAGTTCATTGTTGTTATGAACCAATTCACTCTTATATGGTGTATATACTGTCCTTTGGAGTATTATATCATGAATAAATTTATTCTCATGATATTATAAAGTTCTGAATAAATGTTATTCCTCAATTGTTGTATTCAAGTGTCTCTAATTTTGGTAAAACCACTTTAACCAAAATATCATTTTAAATGTTTTAATTATTTGTTCTTATTAATATCCATGTTTTCAAAGTGGTTTTAAGGATTTATTTATATGGATATTAATGGTTTAAAGTTTTAAGCTTCAAGGTGGTATGGGACACTTTGATTCAAAAATATCTTTATTAATTATTTTAAATGGTTTTTGAAATGGTTTCTTTTTAAATGGATTCAATATTTCAATATACTAAAATGTTATATTGTGATTGAAATATGGAAATGTTATGTTTCCTTTATGCATGTTTTATGTGAAACATTTATGTTATGGTTCTTGGGCATTTTTATGAAAACGGGTGGTTCCGTGATAAACTAAGGGCGGGTGAGCCCGTAATAGCTCTCCAATGCATTGGGTAACGCGAAGGAGTGAAACGTTAAGGTTTCTCCGAAGAGATTTAGGGAATATACTGTGATGGGTATTCCAAACGTAACCAAGAGGGTTACTCCCTACGTAAGAATGTTATGAATGCCTCAAGTTACCTTTATGTCTTATGTTTTCTATGATTTATTCATGATTTGATATGCCTATGTTTTATGGGTAAAGTGTGATTTCATTCTAATGTATATTTGAACTCATGTTTCCTTTCCATATTTTTTATAACTCTTACTGAGCTTTTTATGCTCATCCCAAGTTTTTGAAATGTTTTTCACAGGTCAAGGGAAGGGTACATGATGTGATGATAGTGTCAAGGATGTGTCAAGAAAGAATCCATGTTTTATTTTAAATATGTTTCCGTTGATGGGAAGAATGAATACTGTCTTTTATGTAACCACTTTGTTTAAATGTGGAATGTAATGCAAGTTTCATGATCTAATTCTCTAAAACTCTAAACCTGAAAAGATCCTCAATGTGTAATCTTGTAATAACTCAAGATTAAGTAAGGTTTAAGGCTGGGGCTTTATAGTTGGTATCAAAGGTCGGTTTAGACAACTTTAGGGATTTGGAGTTTTTGTGAGGCACATGATCAGTCCCTATAACTATTATTTCAGTTAAATCCTTGTTTTAATTTTTTTTCCAGTTCAAGTAAAGTCAGTTACGAATGGAAGGAGGAGGATCTCAAACGACATTTCTATCTCTTCCTGATGACATGCTTGCAATAATTATTGCAAAGTCATCTTCGGATGATTGTGAAACTTTTTCTAGCATACAACTCACTTGCAAGCATTTGTTTGAGATATCAAACACCTCCGCTATACCTCGTTATCATCGTGGATCATGGGTTATTTTTAGAAAAATACTATTTTCACAATATTCTCATGTTTTCAAGAGAGGTAAATATTATCAAGGTATTTTCAAATATTTTACCTTATCACAAGAATTTGAAGCATATTATGATTTTCAAAATGGTGCTGAGGAAGGAGACCCTTGCGCAACCTATTTATATTTGCTTTTAAAATATAGTCTCACATCACATAATTATGGTATTTTAAAAGGACCAATGATAGAAAGTTTCAACTCAATTTCGGTCCGACTATTTTTTAGAAATCATGTTTTATCAGATGTTTTGGAATTATATGTCATACATGATTATTTTCCAAATCTGTTTTTCTGTGAACACCCATATGACCCATGTTGCACGAGGTGTATTTGGATGGAGGAAGCAAATGATTTTGAAGGATCTCTAAATCATTGTTGTAATGCATGAGACTTCTACCTACGTGAGAAAGATGGCGATGAGACCGAGTGGGTGCCATGATCAAGGTATGATGTTATTCATTTTGGGAATTGTTTTATTTTATCTTATGGTGGTGAAATAAGAATTCAAGAATTAAGGTGTTGAGATCATAATGAATTTGGATGAAAATTAAAGGTATAAGGAAACTATTGAGTTTAAAACATGTTGGGGTTATTTTTGGAGTTTTATAAAAAGGACAACACGCAGACCGTGTGACAACCCGTCGCGTCGGACAAAGCTGTGGGAATCGAACCCACAAAAAAAAAGTGCAACTGGTATTTATCGCCTACCACTGGACTACGTGAAGTCCCTGGTTAGTTTGACCGATTCTTTCTAGTTATATGATTTTATGAATTAAGAGTAAGTTGATTTTGGGTTATTTATGAAAATGATTATCCTATCATGGAGGATATGTGATTAGGTTAATTACTTTTCAATACGAGACTTTAGGAGCAACTGATGTTGTTTGGAGATAAATGTTACGATTTAACTTGGAAGACTATGTGACTAAATCCTTCAAATATTTGGGTTTCAATATTATTTTGGTTTACTTTGAAGAATTTTATGGACAAATTTTTTATCTAATGGTCCTCGTTGAACTTTGGGTTTTTTTGGACAAATTTTGGAGATTAAGAATAGATTTTATTTTTATAAAGGGTTATCCTTTTCTGGATTATATGATCTTGTACTAGCCTTTTTGGTTTTGGTTTTGGTTAAAGTATAAAGACATGGGAAGTATATATTTCTCTTTTGTGGATTAGGCACTTCTCTAAAAGTTGATTATAGTACTCTTAATGTGAACAAGTCTCCCTAAATACTCGTCTTTTGGAAAAAAATATGAGTTTGACTAAGGAATCTAGTAAAAGTTGAGAGTCAACATGATAAGTGATTATGTTTCCTTATGAATAAATTCCTCAATAAAAAGTAACTTAAAACAAAAAATGTTGTCTATTAACTTTTCCTACTAGGGAATCGAATACCATTTAACCCATCACAAGTTTCTGATTTTCTCATGGTTAACTTTCTCCTAAACATGTTTTCTATCACTCTCCATCAGAACATGACCCTTTGTTTTTTCCTCCATGTCCATATTTTCATACTTGGAATCCTAGTATGGGTTAACTCGGGTGACCTTTGTACTTATCTTTCTTTATTTTAAAGTGTTTGTTTTACCGACTTTTGTTCCGATGTGGGACTTTCAAGGATGTTACCAAGCCCAATTTTAAAATTGCGAGGACGCAATTCCCAAAAAGGGGGGAAGGATGTAACACCCCAGGTAAATAAAGAATAGACATTTTCATATTTATCCATATTTGTGAATAAAATATTAATATGACTTTAAAGGGGACGCTATGCTCGATGGCGTACCCAACACACAACAACGAGTTTATTGGGAATCTTACGTTGCACTCTAATAATAAAATAATAATATTTCAAATGGTAGTTAACATGTAGCCATTGTATTGGCGGGAATGGATATAAATAACTAAAATATGATTATATATGTTTTTTAATGTTTTTACATTTATCCAATAAAATCTAAAGGCTTAAAATACGGAAAGAAATCAATTTTAGGCTTTTATACCCTAATTTTCACTAAAGGTTCACTTATCACCTTTTGATGGCGAAATGTCATTAAATATAGTTTTGATCACTCTTATACATTATTTTGGACCAAATAAAACTCTTCTTTAGAATTGGGACATCAAAATTTACTTTGTGTAAATGTTTGGTATCTTTCCGATAAAGTTCATTTTTTCAATGAATAGTGTAAAATGTTGTATTTTAATTCAAAACCTCTTTTTAATATAATTTATTTATATGATTAGATTATCTTTTGAATTGGTTTTAAAGTTAAATTAGAATATATTTTTACCATTAAATCCAATAGTGGTCGTTGGAATTAATTTCACTTTGAAATCAGACTTAAACTAGTGTCAATCTTTTGATACTTATTGTTTCATAAAAACATGCTATTTGCTTTGACAGCGGGAATTAATTATTAAATTAATTAATCTGACTTATATGTTTTGAATTTTGTAAAATAGAATTCATTTTTGAATTCTGAATATCAAATATAGCTTATGGTGAATTTTTGGGATTTTTCTGAAAAACTCCAATTTTTGATGAATAGTGAAACCACTAAGTGGTAATCAAGCAAACTGATTTTTCAGTTAAATGAAAGTTTACCACTAATGTGTATTGAATTTTAAAAATCCGACATACATGGTTTTCATTAAGAAGTAAAATGTGGTTCAATGAGATTATAATAATTTTTTGGTGAATAGTAACTTATTAAGTTCTTAATCGCGATTAGAGGTAATTAGTGTAATTTAAGGTAAAAATGATATTATAAGAATGTGAAAACACCATGAAACTTGTCCTACACCTATTGGGTGAGTCATGGGCGACCAAGACAAGCCATGGGCCAACTTGGGGACCCCATGGTGCCACTTTAGTTGGAAAATGACAATAATATATTTTTATTTAATGGAAAAGTAAAATTGACAAAAACATGATATGTTTTACTAAAACAATTTTTAAGTAGGGTTATACAAGTCATATTTTTGATTATAAATAGTCATTGGAAAGCTATAAAGATTTCCTACATCATAGTAATTTTGTTTATAATTTTTAGACATTAAATAAATTAAATTATTTATGACATCATAATGATGCAGTGATGACATCATTATTTAACGATTAAAATAAAATGGAAATATAATGTAATATCTATGAACTACACATGTCCAAAACTTATTGGATGGGTGGATTTAGAACCCTTATAACCTTATCCACTAATTATATCAATGTGGGACCTTTTAAAACCGAAACACATTTTCAAATAAAGTAATATTTCTTACTTTCCAAAAGTGCCCCTCCTCTCCTCTTATAAAAGGCCCCCACCTCTACTTCATTTCACACACTCCTCAAGCCTTTGTCTCGGCCAACCCCTGACCATTTACTCTCTACACATCCCTCTCCTAATCCTAGAGGATTCCCTTTGGGCAGAATCCTTTCAAAGGAAGCCTTTAGTCTCAAATCAAAAGGAGTTACATTTTTAAAGGTAATTCATTCTCTCATGTTCATTCCTTTTATTTTGCTTCTCCAACCCCCTAAACTCTTTTTATTTACTTCTTTTGTAACAACAACAGTATCTTCAATATACTAGGATGTTTTTATAAGATTTATTCGAGCTACACTCTCACACAACTACATCAAATGGTTAAAGAACATACGATTTCCGTGGATGGCGAAATTCTGCCTCCCAAAACGATGATTGTTCAATACTCATTTAACACCTTAAAAGGTGGCCATTATGATGTCAATATTTTTATATATGATATATAATATTTTTATGTTTTACTTATGCTTCTGTATTTTTCATTTTTGTCTTACCTTTATGGCTTCCATTATGGGTATACGCGATATCTTCATTTAAGGAAGTGCGGACTACCGCCCCCTCAAAGTGATTTGATTCGTTAAAATACCATATGTGGGATGTATAAAGGATGGAAATATGATATTATATATGATATTATACTGGAATTATAATATACCTTTATATCATTATTATTCCATTCTATAAAATACGAAATAGAAATGAAAGTAGCGTTCATGCGTACGTACGGCTTACCGTCTCCATGAACGGTGCATTTCATTTCTTACCTCTAAATAATTATGTAATGTTATAAATGCATGAATGTACTGGATATATATGACATATATGATATCTAAATAATGAATACAATTCCGGATATAATAAACATTTGGCCACACGAACAACATGTAATTGTAAGAAGTCCACTTTCGACTTAAGAACCAAATATCGGCAAAACAAATATTATTAACTTAAATGATTACATAATGTTTATGACATAGTAATAAGTGGTATAAAAGGAATAATGAACTTTAAAAAGGTTCTTAAGGAAGTAAAAATTAACTCAAGTTTATTATTCAGGAGATTAAAGAACGATCGAGTCAAGTCGGACCCGAGGTAAGGGATCCTACACCTCTCTTTCTTTTTAAGTACACTCTTTCATGTCATTCCTTTTAAAGCTCATATTTCTTATGATTGGGATGTTCTTTTATATTAATCCTACTGTAATTTTTATGTTAATGTGATGAGAGACCCTATTCTCTCTCATCAATCCATTTTGGAAGTTTTGAGTGGTGCCGTTAGGCTGCCGAGTTTTCATAAGGGATTTTTCATCTCTCTTTTATTCCCGTGAGATTTATGCTACATTTGCCACAAATTCTATTGAGTGGTGTATGTACTGCCCATTATTCTACTCTTTGTGTAATATAATTTCGTTTATGAGTATTTACATCAATGATCTATTGTCCTTCTTTCATGGGGTGTATGTTTTGAAAGATACCCAAGTCGGTAAAGGAACCTTTCACCCTCCGCATTTTAAAAGACTTTGTTTGTTATGTCTTTTAATTCACATACTATTATGTTGGGATATGTTCTTCTATATCCTGATTGATGTAAATTTTATGTCCAAGTGATGAGATATACTTTTTATCTCTCATCAACTCATTTTGATGTGATGCCATTAGGCTGTCAAGGGAACTTTTTAACCCAATTTCGATTTCTTTGGGTTCAACATGTAGTCATTGAATATGTCATCCATTGAATATGTGTGAATGACCTTTTGTTGTTGTACACTTAATATCCACTTATATTGGGTGTATTTATGTTTGTCACACATATTTTTGAGATTGATTTGTCCTTAATTTAAGGATACCTTCTTTATAAGGGATTTCATCACATTTGACATTTCTATTGAGAGTTCATTGTTGTTATGCACCAATTCACTCTTATATGGTGTATATACTGTCCTTTGGAGTATTATATCATGAATCCATTTATTCTCATGATATTATAAAGTTCTGACTAAATGTTATTCCTCAATTGTTGTATTCAAGTGTCTCTAATTTTGGTAAAACCACTTTAACCAAAATATCGTTTTAAATGTTTTAATTATTTGTTATTATTAATATCCATGTTTTCAAAATGGTTTTAAGGATTTATTTATATGGATATTAATGGTTTAAAGTTTTAAGCTTCAAGGTGGTATGGGACACTTTGATTCAAAAATCTCTTTATTAATTATTTTAAATGGTTTTAAAAATGGTTTCTTTTTGAATGGATTCAATATTTCAATATACTAAAATGTTATATTGTGATTGAAATATGGAAATGTTATGTTTCCTTTATGCATGTTTTATGTGACACATTTATGTTATGGTTCTTCGGCATTGTTATGAAAATGGGTGGTTCCGTGATAAACTAAGGGCGGGTGAGCCCATAATAGCTCTCCAATGCATTGGGTAACGCGAAGGAGTGAAACGTTAAGGTTTCTCCGAAGAGATTTAGGGAATATACTGTGATGGGTATTCCAAACGTAACCAAGAGGGTTACTCCCTACGTAATAATGTTATGAATGCCTCAAGTTACCTTTATGTCTTATGTTTTCTATGATTTATTCATGATTTGATATGACTATGTTTTATGGGTAAAGTGTGATTTCATTCTAATGTATATTTGAACTCATGTTTCCTTTCCATATTTTTTATAACTCTTACTGAGCTTTTTATGCTCATCCCAAGTTTTTGAAATGTTTTTCACAGGTCAAGGGAAGGGTACATGATGTGATGATAGTGTCAAGGATGTGTCAAGAAAGAATCCATGTTTTATTTTAAATATGTTTCCGTTGATGGGAAGAATGAATACTGTCTTTTATGTAACCACTTTGTTTAAATGTGGAATGTAATGCAAGTTTCATGATCTAATTCTCTAAAACTCTAAACCTGAAAAGATCCTCAATGTGTAATCTTGTAATAACTCAAGATTAAGTAAGGTTTAAGGCTGGGGCCTTATACTAAATGTTCCAAGTAATGACATTTTTTTCTGTCCATGCCGGAAATGTTTGAATATGAAGAAGTTGAAAAGTAGAGAGATAAAAGATCATATGATTTTTCATGGTTTTAATCTGATTTACATCCCTTGAATTTGGCATGGTGAAACTGGACAGAATGTCACTGATGATGATGATTCTCAAGATGGTAACTCCAATGGAATTGAAGAAATGATTCGCAATATTGTAGCAGAACAAATTCAGATAGAATCAACAGTTGCACGTCTATATGGTGATGCTGAAAAAACATTATATTCTAGTTGTACAGATTTTACAGTTTTGTTGGCGGTGTTAAGATTGATTAACCTGAAGGAGAAACATGGATGGAGTGATAGAAGTTTTACAGAGTTTCTACAATTGATGAAATACATTCTTCCAAAAGATAACGATCTTCCAGATTCACAATATAAGGCCAAGAAAATATTATGCCTGATGCGATTGGGATACAAGAAAATACATGCCTATCTGAATGACTGCATTATATATAGGAATGAATATGAATTTCTGTCAGAGTGTCCTAAATGTGGGACATCACGGTATAAGGTGAAATAAAAATCACAGGCTGATGTAGAGATTACAAAGATCCCTTCAAAGGTATTTTGGTATCTTCATATAATTCATCATTTCAAACGTTTATTTGCTAATTAACATGATGCAAAAAGGTTAAGATGGCATGATGATGAGAGGGTATGTGATGAAAAAATACGTCATCCAGCTAATTGTCCACAATGGAAGAAAATTGATGAGCAGTATTCTACATTTGGAAATGAAATTAGAAATCTCATACTAGGGTTGTGCACAGATGGAATGAATCCATACCGAACCCTAAGTAGCACACATATTTCATGACCTGTTTTATTGGTAATTTACAAACTCTCTCTTGAAGTTTGTATGAAGCACAAATATGTCATGTTGAGTATAATGATCTCTGGTCCAAAGCAAACTGGCAATGATATTGATGTTTACTTGTCACTGTTGATTGATGATTTGAAACTGTTATGGGATGATGGTATTAGGGTGTATGATTCTTATAAAATGGAATATTTGCAACTGCATGTAGTGCTTCTGTTCACTATAAATGACTTCCCAGCATATGGAAATTTATCTAGATATAGTGTTAAAGGGCATAAAGCATGTCCAATTTTCAAACAACAGATGTCATATTGTCAATTGCATAATGGGAGGAAAACAGTGTACATGGGTCATCGAAAGTTTTTGACTATGGATCACCCTTATAGAAGACTAAAAAAGGCATTCAATGGCTCACAAGAATTTGATACTGCTCCAAAACCTTTATCCCCTGATCAGTATTTTGAGAGGGTGAAAAACCTTGACGTGACATTGGGAAAGACACAGAAATCTAGTAATGATAGACATATTTGGAAGAAAAGGTCAATATTTTTTGAGCTACCATATTTGAGGTATCATGAAGTTAAACATAATATTGATGTCATGCACGTGGAGAAGAATATCTGTGATTTTTTGATTGGAACATTGTTAGATATTAAAGGAAAGAAAAAAGATGGGTTGAATGCAAGATTAGACTTACTATCAATGGGAATACATTTAGAGTTAGCTCCCACTCCTAAAGGAAGATGAACATTTCTTCCCCCAAATTTTCATATCTTATAGAAGAGGGAGAAAATTAGATTTTGTCAGTGTCTTCATGATATCAAAGTGCCTCATGGTTATTCTTTAAATGTAATTTTTTTGTCTCATTGAAGGACTTGAAGTTGATAGGTATGAAATCACATGATTGTCACGCCATGATGCAACAAATTCTACCAGTTGCATTGTGTGGAATATTGCCCATCCGTGTCAGAAATACTGTAATGAAGTTGTGTTATTTTTTTAATTCAATTTGTAACAAGGAGATTGATGTGAATGCTTTGAACATTTTGGAAAAGGACGCAATTTTTATACTTTGTCAATTGTAAATGTATTTTCCTCCAACTTTTTTTGATATAATGGTGCATTTAATGATTCATCTAGTTTGAGAAATAAAGCTTTGTGGACCTGTATATCTTCGTTGGATGTATCCTTTTGAAAGGTATATGAAAATATTAAAGGGGTATGTTAAGAATCCGTATCGACCTGAAGCCTCCATTATTGAAAAGTATATTTCTGAGGAGGTAACAGAGTTTTGTATGAGCTACTTTGCTTTGGTGCAACACATAAGTTTGCCTACATCTCGCCATGAACGAGTTAATAATGAGGGAAAGGGGATTCGTGGCTTGAAAGTCAAATCATTGTCAGCTGAATAAATGAAGAAGTTAGAATCATACATCTTGAATAACATAGCTGATGCTTAACCGTATATCACATTGCATATTAATGAGTTGAAACAATGTCATCCAAAGAAGAAAGAAATGTGGATTTTGAATGAGCACAACAAAACATTTTTGTCATGGTTTAAAAAGACCTTGCTTGGTAGATCAGATGTATCAGAGGAATTAAAATGGATAGTGGGTGGTCCATTTTTAAATGTTATAACATGGTCTGGTTATGACATTAATGGCTATACATTTCATACGAAAGCTCAGGACAACAGAAGTGAAGTTCAGAATAGTGGTGTATTGGTGTTTGCAGAAGCAATGCATTTTTCGAGTGCTAAGAAAAAAAACACAATTTTTGCATCAAGTGCATATTATGGAGTGATTGAATACATATGAGAGGTTGATTACTTTAAAATTAAAGTTCATGTTTTTAACTTTAAATGGTTTATCAGTAACAAAAGTGTCAAACACGATGAATTTGGAATGACACTTGTTAATCTGAATAGATTGGAAGACACATCTCTCTCAAAGAGTTCATTATATTTTAACATAAAAACCACTAACCTTAAATTTCCTTTTATTAGTGATCATTGGATGTTTGGGGTTTTTTTCCCAAGGGAGAAAAAACTTTATTGAATATGCTCTGTCCATGATGATGTGCGGGAAAGTTTTAAGAATATATTGGAAAAGTAAGTTTCAATTTCTCAATAGTTTTGTATATTATAATTAATTTTAAATTTACCCCATTCATATTATTTTCTAACAGGGGATGGGTCTACTTTTGAAAAAAAAACAAAGAAAAGGAGTGCAAAGATCAAATATGTAAATGCGAAGGTAAATATCCATTTATAATTTGTACTTTTTGATTTATTACATAAAAATAATATATTGAATTTACACTCATTCAAACAGAATTGTCATGAAAAACAAGGCATAATTGAATGTGGATATTATATGTTAAGATTTATGTATGAAATAATAACAACTGGGACAGTTGTGAATTTTGACCTCGTAATATTTCCTCTTAAACTTTGCCATAATATTTCAATTTGATTTATTCAATATACACATTAACTACTATCCTTTTCATTTGTAGCTTTTTGATGACCCTCAACCCTATACTGCTAAATACATAAAACACTTACAAGTGGAGTGGTCAAATTATTTTATAGGTTTGATTAAATTTTAGTTGTTTGTAATGTAAAATGTAATTTTGAATATTGTCATTTTAATTGTGTATTTGGTAGTCGTTTAGGTTGGATTTAGTTTTTTTTTGAAGTTTACAATGTATATTTTGAATGTAATATATGTGAATGTTTAATTTTGCTCTACTTATTGTTTTGGTCTACTTATGATGGTTTTTCTGGTATGGATTCTGGTATGGGGGGGAGGGGTTCCAAGGGTGTGGGTGTGTTCAGTGGGGTGGGGGGTGTCTAGGGGTCTGGGAGGGCTGTCCGATGGGGTGGGTGGGTGGGGGGGGGGGGTCCTGGGTGTCCATGAGAGCGAGGGGGGGGGGAGCATTTCTAGGAGGGTGGAAGGGCTGTCCAGGGGAGTGGGAGGTTGTCCAGGGGGTGTCCAGGGGTGTGGGGGTGTCCTGTGGGGTGAGGGGGGATTCCAAGGTTGGGGGGGGGGTGTCTAGGGGTTGGGTGGGGGCTGTTTAGTTTGTTGAGGGGGTTCTGGTCTATTTTTGGTAACTTTTTGGTCTGTTTCAAGGGTGTGGGAGGGCTGTACAGGGGTGTGGGAGTGCTGTCTAGGGGGTGGGGGGTCTACAGGAGGGTGGGGGGATGTCTAGGGGGTGGTGGTGATGTCCATGGGTGTGTGTGTGGGGGGGGGGGGAGGGGTGTCCAGGGGTGTGGTGGGGGTAGTCTAGTGGGGTGAGGGGGTTCTAGTTTGTTTTTGGTAACTTTTTGGTCTATTTCAGGGGTGTGGGAGTGCTGTCCAGGGGGTGGGGGGTATACATGAGGGTGGAGGGGTTGTCTAGGGGTGTTTGGGGCTATCCAGGGGGTCAGGGGGCAGTCCAGGGGTGTGGTGGGGGCTGTCCAGTGGGGTGGGGGAGGGATATCCAGGGTGTGGGGGGGGGGGGTATACATGAGGGTGGGGGGGGGGGGGTTGTCCCAGGGTGTTTGGGGCTCTCCAGGGGGTCGGGGGGTAGTCCAGGGGTGTGGTGGGGGCTGTCAAGTGGGGTGAGGGGGTGCTGTTTAGGGGGTGGTGGGAGGGCTGTCCAGTAGGGTAAGTTTTAAATGTTATCAATGTAAATGCTTAATTTTTCTTTGGTTCTTTTTTTGATCTACTTCTGTTTTTTTGGTACGAATTATTTATTTGGTTTCTGGTTGTTTCTGGGGAGAGTATAGGACTACATTCTATTTTTTTAAAAAAAATTGGTCTTCCGCATCGGTTATTTTATAACCGACACGATAATGGAATCGGGAAGGGTTTATCACATCGTTTTTTTGAATAACTGACGTGATAAACACCCGTGCAATGGTTTATCACGTTGGTTATTTAATAACCGATGTGATAAAAGGCCTGGTAAATGGTTTATCACGTCGGTTATTTAATAACCGACGTGAAAAACCCCCTGGACTGGTTTATCACATCGGTTATATAATAACCGACGTGATAAACAATTTCCCGGGGGTTTGTCATGTGGGTTATTAAATAACCGACGTGATAAACATCCCCCGCACAGGTTTATCACGTCGGTTATTATATAACCAACGTGATAAACCCCCCCAGTTTATCATGGTGGTTATATAATAACCAACGTTATAAACCCTCCCCCCTGGTTTTTGCATGTCGGTTATTAATTAACCGACGTGATAAACACCGTGATGTTATGTTTTTTACGTCATTTTTTAAATAACCGACGTAAAAAACGTTATTTATAACATCATCTGTATTAACGTCAGCTAAAAACCGACGTAAAAAATGAAAAATAACCGATGTAAATAATGTTTTATGCACTAGTGTGGATCCAAGACCAGGTCGATAACAACATAGTCAGCCTGGGCCCGACCCCGACACAAGTGGAAGGTGTCTTTGTAAGGCCAGACAGCGGTAGCAATAGTGAAGGTGAGTGGCAACAGGTTTCCAACCTTGGGTCCCAGAAGTACGATGACTGGATGGATCGCAAGATGGTTTCTCACACCCATGGCATCATTTGGGCACGCTTACATTAGGCGGAGCCTTCAGAATCTGCGACCATCACTTCTGCGTCATCATCTCAGCTGGCCTCTTCTTAGAAGAGCCAGCATATCGGTGGCGCAAGAAGAAGCAATGCTGTAAAGACCCGTAAATTTCAAGGATTTTTTTTCTTAATTTCTTTGGAATTTTACAAGAACGCAGTTTCTGACGGCACATGATTCCGAGGCCCGGTGTGCCCGGAATTATTTTCCAAAGTTTGGATCGGGTACGTTCAGTGAACAAACGAGCGGGTTTTTCTAACTTTTGAATCGGTGCTCAGATTCAAATTCCGAGGGCACCGATGGAATCGCAGCGCCGGTATTTGCTTAGAAACGCCTCTTCCGGATTTGCGTTTTCTCGGGTGTGGTTTTTAATTTTTGGGCTTTAAGTTAAGAAATAAAATAATGTGGTATGACAAACGTTATTTTATTTCACTTAAAGCTGCTTAAAAGCCACTTTAAGCTGCTTAAGCTGAGTTGAAGCGGATAGGGTGGAACCCAAAATATCCTACCCTCTTGGTAGGATATTTGTGAGGTGGGGCCTGCATGAGCCCCACCGTTTCTTTTTCGCTAAGTAACGCACCCGCGAAAACCCTTTTTAATGAAAGTCAACTGGGGCGTTTCTTAATCTATTAAACGCTCCTTTTAATTGGGCGGTTTATTCGTTGAAATTAATTCTATGAATTAATTTTGTTCGTTTCTTAACACGTTTTCAATTTGTTGGCATGTTATTAAAATAAGGCCAACACACATTCTTCTTGAATGTTGTGTTAAACCTTTGAAGAATCTCTAAAGATCTTCCTCCTCCTTCACGAAGAATGTGAAGAACGTGAAGAACGCGAAGAACGCTAGCCTCCAACGAAGGCGATGAAGAACGCCAGCCCCCCCGGAGATCGACGATGTGATGCCGACGAATCTCCCTCCACGACGCTTCTTCCGCGACAAATATTCGAACATCCGTTTGAGGTAGGAGTTTGCAAATCTTTTAAATTCCTTTGTGGATTTTATATTTGACATGGATTTAATTCATGTAAATTAAATCTGTGTGTTTTCTTTACCCCTCGGAGATCGTCGACGCGACGCCGTATACCGTGACGGTGCGACGCCATTCTGCGACGCGACGATCCTCTTCTTCCGCGATGATCAATTCCATGAAGAACGCACGCTCGACGACTACAGCGAGGTAGGGATTTTATTTGAAAATAATATTTTATTCCCATAGTTTTTTCCTTCTAAAACAAAGAGCCCGGGATCAAAGTGAAATTTTAATTTATTAAAATTGTATCTTATTATGTTTTCATGTGTTGATCATTATTTCCCAATTGTTATCACCAAACGCGGAGGGTGCGGGCCAAACAAATAGGGCCCGACAACCCTCCGCAGTTCTTCGTTGATGTGCAGAACGGCGGGCGACGAAAAAATGGGCCACAGAGACGATTTTTTGATTCCACAGTGAAGAACGGGACCCGGGAGGAGCTACAGCGCAGACAGAAATGGAATCGGACCACTGGAGCAACTCCGGTGGCCGGCAGAGACCACCGGCGGCGCCCCGGTGCGCCGCCGGACGGAGCCGCTGCGGCTGAAGTCACGGCGGCGGCGGCCGAACAGACCCGCGACCGCGCGGGTCCGGCGAGACACGGGACGCGGCCTTGCCGCGTCCGCTGACCAGGGGCAGCCCCACGCGGGGGCCGTGGGGTTCGCACGCGGGGGCAACACGCCCCCCGCCGCTCGGCCGTAACCGGCCGAGCCGATGCTGGCAGCCGGGCCGCGCCCGCGCTGGTTCGGGCCGGGTCGCGCCTGGGCCGTGCCGGGCCACTCTTTCCAGGCCCGGTTGGGCCTGACCCGGTTCGGGCCGACCCAGGGGGGGTTGGGCCGGGTCGGTCCGGGCCCAGACCCCCCGTTTTCAGACTCTTTTGGTTTTTCGCCCATATCATGGGCTACGGGCCTCCGAACGACACGCCGTCAGTGGCGAGGCGATCCTTGGATCGAGACGGTTTTTTTGGTATACTACACCCAAGGTTTCGGAATACTTTGGGTTCGGACGGGTTGGTTCGTACACGAAACCAACCGGGCCCTCGGAGCAGAAACACTTATAACTTGAGCTCCGGACATCCGATTGACATGACGTCGACTTTGTTGAATTCCTCTTAGTGAGACGGATCTTTTGGCTTACTCCGCCCGAGGTTTGGACACAGGTGGAGTATGGTCGGGTTGGTTTTTACTTAAAAATCAACCGGGCCCCTGGGACGAAAAAGCCAATAACTCTCAGGTCGGGCGTCCGATTGACGCGCCGTCTGCGACGTTGAATTCCTGTTGGCGATGCAGAACTTTTGGATACGTCAACTCCGGACCTTGTGTCAGTTGATGTATCAGCCTCTCGGCTCGTGGAGCGGACCCTCCCGAACGAGCTTGCTGTGTGCAGGAACCCTAGAGCTGGCTGCGACTGCGATGATGATGAAACCAGTACGGGAATCCTCCATTTTTTCGGCAGTGCCCACTTCGGTACATCTTGGGATACATCAACTCCGGACTACATGTCAGTTGATGCGTCGGCCTCTTAGCTCGTGGAGTGGACCCTCCCGGAACGAGCATGCTGTGTGCGGAAACCCTAGAGCCGGTTGAGACTTGACGACTGCTGATCGAACGACTTGGTGTGTTACAGATAGCCCAGTGGGAAGCACTTGGTTGTAGCAGCAGACCCACGGCGGAGGAGTGCTTGGTTATAGCGGTAGACCCGCAATATTCAACAGAAGGAGTACCTCCAGAGGCTATGAGGGGGAGCGCTTGGTTGTAGCGGTAGACCCACGACGGAGGAGTGCTTGGTTGTAGCAGCATGGGGGAGCGCTTGGTTGTAGCGGCATACCCACGACGGAGGAGCGCTTGGTTGTAGCGGCTGACCCGTGGTACTCAACAGAAGGAGTACCTCTAGAGGCTATGAGGGGGAGCGCTTGGTTGTAGCAGCAGACCCATGGTGGGAAGTGCTTGGTTGTAGCAACAGGTCCACAATACTCGATAGGTGGAGTACTACAACAGTCCAAGGTTAGAGGGAAGTGCTTAGTTGTAGCGGCATAACCATTGTACTTGATGGAGAAGGAGTTTCCCAATAGCTATGGTTTCAACTTCATGATCGATCCTATGTGGGTCATTGCAGGGGTTAGTACCTACCGATCCTTTGTGGGTCCAACGGCTTAGATGAATCAGTGGCTACATCTGATCATATCTATCGTCTTACGAAGAAGTATATCCTGTGTGAGCTGAATCCTGTTTTGCTTTCCTTTGTGGATTGTGTTGTGCTATCCTGTGTGGATTTATGTTTTTATTTCCTGTGTGGACTGGGTTGTACTTGAGCTTGGATGTTGGAGCCGAGCGAGAATTGATGACTTAGGCATATGTATGGGCATATACCTAAGTCGTGTCGGATGTTACTTCGTGATTGTATCTTTCCTCTATGATTTATCCTTTGTGAATTTTGGGAGACCTTTGGGGGTCTCGGGGTCCCTACTGAGTAGATTATACTCACCCCTGGATGGGCTATGCACGGACTACATTGTGTTGGTTGCAGACGACGGACAGCGCTGATCGTGGTGAAGGCTTGCAGAGCAGGATGGTACCTGGAGGTGGACCACTGGGCGGAACGTACTCGGAGCGGTCGGCTGGACCCGAGGAGCAGTGGAGGCTTTCTGTACCCACCCTTCAGGTGGGACTTCCAGTGGATGGCTCAACGTTGCGGCTTTACTTTTCAGTTGCTGTTTTCCCCTTTCAAGTTGTACTTTACTTTCAGTTTGGGTTTGTATTCTGGCCCACTTGATTTCCGCACTTATTGTTGTACCAGTTTTTACTTAGTGTTTACTTCTTCCTGCTTACTCTGTGCTGTTTGTTTGTTTACTTTACAAAAGCTTCCCTTTACCGAGATTTACGCATTGGTGCTAGTCGCCAGCCCCTGGCCTATGGAAGGCGGGCTTGGGGTAGTCACGACACGGGCCCCGAGGACGGGTCGTGACAATTGGTATCAGAGGAGTTCGGTTCTACCGCAGAACTTATAACTCTGATATTTTCTTTCTTTGAAGCAATAGTGTTAAGAGTACCAAGTGTGGTTATCAGTCCAGGGAGTCCAGTGTTGGTGCGGTGACCGACGTATCCGTACAACAGGACCCTGACTTCTGATTTCCGACTTAATGCACGAAAACATTGATTGCACGAATCTTACAAGTTTTCTTTGTGATTACTTTATGTCAGCTCACTAGGTACTATCATTTGACAGTGTCACGTTGTTTCTTTCTGGATTCCTTTTCTTGGACGACCAGCTAGAGCCCAGAGGGATGTGCGTACTGACAGCCTGTCGAGCGACGAGGCTTTGGTACAAGGCCCTTTTGCAGTTGAGGAACTAGCGGAGGCACCAGCGGTACTACCATACGTTGGGCCACCGATGCCACCAGCCTCAGCAGTAGGTGATGCACGCCACTTGAGCGTGCTGCACGAGTTCCAGCTCCAGAGGCCACCCAGGTTCCGGGGAGAGACGGACCCGCAGGCGGCTGAGGATTGGCTTGAGGCTGTGGTGAGAGTCTTCAGGCCAGTGGGGACGCCTGCAGACTTCATGGTGATCTTTGCTGCCAGCCTTCTTCAGGCAGCATCAGGCAGGTGGTGGAGCAACTTGTTCCAGTTTTGCGACGGGATGAACTTCACATGGGAAGACTTCGAGACCTTCTTTAGGGTGGAGTTTGTGACAGTAGCTCTACACCCCGAGCGTGTATAGGAGCTTCTGCCTTTTCTGCAGGGTTTTCGATCAGTATCTGAGTCATCTGTGGGCAGTAGACAGATGATGCAGAGGTCCAAGAGGACTAGATCAAGCCGTACGAGTAGTAGGAAGTGTTATGAATGTGGTAGGAAGGGTCACCTGGCACGTGACTGTCTGACTCCTCGTACAGATGATCCGCAGGCTTTGGAGGAGCCACCGAGGCAGAAGCAGCGGTGGGTACTTGAGCAACAACTGAGCAGTGGACAAGGCAATAGAGCTCCGGGAGCAGGTGGACAGGATATGAACTAGTGGATACGTCCCTTTTACTTCTAGTTCCATGTTGCGGTTGTATTCGTGTCTTTTTACTATGAGCTGCAATAATAAAAAGACACTTATCTTTGTGATGTTTACTTTCCTGTCCTTTTGTTTGGTTGATACTGAGTGGTCCCGGTTAAAACTGTTGACTTGACCCTCACTTTCGAGATTTCTAATGGAGGAGACCCAGTGACCTCACACTGATGCCGACAGTGTGACTCGACCCTTGGAGGCGAGAGTGACAGTTGGATCTCTTGGTAGTTACGTCGAGGCCTTACGATGTCATCCATGGCATGAATACATCATTCATGTCAGGATTGACTGTATTAGGCAATAGGTGTGGTTCATCAAGGGGATGAGACCGAGTTTATCTTTTCGGCAAAGGAGAAATTTTAGCAGCTCTTTTAGATCGTAGGAAAAGAAGGTGCAGATCATCCAGGAGCGGATGAAGACTGCACAATGTAGTAAGAAACAGGAAACTGGAACCAGTCTTGGAGACTCGGGCATGTTAAAGGTTTCCATAAGAGGAAGCTTAAAGGAGAGATGAGTCTGCGAAGCAGCAGACATGGAGGAAGAGCTAGGAGAGCAGCATGAGGTGGTTTACATCTTAACATGCTACAACCACCCACCTTAGTTATCCCCGCCAGGCTCAGGGAGATGGAGGGCGGAGGAAGAGTGCGGCTGCATGCGGTCAAGGAGAGTGACCTGATGGCTCTAAGAATGATTCAAGGGACAGTCTGTGTCCACTACTAGCTTCTGTAGTAATGGACGTTGATATGAATCATTCCTTCCTTCCACAAATCTTGTCCCAGACCTAGAGTTTCCGGTAAGCCGTAGGCTTGACCCTCATGTCTGGGGATACCTTGGGAGAAGACTCGATAATCACACTTACGCCGATGGTGTGGTCAGACCCTCGAGGCGAGAGTTTTATTTGGAATCTCTTGGTGGAAGCGTCGAGGCCTTACGACGTTGGTTTGAGTATGGACTGGGCAATCATAGTTCATACACAAATTGACGGTATTAGGCAAAAAGGTTGTGGTTTAACTACGATGTCAGAGTTGGTTTTCCTTGGTTGGCGAAAAAGGAAACCCTAGGCAGCACAGGGTAACTCATGCACAGGAGGGTGCGACCGATCACTCTTGATTCGGTCAAACTTACCCTCGTGGCAGAAGTCTTTTTGAGTTCCAGTTCTAAACAGGAGTTGGAGACCTCTGGAGTTTGAGGATGACGATCACGTCCTTATACGGGTCTCACCTCGACGAGGTTTACAGAGATGTGACCAAGGCGGCAAGTTATCTCTGAGGTTTAGCGGACCTTCTTAGGTCCTCAGCTGGGTAGGTGGGGTGGTTTACCGCTTTACCCATCCACCTCAGTTGCACGAGGTGCACGACGACTTCCACGTATCTCAACTGAGGAGATACGTGCTCGACCCTTCGCATATCATCGACCATGGGGAGCTGGACGATGGCGATGGGATGTCTTTCACGGAGGTTCTAGTGGGGATCGAGGATCTACAGGAGCGGATCCTAGGAGGACGGTTGATTCCTCTTGTGCACTTTCTTTGGAAGCACGGGAACCTCCAGGTGAGCACATGGGAGCGGAAGGCTCAGATGCGTGCTCAGTACGACTTTTGTTTCCCTAGTTTATGATGTATCTTTACGGGGACGCAAATCCCTGAGGTGAGAGTGATGTAAATACCCGTAAATTTCAAGGAATTTTTTTTCTTAATTTCTTTGGAATTTTACAAGAACGTAGTTTCTGACGACATGTGATTCCGATGCCCGGTGTGCCCGGAATCATTTTCCAAAGTTTGGCTCGGGTACGTTCAGTGAACGAACAAGCGGGTTTTTCTAACTTTTGAATCGGTGCTCGGAATCAAATTCTGAGGGCACTGATGGAATCGCAGCGCCGATATTTTCTTAGAAACGCCTCTTCCAGATTTGCATTTGCTCGGGTGTGGTTTTTAATTTTTGGGATTTAAGTTAAGAAATAAAATAATGTGGTACGACAAACGTTATTTTATTTCACTTAAAGCCGCTTAAAAGCCACTTTAAGCTGCTTAAGATGAGTTGAAGCGGATAGGGTGGAACCCAAAATATCCTACCCTCTTGGTAGGATATTTGTGAGGTGGGGCCCGCACGAGCCCCACCGTTTCTTTTTCGCTAAATAACGCACCCGCAAAAACCCTTTTTAATGAAAGTCAACTGGGCCGTTTCTTAATCTATTAAACACTCCTTTTAATTGGGCGGTTTATTCGTTGAAATTAATTCTATGAATTAATTTTGTTCGTTTCTTGACACGTTTTCAATTTGTTGGCATGTTATTAAAATAAGGCCGACACACCTTCTTCTTGAATGTTGTGTTAAACCTTTGAAGAATATCTAAAGATCTTCCTCCTCCTTCGCGAAGAACGCGAAGAACATGAAGAACGCGAAGAACGCCAACCTCCGACGAAGGCGAAGAAGAACGCCAGGCCCCCCGGAGATCGACGATGTGACGCCGACAATTCTCCCTCCACGACGCTTCTTCCGCGACAAATCTTCGAACATCCATTTGAGGTAGGAGTATGCGAATCTTTTAAATTCATTTGTGGATTTTATATTTGACATGGATTTAATTCGTGTAAATTAAATCCGTGTGTTTTCTTTACCCCTTGGAGATCGTCGACGCGACGTCGTATACCGCGACGACGCGACTCCCTTCCACGACGCGATGATCCTCTTCTTCCGTGACGATCAATTCCGCGAAAAACGCACGCTCGACGACTACAGTGAGGTAGGGATTTTATTTGAAAATAATATTTTATTCCCATAGATGTTTCCTTCTAAAAAAAAGAGCCCAGGATCAAAGTGAAATTTTAATTTATTAAAATTGTATCTTGTTATGTTTTCATGTTTTGATCATTATTTCCCAATTGTTATCACCTAACGCGGAGGGTGCGGGCCAAACAAACACGGCCCGACAACCCTCCGCAGCTCTTCGTTGATGTGAGGAACGGCGGACGACGACAAAATGGGCCACAGAGATGATTTGTTGATTCCGAAGTGAAGAAAGGGACCCGGGAGGAGCTACGGTGCAGACGGAAATGGAATCGGACCACTGGAGCAACTCCGGTGGCCCGCGGAGTCCACCGGCGGCGCCGGTGGCCGGAGGCGGCAGCACCCCGATGCGCCGCCGGACGGAGCCGCCACGACTGAAGTTGCGGTGGCGGCGACCGACCAGACCCGCGACCGCGCGGGTCCTGCGAGACACGGGACGCGGCCCCACGCGGGGGCCACGGTGTTCACACACGGGGGCAGCATGCCCCCCGCCGCTCGGCCGTAACCGGCCGAGCCGATGCTGGCATCCGGGCCGCGCCCGCGCCAGTTCGGGCCGGGTCAGGTCGGACCCGGACCCGTGTCGGGTCGACCCGGTTCGGGCCGACCCAGGGGGGGTTGGGCCGGGTCGGTCCAGGCCCAGACCCCCCGTTTTCAGAATCTTTTGGTTTTTCGCCCATATCTTGTGATACGGGCCTCCGAACGACGCGCCGTCAGTGGAGATGTGATCCTTGGATCGAGACAGTCATTTAGGTATACTACACCCAAGGTTTCGGAATACTTTGGGTTCAGCCGAGTTGGTTCGTACACGAAACCAACCGGGCCCTCGGAGCGGAAATGCTTATAACTTGAGCTCCGGACGTCCGATTGACGTGCCGTCGACTTTGTTGAATTCCTCTTAGTGAGACGGATCTTTTGTCTTACTCCGCCTGAGGTTTGGACGCAGGTGGAGTATGGTCGGGTTGGTTTTTACTTAAAAATCAACAGGGCCCCTGGTACGAAAAAGCCAATAACTCTCAGACCGGGCGTCTGATTGACGCGCCGTTTGCGACGTTGAGTTCTTGTTGGCGATACGGAACTTTTGGATACATCAACTCCGGACCTTGTGTTAGTTGATGTATCAGCCTCTCGGCTCGTGGAGCGGACCCTCCCGAACGAGCATGCTGTGTGCAGGAACCCTATAGCTGGCTGTGACTGCGACGATGATAAAAACAGTACGGGAATCCTCTGTGTTTTCGAAAGTTCCCACTTCGGTACATCTTGGGATACATCAACTCCAGACTACATTTCAGTTGATGCATCGACCTCTTAGCTCGTGGAGTGGACCCTCCTGGAACGAGCATGCTGTGTGCGGAAACCCTAGAGCCGGTTGAGACTTGATGACTGCTGATCGAATGACTCGGTGTGTTACGGATAGCCCAGTGGGAAGCGCTTGGTTGTAGCAGCAGACCCACGACGGAGGAGTTCTTGGTTGTAGCATCAGACCCTCGTTATTCAACAGAAGGAGTACCTCTGGAGGCTATGAGGGGGAGCGCTTGGTTGTAGCGGCAGACCCACGACGGAGGAGCGCTTGGTTGTAGCGGCTGACCCGTGGTACTCAACAGAAGGAGTACCTCTAGAGGCTATGAGGGGGAGCGCTTGGTTGTAGCAGCATACCCATGGTGGGAGGCGCTTGGTTGTAGCAGTAGGCCCACAATACTCGATAGGTGGAGTACTACAGCAGTCCAAGGTTAGAGGGAAGCGCTTGGTTGTAGCGGCATAACCACTGTACTTGATGGAGAAGGAGTTTCCCAATAGCTATAGTTTTAACTTCATGATCGATCCTATGTGGGTCATTGCGGGGGTTAGTACCTACCGATCCTTTGTAGGTCTGACGACTTAGATGAATCAGTGGCTACATCTGATCATCTCTATCGTCTTATGAAAAAGTATATCCTGTGTGAGTTGAATCCTGTTTTGCTTTCCTTTGTAGATTGTGTTGTGCTATCCTGTGTGGATTTACATTTTGCTTTCCTGTGTGGACTGGGTTGTACTTGAACTCAGATGTTGGAGCCGAGCGAGAATTGATGACTTAGGCATATGTATGGGCATATACCTAAGTCGTGTCGAATGTTACTTCGTGATTGTATCTTTCCTCTCTGATTTATCCTTTGTGGATTTTGGGAGAGCTTTGGGGGTCTCGGGGTCCCTACTGAGTAGCTTATACTCACCCCTGCACGGGCTATGCCCGCACTACGTTGTGTTGGTTGCAGACGACGGACAACGCTGATCATGGTGGAGGCTTGCGGAGCAGGAAGGTACCTGGAGGTGGACCACTGGGCAGGACGTACTCGGAACGGTCGGCTGGACCCGAGGAGCAGTGGAGGATTTCTGTACCCACCCTTCAGGTGGGACTTCCAGTGGACGACTCAACGTTGCGGCTTTACTTTTCAGTTGCTATTTTCCCCTTTCGAGTTGTACTTTACTTTCAGTTTGGGTTTATATTCTGGCCCACTTGGTTTCCGCACTTACTGTTGTACCAGTTTTTACTTAGTGTTTACTTCTGCCTGCTTACTCTGTGTTGTTTGTTTGTTTACTTTACAAAGGCAATGCCTTCCCTTTACCGGGATTTACACCTTGGTGCTAGTCGCCAGCCCCTGGCCTATGGAAGGCGGGCTTGGGGTAGTCACGACACGAGCCCCGAGGATGGGTCGTGACAAACGCACCCCACCAATGCCATCGTCGTCCCGCACTCTCAGAAACTTCATTCCCCATGAGATGGGGATATATCCTAGAATCCACCCAGTAGTGGATGAATCTTCAAGTGAAAGTCAAGGGTACACTTCAGTTAATACCATTGAGTTGGTAAACCCCTATATGACTCCCGACAAGGGGGAGCGCCAGACGAACCTCCCCAACGTCCCCAGTTGATGCCAACTTCAGCAGAACCGTAGCCATATGAGTTGTTGAGGTGTGTCAGTTGGCACCTTTGGCCAGTCCATGCATTCCACTAAGACCAGATAGCAGGCCCAACGCAGAGCTCAACACTCGCAGCGTCCTTATCCAGTGTCATCAGGACCACATCCACCACCGTTTGTGCTATTGGATTAGGAAAAGATACCTCGTCCAGGCTGCGGCCAACCTCTCTTGACTACAAGCCGATCTCAGTCATCCGGTACCCATCTAACAGTGACTCTTCGGGCTTCGACTAGTGAACAACAGGATGTTCCCAACACCATCCAGCTGCCGGTCCAGCCAACAGGCCCCTCCATGCCTCCAATCGTAGAGAAGCCTATTATAAGCAGAAGTTCATTCCTGGCACAAAAGTATGATATTCTCAAGAACCTAGCCGGAATCCCAGGGAGGATTTCCATACTTCAATCCCTTCACGTATTGTCAGATATGCACGAGGCCCTCGTTAAGGCTTTAAGAAGCCCTCTCCAGTTTGAAATGGAGGTAGCAGCTACAGAAGCCTTTCATGCTGAAGCGGTCAAGAATGCTGAATTCCAAGCCATCATTTCATTCATAGGAGAGAATGAAGGCTCTCCCATACAGGGGCAATTCTTCCCATTGTATATCACCGACCAATTTAACGACGTGGAGGTTCGCCGCTGTCTTGTCGACACCGGCTCCGGGATCAACCTTATCCCGACACGGACACTGCAGAAGCTAGGGTTATCTGAAGATGACCTGACTCCCTCTGATTTAAGGATCCAAGGATATGACAGGACAAAGCAGACCCCAGTCAGCAAGATCCGTCTGAAGACCCAATTTGGTGGCCTAGTTTCTAGTACTGAATTTATGGTCATCTCCCAAGACACCGCGTACAATGTATTGATGGGCAGACCATGGATCCATATGCACGCGACGGTCCCCTCGTCGTATCACCAGTGCCTCAAGTACTCCCTAAATGGCCGAGTAGACGTACTACTAGATGATTCATCTCCTTTCACCTCTTGTGAAGCCCGTTATCTGGATGATGACTATTACAAGAGCAAGGATAAGCAGATTCTAGCAAGTTAGGTTGAGCCCACCATGGTCACAACTAACCCCTGGGCAGGTCTGGATGATGCCTACGTCTTCCCGATCCATCGATTGGAGTCCACGACCCCTGACATGGGGTAATTATTTGTTGTCTTTGGTACAAGAGGAACGAGTATTCCCAAGTCCAAGCGATGATGGAAAATCACCTCGTACTCCTACACAAACCAGGCTCAGGTGATCCCGAAACCTCCTACCCCCGTACAGTATCAGTATGTCCGCCCCATGGCCACGGTGGTACCCCATACTTGCCTATTTCGCTAGGCTGGAATAAGAAAACTTTGGTTGAGGCACCACTACTGCTTTGATATTACCAAGCATGGCCCCTTGGGCCGGAGAATAGATGGGATCAGGTCGACAGCCTTTGTTTCTATGGTCTTGGCAGCGCCAGAGTTCCCTGATGCAATAACCACTACCGATCAAGTTGGTAATAGCCTCCCATCGGGGTCTGGTAACTTAGGAGCAGATTCCCCCGCAGAATATCCCTCCATAAGTGGAGAAGAAAATATAGAGGACGCTAACCCTACCTTTGAAGAAGGTATCTCAGCCATGGTCGATGAACCGGTACAGGTGAACCTTAGTAGCGAGGCAAATCTGAGACCCACATTGATCAGTGATGCCATGTACCTTAAGGAGAAACAGCGGTACATGGATTTCCTAAAGCATCAACGTGATGTGTTCACCTGGAGTTACAACGAGAAGCTAGGACTAGATCCTCAGGTAGCCGTCCACTGCCTCGGTCTCCCGACAAGTCATTGCGGGTTCAAGAAGCCTCCTAGAAAGATGCACCCTTCTCATGGTGCCATGGTCGAGGCCGAAGTTGACAAAATCATCAGAGCCAACTTCATCAAGGAGGTCTAGTACCCCAAGTGGCTATCCAACATTTTTACAGTCAGGAAGAATAACGGGAAGATCAGAGTCTGCATCGACTTCCGGGATCTCAATCATCACTATCTGAAGGATGATTTTCCCCTTCCAATGACAGAATTTCTGATCGATGCTACGGCTGGATTCCAAGCCCTCTCCTTCATGGATGGTTACTCTGAGTATAATCAGATCTGAAATTCCCCTGAGGACGAGGAGTCCACCACTTTCAGGGCACCCCAAGGTACTTTTTGTTACCAGGTTATGCCCTTCGGCCTAAAGAATGCAAGTTCCACCTATCAGCGGGCCATACACCGCATATTCAATCCAATCCTCAGGACATTTGTGGAATGCTATGTGGATGATCTATTGGTCAAATATTTCCAGTTCCAGGACCATCTCAAGGACATTGAGAAAGTGTTCGTCTTCCTCTATTCTCGCCATATGAAGATGAACCCACTGAAATGTGCCTTTGGGGTCACCTCTAGGAAGTTTCTTGGATTTGTTGTCAGGTACTGAGGCATCAAGATCGACCCAGAGAAGATCGATGAAATCAACCAGATGCATCCCCCAAGAAATATTCGGGAGCATCAAGGTTTCCAAGGCCACTTAGCCTACATACTCCTATTCACTGCGAATCTGGCCGGAAAGTGTAAGCCCTTTTCCCGGCTCATGAAGAAAGGCTCTTCCGACAAATGGGATGAAGAGTGCCAGACCGTGTTCGAGGAAATTAAGCAGTATCTGCTCCAGCCTCCAGACTTGATGCCACCCATCCCTGGAAAGCCACTGATCTTGTACGTGACTTCCTTGGAACGATCTCTCTATGCCCTTATTGCCCAGAAGAATAATGAGGGGACATAAAACAGTCTCTACTACCTCTGTCGTATGCTCATCGATATAGAGACCAGATATTCCCCCATCGAGAAGAGCTGCCTTGCACTAGTATTCTTAGTATAGAAATTGAGACACTACCTGCAGTACCATGCGGTAAAGCTGGTGTCTCGGGTAGACCCACTGAAGTACATTCTGAACTTCCCCTTGTTGACTGGCCGTCTAGCGCAGTGGTAGGTAATCCTCCAGCAGTTCGACATCAGGTTCGTCCCTCATAAATCTATCAAGGGATATGCATTGATAGAATTTCTAGTTGCCCATCTAACCTCCACAGACCGGCCCCTAGACTTGGATTTTCCCGACGAGGCAATCCTCTCGGTAGATCCTACCATCCCATGTTGGCAGATGCACTTTGATGGTGCCTCCCAGAGCCCCACCGACAGGAGACTCTATGATCCTAAGCTCAATAGAGTGGGACTAGGTATTGTATTTATTAACCCAACGCAATCCATTATTCCATACTCATTCCTGTTGTCAGAAGGCTACACCAACAATGAGGCAGAGTATCAGGATCTTATCACTGGCCTTGAGCTGGCTCTCGAGATCGATGTCCCCCATTTTCATGTGAAAGGGCGTTCTGAACTAGTCATCAAAAAATTCAACGGTGGCTATGTTTTTAGAATGTTAGAGCTCGTACCATTATTGGAGCGCACCCTCCATTTAATGGCCCGGTTTCCATCCTAGCTGGAAGTTACTCATGCCCCTCGATCTCAGAATGGTTGAGCTGATTCCTTGGCCGGACTGGCTGCATCACTTGCAGAACCTGAGTAGGATGATCTGATTATAAACATGGCACACCAGAGAGTCATTTCCCTTGTCACCCTAGAGGATGACGACGGCCTATGAGTAAGCCATATTACCGCTGGGTCCTCCACTCCAGGACCCCCAGGTTCTCCGGATGTGGTGGTTGAAGCGACTCTCGACTGGAGAGCCCCTTTTTTCGAGTACCTCTAAAATGGTTGCCTCTCAAATGATCGGGCCGAGTGCGAGCTAATCCGATGCCGTGCGCTACAGTTTACCCTCTAGAGTGGTCCCCATTTTGAGCAGATCCTCTACAAACGTGGGTTTGATGGTGTTCTCCTCCATTGCATCCAAGGAGTCTAGATTTCTCAGGTCATGCACGAGGTTCATGCTGGTTCCTATGGGGCTCACCAGGTGGGGCCAAAAATGTCCCATCAAATCTGGAGACTGGGGTACTTATGGCCCTCTATGATCCATGATTGTATCGAGTTCACCAAGAGATGTCATGCGTGCCAAGTTTATGCTAACTTCCTTCATCGGATGCCATAACCACTCCACTCCACCAAGTACTCTTGTCTATTTGCGGTGTGGGGACTCGATGTCGTGGGACCATACCCACCGGCGACAGCTCGCCAGTACAGGTTCATCCTGACCGCCACAAATTTCTTTTCCAAGTGAGCAGAAGTAGTTCCACTCAAGGAGGTCAAGTATCATTCCATCGTTGACTTCGTGAGCTCCAACATCATCCACCAGTTTGAAGTCCCTCACGTCGTCCTCACTGATAATGGCACCAACTTTCGAGCAGCCGAGCTGAAGAAATTGTACGCCAAGTACAACATCCGTTCAAACCATACCTCCCGCTATCACGCACAAGAAAATGGGAAGATCGAGGTGTTCAAAAAAACCCTCTCTAACATTTCGCAGAAAATGGTTGGTCAGAACAAGAAGAGTTGGCCGAACAAGCTCCCCAACACCCTCTGGGCCTATCAGATGATGACTCATAATTCCACCCAGGTGACCCCGTATTCCCTGGTGCACGGAGCTAAGGCCATCTTTCCCATCGAGATCCAGATTCCCTCGTTACGCATAGCGGTCTATGACTAGAAGGTGCCAGATAGGGTAGCCAAAATTCGTCTGGCTAAATTGGAAGCGCTTGACGAGAATAGGCTTTGTGCCCTGCACGATATGGAAAGGCATCATAACAAGATGGATAGAGCCTTCAATAAGGAGGTTCGCCTTTGCTATTTTCTGCAAGGTGACTTGGTATTGGCCCTCAGGGTGCCAATGATCCCTGGCAGGAAACCACCCAAGTTGGAGCCCAAATGGGAAGGACATTACATAGTTCACAAGGTTTAACCCAATGGAGCATACTCCCTGGTGACCATGGATGGTGAGTGTATAACTCCTCCCACTAATGAAAATTTCCTCAAGCAATACTTTTCTTGAGCCTACTGGTCCTGCACAACCTTAAACTACCAAGTACCGCATGAACTTAAACTATTCAGTCCCGCATGACCCTAAACTGCACGTCAGTCCCGCATGACCTTAAACTGTTCGGTCCTACACAACTTTAAACTGTGCATCGTCCTACATGACGTTGAACTACATCTTGAGAACCATGTATGGCTTTATTACCATCCTTATGGCATACGTAGGAATTCTCAAATGCCTCGTTTTGAGCCCAGTCCCCAAACTCTTCTTCTTGGCTATCCCCCCTGGGTATAGTTATCTCGGAGGATCCTCACATGATATGGTAAAGGCTTCCTCAGCACCACTCATACCAGTATTGTAATAGTCACACCATGTGACCACTCCCCATTATTCTATCCTCCCACATCCTCACCACATGACGTTAAACTGCGTGGCCTTCAATAACTACATATGGCTTGATTCCCATCCTTATGAGATACGTAGGAATGCCCGAACATTTCATCTATTGGCCCAGCCCAAACGTTAGAGTCTTCCCCGCGGGTCAAGACATGTGGCAGGGGTGCAAAATTTTTCTCCAATTCACGTTGATCTAACCTCGATCTGGCCACACGTCCCTCTCCCTGTAGACGTTTGCCTATTTTAGATATGGGTACAACTATGCTTCAGCCACTCATTTGATTGGGACTCCATCATTTCCCCATCTAGAAGGGACCCCGAATGGTATGGATACTAGGCCTAAGGGCTCTCTTACCACTTCGAGCCAACTCCCTCGAGGATGTTGAGAAACAAGCTGATACAAGTCCCACATTTTGAATATGGTCAGTGGTCGATGCTCATTTGTTGCTCCCATTTCAGGTTACTATAGGGACGCTGTGTTTTGAACATGGTCAACAGCTGTCCTGCGACATAGAAACCACCCCAAGATGTCCCAAAAATTGAGTGTAGTGGTTCATTCTGCCCCGTTGTATCTCCAAGCGACAAACTCCCTTCAGGGAAAGCCAGGTTTTAGTCCCCCATATGACGGGGAGAGCCAAGACCGACTCCTTGTTTCCCACACCGAGCACTACTCACATGGTCTTAGAAGCTGTGATGAGGTGGTAACTGTATAAGAGGGAGTATGAACTTCCATTCTAGGCCCATCGTTAGGCCCCTTGGCCTTTTCAGGCCCCCGACCTAGGTTCTCTCTTATGAGATTGTATGGTGTGGTATGGGATTATGTCCTCATTCACGCTGGGTTTCTCACCATGCCGTACACATCCCCGGATGAGACACCTTATCCTCTCTGTCTTCCTCATGAAAAGACGTTAAACTACAGATCGGTCGGGCCTTCCTGTCCGAGGCCCAGCCTCTGGCCCCTTGGAATTTTTGGGCCCATGACCCAGGTTCTCTCTTATGGGAGTGTGTGGTGTGGTATGGGATTATGTCCCCATTCACGTCAGGTTATTCTTCGTGCCGTACACCTTCCTTGTGTGGGGTATCTTACTCTACTATTCATCCTCACTACAAGACATTAAACTGCAAACTGGTCAGGCCTTCCTAACTGAGGCCCAGCCTCAGGCCCCTTGGCCTTTTCGGGCCCCGACCCAAGTTCCTGTTTAGGGTTGTACAATGTGGTGTGGGATTATGTCCTCATTCATGTCGGGATACTCGCCATGCCGTACACTACCCTCATTAGGGTATCTTACCCCCGTGTGCCTTCAAGAACTATGTGTGGCTTGATTCCCATCCTTATGGGATACGTAGGACCACCCGAATGTATAGACTTCGGGTCTAGCCCCATTTCCCAGAAATATCCCTTTCACCTTGGCCCCTTGGCCTACCCTTTCCTAGGGAGAGGAGTATATGGTGTGGTGTGGGATTATGTCCTCATTTACGTCGGGTGTTGTAACAACCATGCCATTTACCCCCTCTTTCTCCTAAGGATTCTCTATCCCCTTACTCTATACTCATCCCTTCAAACCGGTTACTCTCAAGTTGAGTACCCTCGTCGACCCTCTCCGGCGGTTCACCAATGTGCCTAAGGGTACTCTGGTTTAGTACCTGGAATGTTGGACTCTGCTTGGACATGCTTCCACACATTTTTCAGGCTTTGTGTTCCCCTTCATTAGGGATTCCAATACTTTTCACACACGAAGGGACCCCTAAGTGTCATGGATGCTAGGACTAAGGTATCTCCTACCATTACGGGCCAACGTCCTCAAGGGACAAGGACAACAAACCGATACAAATCCTGTGTTGCGAATATGGTCAGCGGTCGATGCTCATTTGTTGTTCCCACTTCAGGCTAACACGATATGGATGCTGTGTTTCTAACACAGTCAACAGTTAACCTCCATCACCATGCCAACCCCATTAATCCCAAAATGTCGGTTACATGATTCACATCCTTCTCCACCTCATGATGTCTAAGTAGTACTTCGAAATGATTGGTACTATTCCTCAGTGCGCATCCGCATGTTAGGAGGACAAGATCCGCGATAAGGGTGTCATTTGGGGCTCTGCACCGATTTTCCTTTAGCGTGCGTTCCCGCTATTTCAACAAACATCTTCCTCCCTTTTTTACCACAACGAGTTTGACTCACGTGGGCTTAGGAATCGGGTTGAGGTCTGCACTTACTTGGAGGGTTTTCATTCATCCATAGTCTGAGCTCTAAGAACATAAACTAAGATCTTGTCCAGAACTACGTACGGCTTGATTCCCATCCTCATGGGACACGTAGGATCGCCCAAGCATCTCATCTTTGGTTCCAACCCCGAGAATCTAAAATCCTATCCTCTATTTTGGCCCCACGGCCCAAGATCTCTGAGAAACATGTGGTATAGCGAGTACCCCATGGGTCCTCACCCACATCGGGTTTTGAAAGGACCACACCATATGCCTCCCATGTTTTCCCTCATCCATTGACCAAGCTCTAAGACCATAATTAAAGATCTCGTCCAGAACTATGTGTGGCTTGATTCCCATCCTTATGGGATACGTAGGAACACCAGAACATCTCATTTTTGGGTCCAGCTCAGTTGGGAGATACTTTCTTTTTCCCCTTACCCTCTTACTTCTATTTAGGCCCCTTGGCCTGAGGCTCCTTTCTTGGAATTTTGTACGGCGTGGTGTGGGATTATGTCCTCATTCACATCGGGTATGCTGTATCACATAGTGTGCATTCCTTCATGTCTAAGCCATACGACTTTAAACTATACCGCCTGGTCCTATCACATGACCCTAAACCGTGACATTATCGTCCTGGCCGCATGACAAAAAACGGCACTGCATCGTGATATCCTCACTCAAGGGGACACCATGTTTGGTATTGGTCACATGCCATACCATTTTTCAATGCCTTATACGACTTGATTCTTGTGGTGATCTCAGGGCCTGCTACCCTAGGCATGTCTCTTAAAAAAAACACTCACCTAAAAGGACAAACAAGATTTATCAAATACCACTTCTTTTGGTGTGAGGGCCATGCCCACATGCCCCCTTTTATCCCTGGAACTGGTACCTTATCATGCCACCTCTTAGAACTACATGTAGCTTGATCCCCATCCTCAGGAGGTATATAGGAACGTCCGTTCACCTTGCCTCGATCCCAACTCAACTCTCATTTTTGGTCCCTCGACCTAAAACCTCTCCAAGGAACACATGGTGGTCGGAACTCCCGGTTCCCATTCACGTAGGGTTTTTTATAATTACCCCACCACGTGTCTCCCACATTTCATACCATCCATGGTCCAAGTTCTATGACCCTAAACTAAGATCTCTGCATGGGAAGGTACTCAACTCCCTCTATCTAATACGTCTCATTGCCATATTCAGATGTGTTTTGACAAAGAGCCCAAAGTGTGGAATTTTCATAGGGACATTCCCCCTATTCCATGTCCGTGATTCATGAGATCACTATTTGGATCCTCATCCTCTTACATATCCGAAGGGACCCCCTAATGGCTTGGTCCCATGCTGTATCAGCTCACCTACCATCCTGGCCCAACACCCCTAAATATCTCGGAGGACATTTGCGACAGGTCCCGTGTTTCGAACATGGTCAATGGTCAACCCTCATTTGTCTGTCCCCATTCCAGGCTAACGCAATGTGGATGCTGTGTTTCCACCATGGTCAATAGTTATACTCCATAGTCACACCACCATCATTGTGATCCAGATTTCATGCAACATGATTCACACATTTCCACTTCCTCATGTTCAAGTGGAATTCTGACATACTCAGCTTTACCTCTTCGCGCATATAGGTGTGCTACATGGATGGGTTAGAATCATTAGGCCGACATTAACTGAGTGTCCCTTCTCCCTAACATGTTCCTCCTTGTGTCAGGAAAGTTCCACCACTACTTCTTGTTTCTCACATCGAGCATGACTCACGTGGGCTTAGTAGTTTTGGTAGGATGTGCACCAGTGCAGCCAGGCTTCTCATCGCACCACATGATGTTGAACTGTGCTTCCAGAACTATGTATGGCTTGATTCCCATCCTCATGGGATATGTAGGGACACCTAGGCATTTCACCTTGGGTCCATCCACAAGAATCATAAATCCTGTTCCTCCCCATTTTCAGTCCCCTGGCCTGACCCCTCGTGGGGAACCATGTAACTACAATTTTGCCCTGAACAAGTTTGGGATACCCCATGATGACATTGGGAAGTGAAACCCACCCCCCTCACTAGAGAGGCCCTTTATGAAAGAATTAATGATCCATGATCAAACCAATGCATCCATCTAGTGTGCTTCCACTATGGTGGTGTAATTTCAAGAGTGTTGGATTTTGTTCAAACAAACCCTCACTCCACATTCCACGCTTTGCATGCCCCTTATTTGGACCCTCGTCATATTTCACGTCTGGAGGAACCCCCTAAAAGTATAGATGATTGGCCTATGGCCCACCTATTGTCCTCGACCAACGTTTTGGAAGACTAACAGATGACATTTTGAGTCAGGTCCCATGTTTTGAACATGGTCAACGATCGACCCTCATTTGTTATCCCCATTTCAGGCTAATAAAATAAGAATAATGTGTTTTGAATGTGGTCAATAGTTATTCTTTATTGTCATGCCACCCCCACAATGTTCCGAATACTAGGTATCATGATTCACACCTCCGATTCCCATCTATTCGAATTGATTTCAGCGCCCCTGACATTACCTTGTTCGTGCACAAGAGCACACTAGGAAAAACGGTAATTCAACTATTCTGAGAGCTTCATTCTCCAGTTAGGTATCTCCCATTTCCTTCCGGAAATCCAGACTTTTTGTTTAAACCACGGATTCCCAAATATTGGTTTGCACTCATACGTTTGGATGGGGTGATAAGGCGGTCATCCCTTGTTTCTCACATCGGGCCCGACCCACGTGAGCTTAGGGAATGATCGCTGGATGCTCCGCGAACATCACAAGGATGCAATAAACCAATGTAAACAAAAGCACTCATGCATGCTATGAAATTAAATAATCAAAGAATTAAAGTACATTTTAAGGGTTTTTAATCATTTTAGTACCCGAGGGTCGACTCCCCCCATGGATGGATTGACCTCGTCAAACGAACGTTGCAGCTCCGCCACCCTCTGGCTGGTGGCGTCCAGAAGTTGTTGCCACCTGTTTACCTCCCAATCCTCCTTGACAGCGAGAGGGCACAATTCACTAGCCATGACCCGAGACTGATCCACACCAGTCCGGATAATGACCATCTCCTCAGAGGCTCGCTTCATGCCCTCTTTAGCCTCTGTCAGCTGGGCTTTCAGCCGTAAGACGAGCTCTAATTGCACATCAAGAGAAGAGAAATGCTCATCTGCCCAGGCCTGTAACCATTCAACCTCATTTTTGGTCTCCCGGAGCCTCTTTATGTTCATCGCCTTCCTCCACTTCCATCCCACACTGATTCCATGGTCATACTTCCGAATATTTTCCTCCATAATATCTCAGATGAGCATGTGAGGGCGATGGGCATCCACTCCCCCGGCGCATAGTTCACGCAGTCATAAGTGAAGTACGTCCATCTCAGCCAACCATAGTTCTTGGGGGGTGTCATTGATGAAGTGCGTGATCAGGTTCCACGATCCGCGACAAGCTATTTTACGATCCTCATCATCAGAGGCCATCTCGTCCCAGTCGGCACGATTAGAAGGCTCATATGCAGGGAATGCCCCCAGGAAATCCTCAGACGGGTCCATGTCCAGCGTTGGATCTAGAGTGGCAGGGCCTAAACTATCTAGTTGATCCTCATCATTGGATCCCACCTTGATAACCTCAGGCGTAGTCCCACTGGCACCCCCGCCAGTGATCGGGAGCGCTGCAGTCTGGTCAGGCTGGATGTCCACCTACACGACCATTAGCATGCCCTTAGGAAGGGCGCAACCAGAATCCTCGAACAAATTTTCTACAGCAGCCCAGGACAATTGAAGGACTATACACACCAAAAAGGGGACGTTAATGTTAGTTAACGTGGTCAGGGGATGGCAGTTGTGAATTCGGTAGAGAAGTATTACAGAGGTCAAATCCCTAGTCTCACTCTCGGGCTGATGTCATCGGAACCCCGAGACATGGCACCCTATATATGGTTGGCAAGTCTAGAGACTCTAGGGGAGCCACCTTGAGTGTCCCATCCCCACCAGACATGGAAGTTGATGCAGCCACGGGTGTGGATCCTGAAGGTCCCATGTCAGCACCCACTGAGGGGCGAGAACGACGTCTATGCACAAGGTCCTCCTCCATAGTTTAGATGCTGATGAGTAATCCAGAGTATCCTAAGATCAAACCTTGAGGAAGGGACTTTTTTATTTTACCTCTAGGGCCTCCGAAAAGTCTTAGAGATCTGAGGATTGATCGCCGACTTCACCCTCCTCCGATGGACTCTCTCTACCGGCCTCGTCTCCCCAAGAGGACTCGTCTGATTCTTCTAGTAGAGGCAAGCGCTCCCTCAGGTCAGAAACTGATAGTTGAGGAGGGACCGTATGACCCAAAAACACCCTAACCCGGTCAGTCATCGGGTGCAGTGCACCTCGGGAGTGGATAAAGTCTTCCAGCTCAGCTATGTATCGCTCCGCCTCCACCTGGGATACTGCAAAACCGGCTCTAATAGGGCCAATCCCTGGAAAGTCCATCTCGAGGTGGTTAAGGTGCTTCCATAACATCGATGGGCCAATTAATTGTCAGTTAACTTCCCAGATGTCCCAGGCCTCCGAGAAGACAGTGTTCTCCAACATGTCGATATGGCGTAGCTGTTTCCCCAGGGCCTGAGTGGAAATCTTGTGGAATCCTCTTGGTGGCCTCCCCTCAGGATGAGTCTATTCTCCTGGGACCACCGGCTCCGCTACTACTGCCGGATCCACCACCACTGTGTCCCCCTCAACTGGTGCGGGCGTCACCTCTACAGAAGCCCCTCCACTGCAGGATTCCCTTTCCGCCTTCCGTCCTCAGCCCTGAGGTTGGGGAGGCTCACCATCACCGACTAGAGTGGTTGTCTGCTTCAACGTCTCCACCAGAGTAGCCACCTCCCATCTCTGGGCATATTCCTTTATCATCCCAAGGATGGAAGTCGATGGAGGCAGTTCATTCTGCATCTTCCCGTCTTCCCATGTGAACATGAGCCACATCTGCCTCATCACACACGGGTGCTCCTCATAAGGCACCTCCAGGTAGACCTGCGGGGCCAGTCGCTGCAGGCACCGAAATTTCCTTTCAAACCGGTGTGGGGTGTATGGATTGTAGATGTGCTCGCGGTCCACCCTAGCCACGAAGACTCCACCTCAAAAGTATAAGAGGTAGGCCCAGTGCTCTTCCATCCCTCGACCATCATCCGTGAAGGCCCCCGTCGGAAACATAAATGGGTGGAAATTTAATTCCTCCACCCTCCACACCTGGTTCTGAAACGATGGTACGGTCATCTTAGTAAGAAATCTCCCCTACGGAATTCAGGTTTGATGGGTGGAAGTTCGACCCTGGAGGCGAGATGGTGTTTGGATACTCAAAGATCCCCTTTATGTGCACCGCTATCCACCCGTACAGGAGATGGAACGACCCACATACTCTCTGTGGCCTCTTCCCCTCGCTGATGTGCCACAACATCTTATACAACTTGGAGAGCATCGGGATCCCTAGGTTGTCCTGCCCTCTTGTCACCAATGTGGACACCATGATGAAAGTACTTGGTCGCACTCACATGTTGGTATCCCTCACCGGAAGGATCCAACCATAGATGAGATCTGCGATGAAGGCCTCCAGCCCGACTATTGGTTGTTGCTCAGTGCTGACACTGAACCCCCAGTTCTTGCACTGGATATTCTCCAACAGCCGCCAGTACAAGTGTTCCTTACTCCGGGTCCCCTTTGGGAAAGTTCAAGGTCTCAACGGGAACTGACGGTCTACTAGGAAGTTCAGAAACTTTTTGAACCAATGCTTGAAGTGGACATCCCCCACCACCTCCTTATCCTCCCCTGGCACGAGCTCCATCAATTCCATTTCCAGGTGCGACATCTACTCCAGATCCTCCCATGCACCCATAGTAGGGAGCAATTTGTCATACATTACCCCCAGTATCGAGACCCTCGGGATCTTATGCACGTCCCACAAGCTGATGCTGACCTCCCCGTGATGCAGGTGGAAGGTATTGGTTCCCGATGACCACTGGCTCAACAGCTCCGACATTAGCTACTTTCGCTGGTAGATGTGGAATTGGGAAGCCCAAGATACTTCATAAATGCCCAATCTTCTCAGATCCGCCCCGAAATCCTCACACAAGGTGCCTACCCAGTAGGCCTAGGCCCAATCATCCGTGAAGTTGCTGCCCTGGAGGAGGTCTCATTCCTGAGACCACCCCTTCTTCGGGTTCCCCAGCACCACCTTAAGGATAGTTCGGTACAGAGGAGGAGACATCTCTAGCTACAATGCCCTCCCATCAACGTTGTTCAGATGATTTTATAAGCAGTCAACAATGAGGAGTGTGGAATCCTCTTGGGCATGGACATCAGCCGTCCTGAACCATCGGCGCTGGCATGACATGATCTGAAACCAGTAAGCTAGCTCGTCCCTACTTGCTTCAGGGATGAAGAAATCATCCCTCAGCCCGAAGCCATATAAGGGAAACCTACAACACAATGGGTAGTTCTTCTAGCCCTCCGATAGAAGCTCCACCAGTGAACTATGGCCCAAATGGATACAGACCAACTCTCCTAGCCCCAGACGGTTCGCCATCCCATCCCTCCAGGCAGCATCCGCAAGAACCCCCTGGACAGCTTCTTGGTGGGCCATTATGGTTTGTAACTTGGAAGATTTTTTGGCAGGTTCGCGAAGCTTGTCTACAGAGCGAGATCACGAAGCCTCTTCATGAAGACTGTTCACTGAGTGCTACCTAGGCGTTCAAGCACCGGATCGCGGAGCGCAAATGCGGAGTCGAGGACTCATTGTGCTCCATGAAGACTCAATTTGCAAAGAATGCTCATGGAGTATGAAGAGATTCACAAATCGAGAGCGCAAAAGGATAAAATCGTAGAGAAGGAAAAGAACAAAAGAGATGGCCACCCCCTATTTATAGACTAAGGCCTTCGAAGCTTCGCGGCGCATCCAGTGCGCACGGAGCTTTGCGGCGTGCTCGACGCGCGTATCCCCTTCCGCCTCACGATCCCTCTTCATGAGACAGCTTTGCGAACAGCCGAGGATTTTGGCGATTACCCTCAGAATTCAAACCTTGATCTCTCCGCGACTCTAAGTCTGAGGGGGGGGGCATTTGTTGGTGCCAAAATTCGGGACAGAGAGAGAAGCCCAAAGAAGGCCCCATTGATTGCCTCACAAAGCCACTTCGCGGAGGTCCACCCAACACCGTGGCCACCGTGAAACAAGGAGGTAGGACACTCCGCGAATGCATTTGACGTTCGCGAGCCCACCGCAAATCAAGGAGGTGGCCCGCTCCACGAACGCATTTGACGTTCGTGAGCCCGCCGCTAAGCAAGGAGGTTGGCCGCTCCGCGACTGTATTTGATGTTCGCGACCCACTGCGAAGAAACCAAGGCCCTCTTCGCACCATGTAAGCTATGATTCACAGCGCCTCTTTCCTATAAATACCAGGCTCCCCCTGAGCCCAAAATACAGACAATCGTACCTTTAAACTTCCCGGCTCCCAAATCGCAAAGCATCCTTCTGCTCTACGAACCATGAACTATGCGAGGTACTTCTGCTCCACGAAGTGCCTCCCCCTTGTCTCGTGTTGATCCCCTCTTCTAATAGGGATGCCTTTCACAAAGCCTAAGGGATTTATCAAAGGAAGGGGATCCCCAAGGGGACCCGGATCATCACAGAGTGTTTATTCTTGGTGAAACACCCTTCATGTACACATTATCCCCATGCTAAGGCAGGGTCACTGTACTTCGTGAAGCACATTGCTTCATGAGACCTTGCTTCATGAGGAACCTTTGCTCCATGAGTCAGTGCTCCGTGAATGCCTTTCCACTTCGCGAAGCACCTCCCATATGCACCTCTTCCCTATGTTAGGCTAAGGCACCCCACTTCACGAAGCACTCCCCTTCGCAAGTGCCCTCTGCCACGCGGAGCAATAGAGCTTCACAAGGCCCCTGCCTATGAACTCCTCTTCTTGGAAATAGATTTTCACGTGTGACCCTCCAGGTTTTCATGATGTGATTTCAGAGTCCCCTGGACGATATCACCCATTGTGTTTCTTCGCCTCATGCTTCTTCTCATAGGCACGCTAACAGAGATTTATCCTTTTCATAGCCATGCTAACGTGGGCCCCTCTATGGTTTGCTCCGTGACACCCCCTCACCATGGCTTTGACTATCCCCTCTCTACACCAAGGAGAAGAGGGTACCAGTTATGTAATTCCTAGGGGTGCAGAGCAAACCCACCTCGTCCGATCTGCAGGACGTTAAACTTCCAAGAACCATCATCCTCAGCACATGACGTTAAACTGTGACCTCACCCCGTGCCTCGCATGCAGGGTCCCCCGCCTTGAATATTCTCCATTCCCCCTTGTCTTCACAGGGGATGATATCCTCCTTCTAGGAGTGGTGTTTGTCTGTGGGGAAAGGGCAGACACCTTGGCATAAGCCCCTAGCTTTTCTTGCTGGAGGCAGCATCCCTGCTCTCCCATTTATCTTTAGTCCCCAGGGCCAGCGAAGGGTGTTTTGGGAAACAATGCTTCTCCTTTCTTCGGTACCGAATCCCTCTCCCACTGCACTTTGTCACCATGGGCCTCCATCCTAGAGTAAGCCCCGACTCCCCCATGGGCCTCCACCTTGGAGTAAGTCCCAATATCTCTCTCCCTGGGCCGCTCCACGTGTACAACCCACTCCACATCCCATGGATGCACCTTTAGTGACGTGATCGTCAGGTCTCTGCTGCCTCTTATTTCTCACACCGAGCATAACTCATGTGGGCTTAGAGTAAGCACCGACCACGACAACAACCCGAACTACAAGGAATTTGATCCATGTCAAGGCATGGTACGTAGGAAGCCTCTACGAGGTTCAAGCCTGACAACCCATCATCATGGGGAGCCTAGAGTGTAAGCCCCACACCCCCTACCTGAACTACGTGGTCTTTGATCCATGTCAAGGCATGGTACGTAGGAAGCCTCCCTGAGGTTCAAGTCCACCACCACCCGGTCATTCCGACCCCATTCACGTCGGTTCACCAACACCTTGGGTAGCCTAGAGTGTAAGCCCCATGCCACCACCTATACTACGTGGCCTTTGATCCTTGCCAAGTTAAGGTACGTAGGAATCCTCCATGAGGTTCAATCCCAACACCATCCATCAGTCCTGACCATCTTTGTGTCAGTGCACCAAGCCACCAAAACCTTGGGAAACCTAGAGTGTAAGCCCCATTCCCCTTCTCGAACTATGAGGACTTTGATCCATTTCAAGGCATAATACGTAGGAAGCCTCCCTAAGGTTCAAGCCCACCACCACCCGGTTATTCCGACCCCATTCACGTCGGTTCACCAACACCTTGGGAATACTAGAGTGTAATCCCCATTCCCCCTACCTAAACTACATGGTCTTAGATCCTTGACAAGGCAAGGTACGTTGGAAGCTCCCATGAGGTTCAAGCCCAACACCCATCGGACCCCAAGTCCATCTTCACATCGGTTCGCCGACACACCCCACCTGAACTACGTGGTCTTTGATCCATGTCAAGGTATGGTATGTAGGAAGCCTCCTTGAGGTTCAATCCCACCACCACCTAGTCGTTCTGACCCCCTTCATGTCGGTTCACCCCTATCCCGCACAACGTTAAACTGTGGACCTCATCTAGTGGTAAGCCGTTGAAAACCCCAATCGATTGCAAGCAGTCATCAAATAAACTATGTGGACTTTTATTCCCTACCATGGAGATACGTTGGAAGCCTTTTCAAGGATCAAGCCCAAAACCATCATCATCCTCATGACGGTGTCATCCCATTCACCATCCCCATCAATCACTCCATCATCCATCCTGATCCTTACCGAAACCGCCATATCCCGGTGGGATCATGCCATTCAATTCCCCATTCCGTTTAACAACATTCATGAGGCCACCCACACGATGTCCCCAATGGAGGTGTTCCCTCTAGGGGGTTCCTCCATATGATCCACTCTAGTCAGTGTTATAATCAGCCCGATCCGTCTCCACTGGATGTTAAACTTGCAACATATCCTGTGTTAAACATAGAAAGTTAAGGAAAACCTCAGATACATGCCTATGGCATAAAATTACCCGCATTCGATGTGGTATTCCTCGGGCTTCCGCGCCCTCGAGAAGCCCTATAATAAGGGACAAAAAACAGACACACCAATCCCCATCGTACAGACACACTAGTGATTCCCAGCGTGACTACTCCACTAACCGAAGGTTGCTGCCCTGACCGAACCCCTTGGAATATCCTGACAGAAGCAGCACAATTAACTGGTGTCCATGAAGATATGACACCAGGAAGAGTTTCACTAACAACGTCTTGATTCTATGAGGGTGACCCGGAATAGGTGAAGAGTTATGAGGAGGAATCCATGGAAGGAAGAACTGACATCCCATCATCTCGTTTCGATCAAGGAGCAGACATCCCTGAATAAGGAGAGGATGTCGCCTGCCTTTGGAAAGTGGGAATGCGGGGTAATAGCTGCGCGTCCTCCACAGACGGATGCACGTGCCCCGACGAAAGAATCGGAAACAACTTTCCAGTTGATCTGTACAGTTGCAACAGCACGCAACTGACAGTTGATGGATCACCATCTTCAGAATGAATGATCTTCAGGTAGAAGTAGTTCTGAGCCGATCCGGTTGCAGTAGATCTTGAAATGAATTTAGAAACTTAAACAATAGTATATTCACAATATATAATTGATGTAGAATTGATGAATCTTAAACATATTTCTTCTTCTTCAGAAAAGATAGAGTTTGTGGTTCCTTGTAAAAACAGATCTGTAAATCTTGAATGACTCTGTAAAACTGTAGTCGTGAAGAACTCAAGATATTGCTATATATTTTCTTGATTATTAGACCTCTATTTGTAATAAAAAAAATCATAGATATATATATATAATAATGATGAGAATTTTCCTTAAAAAATTTAGATCCACAAAAGTCACCTTTAGAATTGCGATATTCAAATATTTGAATAATAGAGTAGTTGTAAATCCCCTGAATATTCAGTATGAAAATATCCTATTACATAAATCCTTTGAATAAAAAATAAATGGATTTGAATCAGTCAAAGCCATTCTTTAAAATCAGGCTTTGAATTTGTCTTGAAATCAGCCTAATAATCTGCAAAAAGGCCATTTCTCAATAAAGTCGTAAGTTAAATCTCCGACACCAAACATAGGGTTGAACAACATAACATTCTTTCTCTGAACGTAAGGTTTACCACATAATGTTCACAACGTAAGGTTGATCAACCATAATTTTCACTTCAACTCCCAAATGTACAGTACAATATTGGTACTTTCCTTTTTAGAAAAACATAAGATACATGATCCGCAAGGTTCATTATAAAATTCAGGTTGATGATCCATACATTTATCAGCTTCTAAACGTAAGGTATATGATCCATAATTTTTAAAAAAACTTAAGGTTTTTTTCAAAAGTAAGGTTGATGAAACATACTTTTATCAGCTTCTAAACGTAAGGTATGTGATCCATACTTTTTGATAAAACATAAGGTTGTTTTCAAAATTAAGGTTGATGAACCATACTTTTGAGAAACAAACACAACGTTTCATATTAACATAGGGTTCTTCTTCTATACTTTTCTAATAACCCGAACACAAATTTCTTCTTCTATAATTTTCTGATATCCCGAACATAAGGTTCTTTCCAAACATAGGGTATGAACAGTGTTTCTAGAATATAATCAAGTGATTTCCGAACACGTAGAGCATGAACAATGTTTCCAGAACACGCTAATATGTAAAACTGATTTCCAAACACTTTTTCAAATATTCCACATGGAATAAATGCTTTAATATTATTCCAAAATAGAGAAATAAAGAATATTAATTTCTTAAAATATACTCAAAGTAAAATCATTAGAATAACAAATAAGTGTATTTGTGAACATCAAAATCATCATATTGAGATAGAGTATTGTTCTCAACAATCTCCCCTTAATAAAATAGAGTGTTGTTGAAAACAACACTTGCTTAACAATCTCCCCCCTTTTGATGATCACAAAACCCATTAAATAACCAATGAAACTATCTTAAAAAAGTAATTGTATATAATTTAGAATCTTTCAAAGATAAAAAAATATTTTATTTTAACAAAATTATTTATAAATTTTTACATTTTCTCCCCCTTTATAAAGTAAAATAATATATCCTCCTTTATAAATAAAGAAAATAAAATTTTGTGTTTATCCAAAAATTTCTCCTTAAAAAAACTTTTAGAAATTTCTCCCCTTAAAATGAAAAATTTTCTTTTCTCCCTCTGAGTAAAAGATTTATATAAAAAAATATGTTGCGTTTATCCCTATTTCTCTGCCTTTTTGTGATATAAAAATGAATAATAGAATCAGAGGCACATTGTGCTTGATTCTCAGTCTGAGATTCCAATGGTTTTAACAAAACTAAAGTTAGAGATTCAACATCTGATTTCTCTTCATCTTCTCTTTATACTGGCTTCTCAAATGATTCTTTCTTCGAGTCCTCCCTCGACTCATCCACATAAAAATCCCCATTAATAATTTTAGTGTGAATTTCAGAAGGGTTCTCTTCTTGATTCACATGAACAGGTTCTTGCTCCTCCTGAGTATCTTCTTCATTGATTTCCTCCAAGATTGGATCCTCTAATATAGGTTCCTCTTGAGCTAATTACTCTTGATCAATCTCAGTAGGCTTTATAGTTTGATCAGATTCAGGTCCAACCACTTCAACTTCTCTAGTATTTTCAACAATTTGAGGCAAAATTTCTTTTTCAACTTGAGGATTCACATAAATTTGGTAAACTATTGGTTGCTCAATTTGCTGTACTGCAGGTTCTCTAATAAATTTGTAGCTCATAAGAGGTTCAGTTGCATCAGCAGTTGCTTGAACAAGATCCTCACCAGTTGGAGCCGCTCAATGTATTTTCCTTTGAAGTACCTCTTGAATTTACTCATCAGTAGGTGGATCAACTGCTTCAAATCTTAGTATTCTTGAAGTTCCACTTGCTCTTGATTCAGCCATGCCTTCCTTAGACTTAACAGGTTGCTCCCCCTGAGCCGAGTCCCAGTCTTCCTTTGCTCCAATAGGCATAAGATTTTCTTTCAAAGTACTCCATAATAATCCAATCTTCCTTTGAGTTCCAGCATTGAAAATATTACTGTGATGACATCTTACTCTGGAATATATTAATCTCACTATATCAGACTTAATCAATAATTTTTGAAATGAACCTTCTATAGAGATAAAAGTTCATTCTAGCCTCTGGTTGATAGCAGTAGTCGGGATATATTACCATATATCTCGAAAAATTAAACTTGATTTCACTCATAAGAAAAAACATTATGTACATGTCAGGAAACAAAATCTTCTCCATCTCTGACATCCTAGGTGCAATACCTATTTGCACAAACTTAGCAAGAATCTTCTGATCAGGTTCCAGATCCTTCACTGACATTTTTATTATACTTGTATATCAAAATAAAAATGACATAATGTCATCTGACTTATGTTCATCATCTCAAATATTATTTAAGTTGAAATGATAAACTCTCTCATGAGGGAATTTTAAGATTCTAGCTATTTTTACAGATGAAATAGAAAAATCCCGTTTTTCAGTTTTTTCAAATATGGTGTCCTCTGTATCTCCAAGACTGAACTGAATGGATTTGAAAAAGTGATGAAGCTATACCTCATATAAAAACTCTATATTTTATCCACTAAAAGTTTTCTCAAGATTCTAAAAAGCGAGGACTTTCCACAATATGAGATCCGTTTGATAAAACCATTACATGTGGACTACTTTTCCCTGTAGAATCTTTCTTCCTACCATGCACTAACACTTGGAATTACTAGCTTCTCCTTCCTCTATTCTACATGTCTTGGAAATTTCTATTTCAAAGTTCTGAAGGCTCGAAGGTTTAGCGTTTTGAAGGTTTATCCAAAGGTAGACAAAGGCGGTAAGGGTTTTTGGTTTTTAGAAAGGTTTTTAGAAAATGAACAGGTTTGGAATTTAAAACGGTTTCTAACATCCTTGATTCCCATGTCATTTACTTACATAATAATCATTAAATTATTTAAATAAAATAAAACATAAATGAAAAAAACAATACAAATTAAATGGTAAATTATTCTAAAAACAAATTATTAAATTATTTAAAACAGTGAAGATAAAAAAACACATAAAAATTAAAATTAAAATTTCATTTAAAATTAAATAAACCTAGTTTCCCCTTAATTAAATCAAACATCACATTGGGAATTGGTTTAGTAAAAATATCAGCTAATTGAATTTTTGTACTTACAAATTCTAAGAATATATCCTTTTTAAGAACTTGATCTCTTAGAAAATGATGGCTGATATCAATATGGTTAGTTATAGAATGATTAATAGGGTTTTTTGAAATATTTATATCACTTGTATTATCACATAAAATAGGTGTGTTATTAAAATTTAGTCTAAAGTCCATAAGAGTGTTTTTCATCCACAAATATTGTGCACAACAATTGCCTGCATATACATATTCTTCCTCGGCTGTTGACAGGGAAACTGAGTGTTGTTTCTTACTAGACCATGACACAAAAGATTTTCCTAAAAAGTGACATGTCCCTGAGGTGATTTTTCTATATAATCTACAACTTCTAAATTCAGAATCTGAATATGAAATTAAATTAAAATCAGAAGTTTTTTGATAGAGAATAGATTGAAAAATAGTTCCTTTTAAATATCTAAAAATTATTTTGACAATACTTAAGTGATATTATTTTAGATCAGATTGAAATCCAGCACAAATACATACTTAATACATTATATTTGTCCTGCTAGTAGTAAGATATAATAAACTAAAAATCCTACCTCTATATAACTTTTTGTCAACTGATTTTCTAGTTTCATCCAAATCAAGTTTTATATTAGTACACATAGCAGTTGTATATGTCTTGCTATTTCAAGTCCAAATTTCTTAAATAAATTAGTAATGTATTTGATTTTATTTAAAACATTTCCAAAATCCTTTTGACAAATTTTATGTCCGAAAAAGAAATTTAATTCTCCCATCATACTCATTTCAAATTATTTTTGCAATAAATTTGAAAACTAATGATTTTTTTGTTTGTTAAACCAAAAATTACAGCATCAACATAAAATTGAACCAATAAAATATTAGAGTTAACATTTTTCTTAAAAAATGTTGGATCCTCCATCCCAATAGTAAAATCATTTTTCAAAAGAAAAGAATGTAATATTCTATACCAAGATCTAGGTGCTTGTTTAAGGCCATAAAGAGATTTAGTATGTTTAAAAACAAAATCTAGTTTTTGTGAATTTTCAAAACTAGGAGGTTTTTCAACATAAAATTCCTCCAATAAGTAACCATTTAAAAAGGCAGACTTAACATCCATATAAAATAATTTAAAGTTCATATGAGATTCATAGGATAAAAGGATTCTAATAGCTTCTAATCTAGCTACAGGTACAAAGGTATCATCATAGTATATACCTTCTTCCTGATTATATTCTTTAACTACTAGTATTGATTTATTTCTAATTATTATTCCTTGATCATTTTGTTTATTTCTGAAGACCCATTTAGTTCCTATAACTTGATAGTTCTGAGGTCTTTCAACTAAATTCCAAACTTCATTTCTCCTGAAATGGTTTAGTTCTTCTTGAATTTTTATCATACAACTTTCAACAACAAAGGCTTCGTATAATGTCTTAGATTCTAATTGGGATAGAAAGGCAGAAAATTCAATAACATTTCCACAATTTCTTCTAGTTTTTATTCCAGTGTCTAGGTCTCCTATAATAGTTTCTAAAGGGTGGTTCTTTATGGTTCTAGACTATCTAGGTAGTACTATGTTGGGTTATTCAATGTCATGTTCTTCTAAACTACACTGAATTTCATTTAAATCTTTTTCAGAATCATCTTTTAAGTTCTCAAGTCTCATGTTATCATTAGAGTCAGATTAGTCAATTTGGTCTTTCCTTTCCTCAAAGGGATCAGATTCATCAAATTTCACATGAACTGATTGTTCAACAATCCTCGATTTTTTATTAAAAACACTATAAGCTTTGGAAGTAGCAGAATATCCTAAGAAAACACCTTCATTAGATTTTGGATCAAACTTACCAAGATTGTCCTTGGTGTTTAAGGTGTAAACCTTACATTAAAAAACTTTAAAGTAATTTACTTTAGGTTTTCTATTATTCCATAATTAATAGGGTGTATTTTAAAAAATTAGTCTAATTAAAAATCTATTCATTACATAGCAGGATGTACTTACAGCTTCTGCCCAGGACTGTACTCATTTAGCATAGTCCTAACCATTTCATGAATAGTCCTATTTATTCTTTCAACAATTCCATTTGGTTGAGGTGTTCTTGGTGCAGAGAAGGTGTGTTTAATACCCATATTTGAGGAAAAGGAATTAAATTCTAGATTCTCAAATACTCTACCATGATCACTTCTTAATGAAATTATTTTAAAACATTTTTCATTTTGGACAGCTTTGTAAAAACTTTCAAATATAGTAAAAGATTCATTTTTATATTTTAGAAAATAAATACATGTAAATATTAGAATAGTAATCAACTACAAAATATATATATAATTTACCATCCAATATTTCTATTCTTGATGGTCCAAAAAAATCCATATGGATTAGTTCTAGAGGTTTAGATGTAGTAATTCTGTTAACATATTTGAAGGATGATTTGTGCTGCATGCCAAGTTGACATGAATCACATAATCTATCACTTTCAAATTTGAGACCATGCAAATCAAAAATTAATTGTTTCTTAGAAAACTTATGTAAAGCATATACATTGCATTTTCCAAGTATTCTATGCTAGATCCACGATTCATTAATCTTAGCAGTTAAGCAGCTTACTTTTTGTTTACACAAGGAAATTAAGTCCAGAGTATAAAAATTATCAGTTCTGGGTGCTCTAAATTTAAGTAATTTATCTTTAAAAACAGAACAATGGTTGTTAGAAAAATCAACAAAATAACCATCATCACAGAGACAGATCACTTTATCAGTTTTGGGTGCTCTAAATTTAAGAAATTTAAGCAATTTATCTCTATATGGGTCATTGTGGATCGTCTTACAAAGATAGCTCACTTTAACGCAATTTGAAAGGAATTCTCATTGGATCAAATTGAATGAATATATATCAAAGAAGTGGTAAGGCTGGATGGAGTACCACTATGTATTGTATTCGATAGAGATCCAAGATTCACCTTGAAGTTTTGGAAAAGTCTTTAATATGCTCTAAGCACTAAATTGAACTTCAGTATGACCTATCATCCTCAAACTGATGTCCAATCTGAGTGAACTATTTAGAGACTATAAGAAATGTTGAGATCATGTTCTATAGACTTGAAATGAGGATGGGACCAACATATTCCATTAGTTGAATTCTCCTATAACAATCACTACGGGAAAAACGATTATTGCGACGGGGTATTTGCGACGTGTATTATTCCTATCACAACAACTCTGATAAAAAGGGTTTTTGCGACGGGAATATATTCTCGTCGCAAATGGTCAGTTATTTGCAATGGAAATACAGGGCCCGTCACAATTGCGATGACGCATTTTGCGCGCCAAAACGCGGGAAGGATATTTGCTACGGGTAGAAGGCTACCCGTCGCAAGTACCCGGCGGCGGTAAATAGTGTTTGCGACGGGGAAATTTCCCCTTCGCAAAAAAGTATTCACCCGGTATTATTTGCGACGGGCGCCATCGCCAATACTAGCCGATGTAAATCCTATTTGCGACGAGCACCTACAACCCGTCGCAAATACCCCGAGGTAGTAAATACGGTTTTGCGACGGGACTATGTACCCGTTGCAACAGATAATCCAACGGGAGGTATTTGCGATGGGACCCGTCACAAATACTGGCGGTGGTAAATATGCATTTGTGATGGGGATATCCTCCCGTCTCAAATACCGGCGGCGGTAAATAGTAATTTGCGATGGGGATATCCGCCCGTCGCTAATGGTGTGGCATTAGCGACGGGCCCGTCGCAACAACCCTTTTACCCACCACCCGTAATTACTGCGGGCGAAGATATTTGCGATGGGCCCCGTCGCGAATATCGACGACGGTAAATAGAAAATTGCGACAGGGATAGCCGCCCGTCGCTAATGATGACTATTTGCGATGGGCCCATCGCAAAAGGTCTTTTACCCACTGCCTCTATTTAATGCGGGTGAAGGAATTTGCGACGGTATCCCGTCGCAAATGCGACCGTCGAAAATAATCTAACCTATATATACACCCCATCCATTTTTTTCCATAACATTCAGATCTCCATTTTTCTCTCTCTCTCATTTTCATATCTGAGCAGAATTTTTTTTGTTTTAATTTTTTTCTTTCGAGAAGAGGAAGGAAGGAGTTAGAAGGTGCAGATTATTAAAGGTATTTATATTTTTTAATTGTTAAATTATTTTTAATTGTTAATTTTATTTTTAATTGTTAATTTTATTTTTTTTAATAGAATGTTTAACTGTATAGTATAATTAGTTTATGTGCTTGTACCAAATAATCCTTGTCTGGATACGAACAAGTAGAGGCGGCTCTGGCACAGATGTACCTAGGAGTGAAAACTCTGACAAGGTGTTTCGAGCTTGACTCGGGGTAACCTGGTACACGACAACGGGCCTTGCTGCACTATTGGTTCAACACTCCCGGGGGATGTTTTGGTAATAATTAGAAATAAATATATAATTATTAAATAATTAAGAAATAATTAGATTTAATTAAAATAATTATCAAATAATTAGGAAATAATTAGATTTAATTGATTAAAAATAATTAGGAAACAATTAAAATAATTAGGAAACAATTAATAAGAAATAATTAGATTTAATTAAAATAATTATCAAATAAATAGGAAATAATTAGATTTAATTGATTAGAAATAATTAGAAATAATTAGAAAACAATTAAAATAATTAGGAAACAATTAAAATAATTAGGAAACAATTAATAAGAAATAATTAGATTTAATTAAAATAATTATCAAATAATTAGGAAATAATTGAATTTAATTGATTAGAAATAATTAGAAATAATTAGAAAACAATTAAAATAATTAGGAAACAATTAGATTTAATTAGGAAACAATTAGATTTAATTAGGAAACAATTAGTATAATTAGGAAACAATTAGTATAATTAGGAAACAATTAGTATAATTAGGAAACAATTAGTATAATTAGGAAACAATTAGTATAATTAGGAAACAATTAGTATAATTAGGAAACAATTAGTATAATTAGGAAACAATTAGTATAATTAGGAAACAATTAGTATAATTAGGAAACAATTAGTATAATTAGGAAACAATTTTTATAATTAGAAAACAATTAGTATAATTAGGAAACAATTAGTATAATTAGGAAATGTGATTGACCGCTCATCTACCTCAATTTTCTTTTCATTTGTGTGTTGAGGCTTGATAGGAAACTTCTGCCTCCACATGTAATATCTGCTTTTACTGTCAAAATTATCAACCTCCTCGCCAATATAGAGGTGAGGAGGTTTATAATTTTGACAGTAAAAGCACATATTACATATGGAGGGAGAAGTTTTCTGTCAACCTCAACACACAAATGAAAAGAAAATTGAGGTAGATGATCAGTCAATTACGTTTGTTTGTCTATTCATTGATTGATTAACCACCCGAACTATATGCATATCTTCGCATTTCTAATTATTAACATAAATAGTAACATAAATAGTAACATAAATAGTAACATAAATAGCAACATAAATAGCAACATAAATAGAAACATAAATAGCAACATAAATAACAACATAAATAGCAACATAAATAGTAACATAAATAGTAACATAAATAGTAACATAAATAGTAACATAATATAAAATATTATATTACTCTGATATTAATAGTTAAATAATACTTATAATATAATTATTTTATTATTATATGTTTAATATTTATAAAAAAATATTAATATTATTAAAATTATAAAAAATTTATAAAATATTACAATTATCAATATTTTCAACAAGTTTTTCTTTATTCTTAACAGTTCAAATATTAAAGGGTCACCAATTTTCAAGTCATGCCCAATAAAAAGTTTGCGTCAACCGTGTCCAATATAAACTCTATAATTGTTCTTTCTTGGTTGTTCACCTCGTAGGTAGCGTTTCAATAGGACAACCCATGTAATGTCTTTCTAATTACTTGTGTCGTCCTATTGCAACACTACTTGTGAGATGATCAACCAAGTTAGAAAAATTATAGAGTTTAAATTGGTTAAGGTTGACCCAAACTTTTTATTGGGCATGACCTGAAAATTGACGACCCTTTAAGATTTGAACATGTTAAGAATAAAGAAAAATCTGTTAAAAATATTGAGATTTGTAATAATTAGTAATAATTACTAATAAAATTAATCAAAAATCAAATAAATTCAAGTACATGGTTATAAATTGGCACAATTTCCAGTGGATTGACGACCAACTTTTGTTCAACGTCTCATATCTTTGCTAATTTCTCCCACTGAAATCAGTATGAAAAATGTGCTCTAACGTATGTCAGAGAAAGTTTTTCATACTGATTTCAGTCGGGAGAAAGTTAAAAAGAGATGATCCATCAGAAAAATCAGAATAATTAGTAATATAATCTTCACAATGATGATTACAAAATTTAATTTCATTATTCAAGCATATTTCATTTTTACAAGTATTGCTAAGTATTGCTAAATTAATAATAATTAGTGGGGATGATTATAAACAAACTGTGTCACCTGTAATTATTGGTAATTACTAATAAATAACTGTAATTATGTATCTTCTTTTTTTAGTATATTGTTTCTTATATCAAATTATTTAACAATAGTAATGATTTTAAATTTTGTAGAAACATATATATTAATATGGAACAAGGAAATCGACATCAATCATTATTAGATGATCGTGCTTGGATAAATCAACACAGAAATCCAAACGGTTCTAGTTTAAATCCTGTATATGTTGATGGTGTTGAAGCTTTCTTATCATTTGCATCATCAAACCCGGAATTTGTTTCAGAAGGGACAATTAAGTGTCCTTGTATAAAATGTGCTCTGAGAACGTTTGAGACATTTGACATCGTTGGGAAACATCTCTTGCATTATGGTTTTCAATCAGATTATATTTTTTGGTATCAACACGGTGAACGTAGTTCTAGAGAAGATACTAATAATTTGATTTCGGAGTCATCACGGTTTCAGAATTTAGTACATGATGATGGAGGGTCATCCGTTCAACAAACAGAAATTGAGGATGATGTTGATTTACCTCCTGAGTTGGCACCATCTGAATTTGCTGAGTTGTTCAGGTCTGTTGAGGATGCATTATATACTGGTTGCAAGATAAGTAAATTAGAAGCAGTTGCAAAATTTATGGCTATTAAATCAGATAATGGAATGTCAAATAACTATTTTGATCAGATATTTTCTTTGGTTAAAGCATTGTTACCTGAAGGAAATGTGCTGCCTGCTAATTATTATTAGAGCAAAAGACTTGTTCGTAATCTGTGCCTTAGTGATCAAAAGATCCATGCATGTTCAAACGATTTCATCTTATATTCTGGTGAAAATGAGTCGTTGGATAGTTTTCCGACATGTGGACAATCGAGGTATAAAGAAGCTCAATCAGGGAAGTCTAGATTGATTCCTGTAAAACAGTTGAGATATTTCCCACTTACACCCAGGTTGTAGCGTTTATTTATGTTTCAGAACACAGCAACAATGATGTCATGGCACAAAACCAATATTTCAAATGGTAAAAGATTGGTTCATCCATCTGATGGCGATTCATGGAAACATTTTGATCAAGTGCATCCGTCTTTTGCTTTAGAATCCCGGAACGTGCAATTGGGTCTTTCTACTGACGGTTTTTGTCCATTTGGATCTTTTGGTAGTCAGTATTCCTATTGGCCTGTCTTTATAACTCTGTAAAATTTGCCTCCATGGATGTTGATGAAAAAGCCTTATATCTTTTTGACATTATTAATCCCAGGACATCTGAAAAAGAATATTGATGTTTATTTGAAACCACTGATTGATGAGTTAAATTTATTGTGGAGTCATGGTGTTGGTACATATGATGTTGCTGTGAAACAAATTTTTTTAATGAAAGCTGCTTTGATGTGGATAATTAGTGACTTCCCGGCATATGGAATGTTATCTGGCTGGAGTACACATGGTCCAAAATCATGTCCTTACTGTATAGGAGACAACAAAGCATTTATGCTCGTGAATGGAAAAAAACCTTGCTATTTTGACTGTCATCGCATATTTATTCCAATTGATCATCCTTTTCAGAGGAATAAATCTCATTTCAGAAAAGGCAAAATTGAAAGAGATGAACCTCCAAAAATGATCTCAGGTACAGAGTTACAATCAGTTGTATTTTCATTACCTTCTATCACTTTTGGACCGACAATAAACCAACAGAAAATTCATGGTTTTGGGAAAGAACACAATTGGACAAAATAGAACATTTTTTGGAATCTTCCATATTGGTATGATTTGTTGGTCCGACACATGTTGGATGTCATGCATATTGAGAAGAACTGTTTTGATAATTTATTTCATACAGTTTTGGATACACCAGGTAAAACCAAAGATAATGTAAAGGCACGATTAGATCTTGCCCAAATTTATAGGCGACCAAAACTTGAATTGTTTGAAAATGTCAGATCACAGAGATTAATGAAGCCAAAAGAAGCTTATATACTGACCAAAGAGAGTTTCTTATTATTTTGTCAGTGGATTGCAGATTTCAGACTTCCAGATGGCTATGCTTCCAACTTGGGAAAATGTGTTAAAAATGGTCATATTACCGGATAAAAAAGTCATGACTTTCATGTTATAATGGAAAGGATTATGCCTATTGGATTAAGAGGTTTGTTGAATTCTAATATTTTCGATTCGATAATAGATATATCATATTTTTTCCGAGACATGTGTGCGGCGACAACAGACTACGATACACTAAGCAAACTGGATGAAGTTGTTGTTGTAATTATATGAAAATTGGAAAAAATCATTCCGCTGACTTTCTTTGACTCGATGGAACATTTGATATTACATTTTCCACATGAAGAAAAATGTGGAGGTCTGGTTCAGTTTCAATGGATGTACCCATTTGAGAGATGCATGCATAAATTGAAGAAAAAAGTCCGTAACAAAGCATCAGTTGAAGGCTCAATTGCTGAAGCTTATTTGCAAGAAGAAATTGCTTTATTCTGCTCTCATTATTTTGAATCTAAATATCCCTCAAAATTTAACCGAATGGTCCGGAACTAGGGAAATGTTGATGATGATATGAACAATCAATTTTCAATTTTCAATCAGCCCGAACTTGGATTTGGTGGAGTTCATGATAGATGGCTTTCAGATGATGAACATCATAGAGATCATACATATGTTTTACTCAACTGTGAAGAAATGTCACCAATTGTATAGTGAGTGCTCTTATCCCTTATTCTATAGATTCTGTTACAGTAAATTAATCATATTGTATTTGTAGGTTATATGATGATCATATCAAGAAACAATTTCCACAAATTACAGCAGCTGGCTTAGAAGAACGTTGGCAAAAAAATTTTGCCTACTGGTTTCAAAAACAGGTAACATACATTATTTTTTGGTTTTACATATAAAATCAATTTATTACTTGTAATAGTGATAAATGTTTTACAAATTTTCAGGTATCTGTACATACTGATAAGATTGATAGTCTATTGCATATTTTGAGTAGACCACCATCCAAAATGGTTAAATCTTATAATGCATATGTGGTGAATGATTATCGTTTTCATACACGTGCATATGGGGAATCAAAGAAAACAATGAATGGTGGTGTTTTTTTTGAATGGATCACATCATAGAGATATTGAAGTTGACTTTTACGACATGCTTGAAGAAATTATTGAACTATGTTATTTGGGACAAAATTATGTAACAATGTTTAAATGTCAATGGATGGATACTGAGAGAGGCCTGCGTATTCATCCGACTCATGGAATTATTGATATTAAAAATAAAAGTCTTCTTGTAGTAAATGAACCATTTTTATTGGCTCATCAGGCACATCAAATTTATTATTCAAAATACTGTGCTAGTGCAAAAGAGTTGGATGATTGGTGGAGTATAATAAAAGTTAAATCTTGAGAAAATCAGTTTACTCAAACTGAATTTGGTTCCACTAAAGTGCAAGGAAATGAAATTTTTCAGAACACTCCTCAAAACACATCTTTTTCACAAAGAGACCTGAATATTGAGGACGACACCCCACAGTTAAGGGTCGATGGTGACGATGTTTTCAATGATGTTACAAATGAATTTGAAATGACAAGAGATGATGACAGTGGAACTAATATGGAAATTGATGATGTTGATGAGGAAGATGAAGACATTGACATTGAAAACTATGAAGATGATGATGAAGATGAACATTGACACAGTAAAATGATGGTTTGAATCATAACAAATATATATCTATACATAATAGTTATTTTCAACTATTTGCTAATAAAAATCATTTCATGTTTCAGATGGACTCAGAAACATTTCTTCAGTTGCTGGAGGTTGATCTACCTATGGATGATGAGGTTCTTGAGTCATCTAACCCTCAGGCTGTTGGCACTACAGGGAGCACTCGGAGGGGGCGTGGTCTTGCCAGACTGATGATTCCAGATCCTATCCCGGAGCGACGTCCACCTCTTGGATTCGATGTGCACACGCGGTGGTATGGTAACCTGTGTATTTTAGTTATCTTTCATTATAATTTATTAATATTCTAATTGTTTGATTATTTGTTCTTTTTCCACAGTTTTACGCATATAGCTATTGGACAGGGGAGCACTATCTTGCGCAATTATTTTTCTCAGCCCTGGCTCACATGGGATCAGATTCCCACTGATGTGCAGGCCGCCATGTTCGATCATTTCCTGGTACGTAATTAAATATTATTTATTTTGAAATTTAATTCATTAATAACTTTATATTAGGGTTTATGGTATCCCATCGACGAGAGCATGAGTTCCACTATCCACGTGGCATGGGTGGTGTCTATGCATGACCGTTTCCTTCAGTTTTTGCATAATTTGAGAAAGACGGCTGTGAAGAAAGCCGAAGTGACAGAATTTGATGAGTCCTGTAGAGCCCACCGACCAGAGTACATTTCATCTCACGTTTGGGATGGATTATGTACACACTGGTTAGGTGGTGGGTTTCAGAGGAGATCTGCATTGGGTCGACATAATCAGGGGAGACAAGAGGTGACACATCGAGCCGGTAGTCGTACATTCAGTGCGCATAGAGAGCGTCTGATAAGTAATTTTTTTTAATATTTTATACAACTTTAAATATAAATAGTTTATTTTATATTCATATAGGAAGCTGAGCAGCCCGGTATTTCAGCGTACGGCGTTTATAGGAGGATGTACACTGACCCGGCTATTGGAGAGATTAGAGGTGACCGCCAGCGTCAGATTGTGGTCAGTATTATTTTCTTTTCAGTTTGCAAATTAAATGCATATAATCTTTTCATTATTTTAATTTCTAATTGAAACTTAATGAGTCATATGAGGCCGTGACCTCTCAGACACAGGCTGAGCGTCAAGACGATACGGGTGATCATACTAGTGCCCACCATTTTGATGAGACGACATGGATGCAGGCGACCTAATATGGCTTTGAAAAGGGATGAGTAGTTGGTATCAGCTCTCATTTGACTCCTACAGCTTATTATGGTACTGCTGTGATGTCGACATCCAACTCGAGAGGACCTCGTGGAGAGACATCATCTTCTGCCTCACAGTATCAGGAGCAACTGCGTGCTGAGAGTCAGCTTATAGAGGATTTGCGTTAGGGGAAAGAGCAGATGCGTCAGCAGCACAATGAGGAGATGCGTCGATGGTAGGAGCAGATGCATCAACATCAAGATGAGGAGAGACGTTGATATGAGGAGAAACATCAGGAGTATATGGAGTATATGTGTCGTCTGACTCATAGTTTAGGGATGGAGTTTCTTCCACCACCTCCTCCAGGTCCTCCAGGTCCTCCAGATTATCCACCCCCAGTGATTTTTTTAGATGTAATAAACATTTGAGTTCGTAGTTTATTGTCATATTAACTATTTACAATTCCTCTTTCATATTGGTATGAATATTATGTGATTTAATTTGTTTTTATTTTTTTAATATATTATTACTTATTAGTATTATTTTTAATGTCTTCTTATTTTAGTAATATTACTTTTAATATTTTATATTTATTGTTAATATTGAGAAGTTTATAATTTTATAATTTTATTAATATTAATAATATTAATAATATTTTTTCATAAATATGTATGTTTATTTTAATAACAATATTATTATATTAATTTTTTATATTAATAATATTATTACTATTATTATTATTTTTTGATATTAATATTTCATAATATATAATATTATATTATTTATATTCATATTATTATTATTTTTTGATATTAATATTTTATAATTATAGTATATATATATTTTATAATTAATATTATAATAATATAATATATTTATATTATTAATATTAATATTAATATTATTATTATATAGATATTTTAATAATAATAATATTATATTAATTTTTTATATTATTAATATTAGTATTATTATATTATATTATATTATTTATATTCATATTATTATTATTTTATATTAATATTTCATAATTATATTTTATATATTTTTATTTATATTATAATAATATAATTTTTTTATATTATTAATATTATTATTATTTTTATATAATATTATACGATTTGTATTAATTATTTTATTTTATTTTTTATTTTTTTTAATATTTGCGACAGGTACATTTGCGACGGGACTTCCCGTCGTAAATGTTTTTTACAGTACCATTTTTGACGAGACGAATACCCATCGGGAAAACATTTCTACGACGGTCTGTCGCAAATACTTTCATCGCAAGTATTTTTTTAAATTTCGCATTTGCGACGAGATTCTGACCCGTCACAAATAATATATCTACGACGGCCCGTTGCAAATACCTTTGTTATATATAAACGAAAACTTATTTGCGACGGGGGCCAAATACCGTCGCAAATAATATTTTTACGACGGGACCGCCGCAAAAAAACCTATTTGCGACGCCGTTTTCGGCAACGGGCGATTTGCGACGGTGCCCCATCGCAAAAGACCTTTTGCGACGGGATCCCGTCGCAAATATTCAGTTTTCCTGTAGTGAATAATTTCCACTCGAGCATCCGAATGAAACCATACAAAGCCCTTTATGGGAAAATGTGCAGAACACTAGCGTGTTGGGATGAAGTCAGTGAGCGTAAGATGCTGGGACCTGAAACAGTCAAAGAAATGGTCGAGAATGTGAAAACCATTTAGCAACACATTAAGGTATCCCAAAGTCAAAAAATAGTTATGGACACAATCATCAACAAGAACTTGAGTTCAAAGTTAGAGACATGGTATTTCTATGCATATCACTATGGAAGAAGGTCATGAGGTTTGGGAAGAAAAGAAAGTTATGTCCCAGGTACATCGACCCCTTTGAGATTCTTGATCATGTCGAGGATGTGGCCTATCAATGAGCACATCCACCTACCATGTCTAAAGTACACAATTTCTTTCATGTATCCCACTTAAGGAAGTGCATACCAGACCCTTCACATGTACTCTCTTCAGAGGTGGTATAGTTGGAGAATGATCTTTCTTACGAGGAGAATCCAGTGAAGATCTTGGATCGTAGAGATAAAGTTCCACATAACAAGACTACTCACCTGGTCAAAGTACTGTGGCAGAACCATAAGTTAGAAGAGGCAACATGAGAACTAGATGAGGTAATGAAGGAAAATTACCTGCACCTGTTTATGGATTAGAATGTAAAATGAAATTTTAAGGGTGAAATTTCATAAGGGGGAATAATGTAAGGACCCAATATTTTATTGATGGAAATTACATTCTTATAATTATGTCATATAATCACATGAAATCACCACACAATTAACTACTAAGTACCATGCGACCTTTAAACATAATATTTTCACTTTTGTGATTTTAATTTTGAAAATATGACATAAATGGTTGCAATCAGTAAGATGTTTGGAGTTTGATAAGACAAACTTAATTTTTGGTGAATAGTAACTAACAATTATGAATAGAAATTTTACCCTTATGAATAGTAATATGACCCTCATGAATAGTAAATTGTCCAAAATAATAGTAACCCCCCCATGAATGTATAAATAAAATTTAGGCATCTTATAAGCGATAATATGAGCATAGTAAAAGTATTTGTATTTTTTAAGTCATAAATAATTAATTATAATTAATTAATTAATTTAAAAGAAAATGTATTTTCCTAAAAGGTGTTCATAAATTAACAATTTTATGTTTTCTGGTTTTAAGATAATTTTATAAGACCTTATGTAATTTTTTAAAGCATTATAAAACCATTCATAGTTTTAAAATATGTATTTCTCAAGTAAATTATGATTTTAATTAAAAATTAAATTAATCATACTTAGAAAATCATTTTTGAAAAATTGATTTCATTTTTGGATTCTAAACTTTGAAAAAATGATTAGGGTTAATTTTTGGGATTTTTCTAAAATACTTGAATTTTGGATGAATAGGGAAATACTATAATTTACCAAATATATACATTATAAGCTAAATGGACTATTCCTAGCATCATGGATAATGTAAGAAACCTTAGTTCAAATTTACATGCACTTATTACTATTTTTGGTCATGTAATCATCACTATTTCTTATCTCGTGGAAAAATAATAAACTAATGATTAAAATATTAAGAAAATCCTCCTCCCCTCCACTATAAAAACCACCCACACTCCCCTCTTCTCTTCACTAATCTCAAGTCTTGTGCCTTCCCTAAATTCTACCAAAACCTCTCCCGAAGATCCTTCACCATGTCCATCATCCCTTGGTCTCCTCAAAATACCAAATCCTCCCCCCTCAAGAGGTTCTTAAGGATGATTAAATCAATAGGTAAATTCCTCTTTTCTTTTCTTTCATTTTCTTTTCATTTTCCTTTGTTCCCTTTTCTTTCCTAACCTCTCCTCATCCAAATGGTTTGAAAAATCCAGTACCATACATGTACTATAATTTTGTTATTCTAATGGGATAATTCATTATCATATCTACTTTATCCTCCTTTTATACAAAAGAAATGTAAAAACCATCTGAGATGTGTTAATTTATCACATTTAAGGATAACGAGTTATCAATTTCTATTACCATCTTCAGTTCTGGTCATGAAACCATTTTTATGGTTGAACCAGAATATTAAAAATTTATTTTATCTTATGTGATGTTCTGTAATCATTTTTCACACATGATGTAAAATAACAATACAAAACAAGTTAATTGAAAGAAAAATCACCAAATTAATCCAAGAATTTATCATTAATGTTTTATATAATGATTCAACTTCACTCTGAGTAACCAAATGAAATTTACAACCATGTAACCTTTTTTATTTTCAATAATAAAATATAACTCCAATTCTGGAAAACCATCCTCATTTTACATGATTATCCGTTCATGTATATAAGTAAACCTATCATGAAACAAAGAGACCCAAATAATGAAATCAAACCTCTTAACCCATAAAAAAGGACATGAATGAAATTTAAAAAGTTATAATAAATAAATTAAATGTAAAATAGGTTATATAATTATTATTTAATGAACCCAATTTGATTATTCAGGTCATTAATATCAACTGAAGAACAACATCGGGCTTAAGGTAAGGGATCCTCTCTTTCTCACATTTATTCAAAAATCTCCTCTATATTATTTTATTTTATGCGTAATTTCTAATGTTGGGGTATAATTTCAAACATTCCCCATAATTCCCTCACATTTTATAAAATATGAAAAACCCCTTTTCTCTCTCATTAATCCCTTCTAAGTACACCCGATACCATATCGATATTCCATAAGGGATTCTACCTGAACCTCCTTTATTCCTTCAGGTTGCTCTATCTTTCTTTCTACCCAAATGAAGTTATTTATTATGTTTATGGACATATTATAAATTCTATGTATACTATCCAAACTCATGTATCAAGATTCATTCATCATTCTCTTTCTGTGATATACATGTTTTTAAATGATTCCCTCCTCAATACTTCCTGATAAGAGAACCTGTTTTAAGGGAACTTCCCGAATTCGTACCCAATTTCAAGTGCACTCTACCATATGTTTTAATCCACCATTTTTTTATTAAATTAGTGTTTTTATTATGAAAATATTCTTTCATAACTTCTGGTTTTGTACAAAATATTATTCCATTTTCTATTTTAAATGTTTGTTAGTTTTTCCTTAAAACCGCACTAAAATGTTTTAAATACTCTTTTCACATGTTATCACTTATGTTTGTCATCACTTACCATGATATGTGCCTATTTTAGATTATTAATTTCCATGTATTTTATAATTCCTTTCTTTCATGGACACTTTTATGATACACCAATTCATTATGCTTTATGACATTATTATGATATTTATTTCTTTCCATGGGTGACCTTATGTTTATGATTTTTTTATGTATGATTCTATATATGGAAAGAATATTAATGAACATGTTAATATGGGTGCAACTAGATATCTCTCCAATTCATTGGGTAAAGTTTAGTCTCATGAGATGTTATGTGCAATGGTTTTGGTGGTTATCCTTGACTCATGTTACCATGTGCAACGGTCTTGGTGGTTAACCTTGACTTGTGATCCTCTATATACAATGAGCCTTGACTCATTCTAAAGTCATGATTTATGTTTCTTCCACATTACTATGAATTCATGTTTATATGATCCCATGTTTATGAGTTATGATTTCATGTGTTCCATGGATTTTTTTTTCATTATTCTATGACTTCTAACCCATGTGTTAAAGTTTTATTACTATGTTTTTCCCTTACTGGGCTTTCAGATCATCCCTTCGTTCATGTGATCCCCAGGGTACCCTTTGCAGATGTAAGGGCTCAAAGGAAGTTAGGATCTTTTTATGAAGATTAAATAAATAAGTGTTTTTTAGTCCCATGTTTTCAATTTTATCTACCTAGTCTTCAAAGACACTATATTTCACAATCCTTGGCTTGTTTTCTAATGTACAATTATGATTAAAATCATGTAATGTTTTGTGTAAAAGGAAAGGGTTTCTATACTGTAGCTTGGGAACTATCTATTCTAAGGATTATCATCAAACTCTATATCCCACTACTAGAATTCAAGACTATAGCTACAGAACTATACCCACAGACAATAGGAAACGTGGCTATATCCGGTTTACAACCATGATAATTTTTCTATCCATTGTAATTGACCCACACCACTCCCCAATTTACTTTAACCCTCTCAGGCCCCTCCTCCTAATGCCCCTCCTCCTCGTGACTCTTCCCTTTGATGTTCCATGATCCTCCTCCTCTGATGGGCCACCCAACCTCCCCATGATCGTCCTCCTATGGCGTGGCCACTCCACTTCCCCGCCGTCACTACTCCCACACAGACTCCCCACCTCCTCCGACGACGTTCCTCTGATGCGGAAACCCCACTTCACAACAATTCTCCTTCTCCGATGCAGTCCCGACACGGCTTCGACGCTGCCCCGACCGGCTCAGATGCGACCACTCCACCTCTCGAGATCCTCCTTCCACGCGGCCGCCCCCGATTCTCCTCCTCCGACGCAACGACCCCACCTTCCCGATTTCTCACTCGCACCAAGTCCTACCATGGAGATCCTCCCCCTATGATTTATCACTGACCCCACTGCCCTAGATAAATCCACCTTTCTTCAATTTCTCAGGGAAAATACCTGCCTACTGCGCTCCTTTCCTTGCCAGGTATTTTCTGATTTTTGGATCCAACGTGGTATTTAGGTCTCATTTTTCTCTTCTCTAGATTCGTGGTTGAATTTATTCTAATCTTGATTTTCATCTCCATTTTTTAGATGTTTTTTGCAGGGATTTATGTGCACCCACTTGGACTTGTCATTGATCTACATTGAAGACAGAGTGATTCAGATGGGCTCCTTTGATTCCATTCTTAGCTTATATCAGGTAAATCCATCAATTTCTTCCATCACATTCTCTAGATTTTTGGGATGAAAATTTTCTAGATTTAAATCTCTCAAGGCATGATCATGTCCTCTAGAATCCCAAGATTAAAGGGGATGATTATAATACCTCTCATTATTATCTTGCAAACCGTTTAATCCATGACTTTGAATACGTTTTGATCATCCAAACCTATTTTAGTGTCATTGTTGATATGAATAATTAATTATGTATTATTATTTGTAGTGGTGAAGATAAAATTTAAAAAAATTATAATTTCATCCATTTTTGTGTTATTGGAACAATTTTTTTTAACATTTTACTTCAATTTATACATTGTTCTGTGTAGTTTTATAAATACTATTTTCTATAGCTACACCATCATTTGAATAATGTATTGAATACAATAACATAAGGAATAAAGTTGATAATAGAAGATTTAAAAGCCGTGTAAAATATAAGGGATATGAAAGATAAGAGAAGGTCACTAATTAATAAAATGCATATATTTTTTAAGTGTTTAAAATGAACATACACATGAAAAGAGTGAATCTTTAAATTGGTTGGATGGATATCTTGAAAATAAAAGATCCAGTGTAATAGGGAAAAAATTTTATGATATGACCCTTATACCGATCAATACAATAATGATACAACTGAGATTAAATTTGTGAAGAAACAAAAAGTTAAAGTTGATAAGAGAATACTTTAAGATTCTATGTAGTCTATTTTAACTCTAAACATGTGTTTATGTTAAGGAATGTATGGGAAGATTATGAGTGTGTGCAGAGAAACTGAGATATTGAAAATTTATCATGCACACTATTGTCAAAGGTGCGCGCCTCAATGCACCTTGGCATGAGGCATGGAGAGGCACACCCGGTGTGCCTCCCCATCGGTGAGGTGAGGTAACCTCACTGAGGCTCTCTAAAGGCGCGCGCCTCATGCGCCTACCCGAGAGGCTCTATGGCGTGAGGCGCAGAAAAGGTGCACTAGTAGCCCTCGAAATCGGGGGGAATAAGGCAGTGGAGATTGTTCTTAGAGGGGCGGCGGAAATCGAGGGCCCGATGGAAATCGGGAGTGCAAACAGAAATCAGTGGTGCAATGGAAATTGTGGGTAGGAGGAAATCGGGGAAATCAGGGGAAATCATGGGGGAGCCAGTGGAAATCGTGGGTGCATGAAATAGAGATCATGCTTAGAGGGGCTGATGGAAATTGGGGATATTTTCTCAAAAGCGAGCTGTGCATCCCTAAATATTACATAACATTTAATATATTAATAAAAGAAAAACATCAAACTCTATAAAAATAGAACCATCTCTTAACAAAAATAAAAAAAAAACATCAAACACATTTAACATAACACGATGATTTTTATGTTTAGGTTCTCAAACTCATTTAAAATAGTAGAGAATAGTAGAAACACATTTAACATTACAGAATACATATAACATAACATGATGATTTTAATGTTTAGGTTCTTAATGATTGATTATTTGATTATGATTTGGTTAAAAATTATCAACATGTATTTTAATTTGTATTATTTTGATTGAATTTAAGTTTTTTTTAATTTAAAATATTTTTCATAATTGTATATATTTAATTATGTGCGCTTGCGCCTTAGTTGCGCCTCGCGCCGCACATCGTGCTACATCCCCAAGCAGCCTTTGCGTCTTATTGTGCCACTCACCTTTGACAACACTGAGCATGCATCGAAAAAAAATATTCAAAAGGTATAGTTAAAATATTTTGGTAGTTACTTTTTCATATATAGTGAATATAAACTTAAGAAAATTCATCATTTAAGTGGCTTTGGAATAAGATTTTATGGAATATATTTTTCCCTAATAATTCAGTTGAGAAATAAATTTGGTAACCATGTGAATATTTTTAATCATTTTTATGTTCTAAATAAATATTTATACACTTTATATGAGATAAAGTTGGGAATTGTGATTGAAAATCCCGTAAGTCATGATGTTCTTTGGAAAAAAGTGAAGCAAAGAAATTTTCTTTGAAGTGGATTTAAAATAATGTTATTGAGGGAACATAGATATTTGATAATTTATTTTCCACACATGTAGATGAAAACATTAATTTTTTGATAAATATAAATTCTAAAGTGAATGAAAAAGTTAAGTTTAGTAATGGTGGTGTAGAAAATATCAAGGTCACAAGCATAGTTAATAATTTTAGCTGAGAAATATCTAGAAATTGATGGAGATTAAAGTAATTTATCCTTATCTATGAAATATGGAGTCAGTATATAGAATAAAATATTTAGTGGTCTTAATCAAGGAATAATGGATAAACTAGTTTAGTAAAAAATGATTTTAATATTCCATAATTAAAAAGTGATATGGAAAATACTTTTCAAGTATTCAAAATTGGAAATATCATAAGTCTAAGAAAATATGACATAGTCATGTATTATACATAGTTCACACTGATGCATGTGGAACAGAGAAGTTGAACAGAATAAAATTATGATTGTAATATCTTTTATTTTTGGATGGCTATAATTATTTAGTCTATATTATTCGTATGTATAAAAAATTGAAGTACTTGATTATCTTTAGAGGTATAAAATAATAGTGGAAAGCTAGCTTGGAATGAATATAAAAGTGCCGAGTTATAATATTGGAACTGAATTCAATTATTATTTAGTTAAGAAGTATCTAGAGAAGTATGATATTGCTCAAAAGCTACTGTAATGTAGATACCCTAATAGAATGGGGTGGTTGGGAGGGCAGGGGGCAGAGTGGGGGTGTGTAGGGGGTAGGGTGATGGGGGTGTGCTGGGGGGGTATGAAGGGGGCATGGGGGTGTGGGTGTGTAGGGGGGTGTGCAGGGGGTAGGGTGGTGTGCTGGTGGTAGGGGGCATGGGGCAGGGGGGAGTGCAGGGGAGGAGGCAGGGGGTGTGCAGGGGAGGGGGCAGGGGGTAGGGGGTAGGGGGCAGGGGGTGTGGCAGGGGGAGTGGGGTTTGCAGGGGAGGGGGAAGGGGGTAGGGTAAGCGGAAGTGAGGGGGTGTGCAGGGGTTAGGGGGAAGGGGGTGTGTAATGGGGTGTGAAGGGGGTCGGGTGGTGTGTAGGGGAGGGGGTCAGGGGGCAGGGGGAGGGGGTGTGCAGGGGGTAGGGCAGGGGGCAGTTTGGGGGTGTGCAGGTGGTAGGGGGTAGGGGTGTGTGTAGTGGGGTGTGAAGGGGGAAGGGGGGTGTGGGTGTGCAGAGGGGTGTGAAGGGGTAAGGGTGGTGTGCTGGTGGTAGGGGGTGTGTAGGGGTGGGGGCATGAGGGTGTGTAGTGGTGGTGGGGGGGGGGGGTATTGACGGATATCATAACGACATTTATAATTTATATTAATTTACAATTTTTTAATGCAATCCCGAGCATAGAGCTTAAAAACTAAGGACACCGAGTTGGTGATGACACAAGATGCAGTCTACAAGGCCAAGGCCATGATGGCTCTGAAAGCTGCTGATGGGGATATAGTCCCTGCTATCATGGAGCTTACCAACTAAGGTTTGTGGCTCTTTTTATTTCAGTCCAGTTTCACGTTATGTGTTTTTATTGCTTTTAGTTGAAAGTTTCTCCCATTCATCTTTATGTATTGTCTATGAAAATACTGAACATGGTCTATTACCTAGAATTTTATAAATACTCCCTAGTCACCACCCATACAATAGTTAGAGACTTGTTTTGATAGGTATTAGAAAACCAAGAAAATTCTCATCCCACATAACATAAAAGGGGTTTCACGTATCTCTAATTTATCTAGAAAGAATGATGTTTTATAAACTATGTTATGTTTGTCTTAATGCTTGTTTACTATTCTATAAGACATAATGTGGTGTACATGTATTACATATGCTTATGTTATAATTGTGTAAAATGTAAATTTCATGTTTAGTTTCATTGATGTATGATGTTAAATTAGATGCTCCACATCCCTATTAGATGAATTGAAATTGCATGATATGTTGGATCCTCATTAGAGAGGAAACCTTCAATTCAAGTGTTTATGCTGTTATCATCATCACCTGTTCTATTATTGCCTTTCTCACTAATCATGTTCCCTTCATGTCTCCCTGGACCCATTCATGTGTGTTGCGGAAACCAGAGTCAAAGGAGACTCACCACGTTTTCATAGGTAATCATATATATAATAAGTTATCCCTTTATATGTATATCCTCCTATGGCAATGTGATTACATATAAGGGGCTAGGTGTGCTTATGTATATATATGGAAAATGCATACGTGTGTGGGTGATAACGGGCTTATGCATGTGAGCATATATATAAGCATCCTCTTGTGTGTGTTCAAGGACATTTAGACACATACATAGGGTTAGGTAATACTTATGTATATGCAAAGGTGCATATGTCTGGAGGATGGATGAAGCAGCTTAGAGTTGTCGCTGATAAAAGTGTCGAGTGCTGGGTGTGGCTTGGCTCCTTTGAGGTAGGGTCCCTCGCCTAGCCTCTTTAATTCAAGAATGTTTTAAATTTAATTTAGCTACCTTCTTATTTGTTCTTATATTAAATTTTAATTCTTGAATAAGTGTTAGTTAATATAATTATTTCATTTGACAAACAAGTCATGGTTTTGTAATAAAACCCCTCCAACGGAGGTGTGCTGTCTGTGAAAAATCACAGTGGTATACCTTGATTTACATTATTACATTGATGATTTCCTTATACTTGATGTCGTTGTTAGTCATAAAGCACACATCGTACTTGAACATTTTTATATCCCTATAGGGGTTGCCCTCTTTTTATTAAAATGGTTGTTTGAACCAAAACACCCTTTAAGTTCCGTTAGACTTTTATGATGGAATTGCCCAAGTAGGAAAGTGGCGTAATGACCAAGTCACCACTAAGTGACCCCCCTTTGATCTTATAAATGGAAAGGATTATGCACAACATTTTCATATGACATTATAAGTTATATGATTATCAATTCTGTACAACTTAACCAAAAATTTCCTATCATTTTGAGTGTTTATTGGGACTTCACTCCCAATATGAATAATTAATGTTTCCATCAAATCTATTCAGTACTCACAATAATTTCCATCAACTATGGGTGATCTTTTATGATTAATATTTTCAATATATTCTACATGGAATCCTTTCACCATAAAAAAAGGAAAATACATTCTCCACTGTTGGAGTCTGCATCCCACATCGGACTTGAGGTCCGATGTGGTCTTAATTATTCATTATAAAATAACCCCAAGGGATCCTTTATAGAGAAACATTGGGGGTTCAGTTTCTACTATTTTATCATTATACATGGTATGAAAGGTAAATTAATCTCTAACCCTCATCCTCCCATTTTATTTCCCCCTATCTAGGGTTTCTCATTTTTTCTCCCCCATGGGGGGCGGTGACCCTCATGTAGGGCTAAGTTTACTTTCTGTCGCCACCCCCTCCAGGATCATTTCTCAGGTGGCCCCTCTATTGGATCTCCTTTCCTACCAGTGCCACCTCCTTCCCTATGGATTCTCAGATCTTCCTATTCTCGCCTCCTGTGGATTTTCCCGGCGGCCCGCCTCTCGTGGTTCTCGACTACGCGGATCCCCTCCTGCGTGATGGCCGTCAGAATCCCTCCCTCCTGGCGGATCTCCCCCCACCAGTGCCTAATTACCCCCATCTTCTAGTGGGACACATCCCATCGCCCTCCTCCTGCTATCCACTCCTATCTTCCATGCACCGCTCCCATACGAAGACCCTCCTGTGATGATCCCGGCCAGCGGAACCTCTCCCGCCTATGACCCCTCCAGCCTCTCCTCCTATGCATGATAACCGACACTCCCTATCCTGTCACGCCTGCTTCCTTGGCACCCCTATCTTGTGGCGTACCTCCTTTTGCCTGAGCGGATCTATCCCTGTGCCTCTACTTCTCTAGGTGGCCTCCTCCACCTCCCACTCCTGACCCAGGCGCGACCTTCGTATCAGCCTCCTTTGAGCACCCCCCCCCCCGCTCTCTCGACTCTACCTAATCATGATTCTCCTGGCCCTCTGCCTTCTAAGAGGCACTGTACCAGCCCGCTGCTCCACCTGTGCCTGACTCCCAAAAGACCAGGTTCCCTATATTCTACTTCCTCCTTACCGCCCTCCTCCTCCAAGGCATCCCTCCCTCCAGTCGAATTCATCTTCTCCACTCTGGTGAATCTAATCATATGAGACTTCCATGCCGAACTCCTACAAGTGGCCGCCCTGCTTCTAGATCCGGACCTGTGACCCCTCTTGCGGAATCCCCGCCTCCCGTCGCTGGAATCTTTCTGGCAGCCGCCTCCCTGTCCGCCGACACACCTTCGCACTTCCTCCACCGGGGCACAACAACTCGACCACCTTGGATTCGAGCCCTTTGGCACTTCCAGATCCCGCAACACTTCTGCGGAATCCCCGCCTCCCGTCGTTGGCCCCACAAGTTTAGTTTTCTCGGTGCTAGTGTGGATTTCCCGGCATCTCATCGACCGAGACCACTAGTGCGGAATTCCTACCGCTCTATCAACCGGCCCGGTCTCTGTGGTCTGTCTGCTAAACCCTCGACAACTTCATCCATTAATCATCCAGAAGGGGGAGCTATGATCGTGAGGGGGAGCGGCAGCCTTGAAACTTTATCTCTTATTCTGTTTTGACTTGTTTTGTCATCAAGATGGGTATATCCAGGTTGATGGGGAGTGTTTGTAGACTGTTCATTGATTTTTATTCATTGGTTTGGTTTGTTTTTTTCTTATTTATGTGTCCAAGCTAGGTTCACCTAGCTTGAGGGGGAGTGTTGGAGTCTATATCCTACATCGGACTTGAGGTTCGGTGTGGTCTTAATTATTCATTATAAAATAATCCCAAGGGATCCTTTAGAGAGAACACATTGGGGGTTCAGTTTCTCCTATTTTATCATTCTACATCCACTATAGGTTAGTGTAAGGAATTTGATATGATCAAAAATATGATAAAGTAATGAATATTTAGAATGATTATGTCAAGATCAGTTTCAAACCTAGAGACCTACTTTGATACCAAATGTTATCCCAAAATATTGATTATATTCACATTACAAGGGGTGAATATTAGTTTAAAAAAATGAACAATGTTTTGTCCACAAGTATTAAATATATTGAAAATGTAAAGATCCAATATACCCAAACAATTAGAGAAAAATAAAGGTAAATGTATTAATAATAGAACAACCGGTATATCATATCTAACAATAAAATTAATAAATAGAGTAGAAAATTAAACTAATGGTATTATAAAAACAACCACTAAAACTATAATCTCATCATAAATAAAAAAACACATAGTATTGATTTACCAATCAAGTAACTAGAAGCTGGGGTTTTAAGTCGTTTTAAATCCCCTTCAATATTTTTATCTTTTAACTAATATAATATAACAACAACTAGGGTTGTCTCCCAATGAGACTGTATTTACTGATTTTATTTTTAATTTTTTCTATTTCTTATAATTTTTACTAAACTAAATTTCTTAGGGGGTTTCTGATAGGCCTGTTGTACGGTTTACCTATCATAGGAAAGGTTAGGGGAGTATAACTGCCTAACTGCCTAACTGCCTGGTGGTTGGGTTTTATAATCTCCATAGGTAGATATGTAATTGTCTTATTTTTCTATTATAAATAGAAGGTAGATAGGGTGTAATGGCTAGTCTGGTTTACAGATTGTAGTCTGGGCCTGTAATTGAAATTCTGGTTCAAATCCTTTCCTCTATCTCTCTTCTTAGATTTCTCCTATCAATTTGGTTCTTTCATTGAGAGAAATTTCTAGTGAGAGAAACTAGAAGTGAGGGAATCTTGGATAGGAGATTATAAATTATATTTCAAACTCAAGAGATGAGGTTTTATGTCCACTCGGATGGAAAATCGAGTAGCTGGTTTGGAGACTTCTATTACTGGTCTTAGAGTATCTGTAGCAGAATTACAAGTTGAAATTTAGCAACAGTGGGGGGAATGGGGGGATTGGTGGGATGCTTCATATTCATGGATTGATCGAGAACATCACTTAACAGTTTCCAATGACAAGAATCCTTGGGGAAAAGGTGGGTATTAATGTCCATCTTCATGGATTTCAACTTCTTCACTGATCATGTCTCCATTGGAGGTGGAAATTATGAGTAATCCTTTTTCTCATTACGGCTACCCCTCCAGCTCCTATATCTCTTTGGGCTTGGAAGTCTACAACCATGAACCTCATACTATGTTTTGCATCCAAAATAGCTAGAACAGTCATCACTGGCAGCCTTCTTCCCATCCATGGAGGGAATGCCTGGCTCTTTATCGAACTCCTGAACCAGATCATCATTAGGCAATCATTCAAAGCAATTTCCCAGCTTTAGGGGACCCTACTGCATACCTGGATCAACATCCATTTTATAATACCCATTAGCTCCTTGCCCCTCATGAAGTTATTTTCCATTGAAATATTATGAACCAAAATACTCCTATGTTTCCCCTTGATATCCATCACCTCATAATGATTGAAAATATGAACAATGTCCATGGTCTTCACAGAAACCTGCCAATTTTATGCAGTCAATTACACCTCCTGCTCATTTAAATCCCCTTGTTTAACATTATAATATATTTCCATCTCAGAAAATAATGGGGACAGAGAGAAATCTTCATGTTCCCCCTCCACACCACGTGACCACACCCAAGCCTTCATAGAAGACCCCTCACCTATGAGGATTAAATTGATCCACTTCATATCCACCATAAGCTAAAAAGTCCTCATTCATCATCTCCTGCACCTTCTTTCTCAAATAGACACTATGAAATATATAATAAATATGTCCTACTAGTTGAAAGACACATTATAGTCTTTCCGTGAATCAAATTTAATAGCTTTCCCCCACCAAAATTCTTGTCCATCTGTTATCCACACCCAATCCACCAGCGGATTAGAGACATCTACCTCCACAAAACCTGAGGATAAATGGGTTGAAAAACTAACTCTATTATACTATCTGGGCATAAGTAAAGACCAACCAGGTTCCCAAGAAAATGAAAAAAGGAGGGATTTTGGAAGGGTAGCGGGAGTACAAGGAATCTTACCTAGATCGTCGTAATTAGAGGATCTCGCTGTATATGAAATTCAATATTCCACCCAAGAATATAGAATAAGGATCCACCACATAGGTGACGAATGTTGGATGAAGTAATAATGTGATCTTCCATCTACCCAAATAGAATCATAATATGCCTTCGATCAAGAAGTCCAACAATCGCATGCTCCTGTAAACCTTAGGATATGAAGACAATGATGATAAATGCATCAATAGAAGTCTCCAAACTAGCTACTCGAGTGGATGGTGTCCAGAGGGGGGGGGGGCATGGGGGTGTCCAGGGGGGTCCAATGGGGTGTCCAGTGGGGAAGGGGGGTCTGTCCAGTTGTCCAGGGGGGTCTGTCCAGGTGTCCAGGGGGTGTCCCAGGGGGTCCAGGGGGTCTATCCAGGTGTCCAAGTGTGTCCAAGGGGGTGGGGGTGTGGGGGGATGCTGTAAGGGGTGTGTGTGTGGGGGGGGGGGGGATGTCCAGGAAGGGGAGTGGGGGGCTGCTGCAGGGGGGGGGGGGTGTCCAGGGGGGTGTCTAAGCGGTCCATGGGTGGTTTGTCTATGTGTCCTGGGGTGGGGTGGGGGGGGGTCCAATGGGGTGTCCAGTGGGGGAGGGGCTGGGGGGGGGGGGGTCTGTACAGGTGTCCAGGGGGTGTCCCAGGGGGTCTATCTAGCTGTCCAGTAAGGGGAGTGGTGGGCTGCTGTAAGGGGGTGGGGGATTGCTGCAAGTGGAGTGAGGGGCTGCTGTAGGGGGGGTGTCTGGGGGGGGGGGGTCTATCCAGGTGTCCAAGGGTGTCTAGGGGGGGGGGGGATTCTACAAGGGGTGTGTGTGTGGGTGGGTTGGGGTGGGGGGTGGGGGGGGGGTGTCCAGGAAGGGGAGTGGTGGGCTGATGTAGGGGGGGGGGGGGTCCATGAGGGGTCTATTCAGGGTTTTCCTAGGGGGGTGGGGGATTCTGTAAGGGGAGTGTGTGTGGGGGGGGGGGGGGTGTCCAGGAAGGGGAGTGGTGGGTTGCTGTAGGGGGTGTCTAGGGGGTTCGGGGGGGGGGGGGTCTGTATAGGTGTCCAGGGGGTGTCCAAGGGGGTCTTTGAATCTGTACAGGAAGGGGAGTGGTGGGCTGCTGCAAGGGGGTGGGGGGCTGCTGTAAGTGGGGTGAGGGGCTGCTGCAGGGGGGGGGGGGTCCAGGAAGGGGAGTGGTGGGATGCTGCAAGGGGGGTATCCATGGGGGGGTGTCCAATGGGGTCGAGGGGGGTCTGTCCAGGTGTCCAGGGGTGGGGTGGGGGTCCAACGGGGTGTCCAATGGGGGAGGGGGGTCTGTCCAGTTGTCCAGGGGGGGGGGGGGGTCTGTCCAGGTGTCCAGGGGTGTCCCGAGGGGTCTATCCAACTTTCCAGGAAGGGGATTGGTGGGCTTCTACAAGGGGGTGTGGGGATGCTACTAGAGGGGTGAGGGGCTGCTGCAGGGAGGGGGTGGGGGTTATCCAGGAAGGGGATTGGTGGGATGCTGTAAGGGGGTGGAGGGCTACTTCAAGTGGGGTGAGGGATTGCTGCAGGGGGCTGTCCAGGAAGGGAAGTGGTGGGCTGCTTTAAGGGGGTGGGGCCTGCTGCAAGGGGTGTGGGGGGGGGGGGTTCCAGGAAGGGGAGTGGTGGGCTGCTGAATGGGGGGGGGGTGGCTATCCAGGAGGGGGATTGGTGGGCTGCTGCAAGGGGGGTTGGGGGTGGGAGGCTGTACAGGGGGGTGGGTGGGTTTTTTTTAATGAAATGGGAATGGATTTAGCAACAGTTTCAAACCATGGCTAAATCCCTATAGCCACGGTTTGTATCGTGGATAAATCCCTATAGACATGGTTCCAAAACCGTGGCTATAGGGAATGTCTGGCTTGAGCTTCTTCCACAGTTTGAAACTGTGGTTATAGGGATTTTTCCAGGGTTCAAACCGTGGCTATAGACCATGGCCTATAGCCATGTGAATACCATCCATGGTTCATTGAACTGTGGCACTAACCTATAGCCATGGTTTTTGGTCTTAGAGCCACAGTTTCAAACCGTGGCTATAGCCCAAATTTCTAGTAGTGTCCCCTGGATCAAGGTGATTACTGGAATGAGATCTTATGGTTCAAGAGAATCCCAAATAAGTACAAATTCCTCACTTGATGAATTATAAATAATTCCATTCCCACATATGATAATATTAGAAGATGTTGAATTAACATGATGTACTGATGCTCCTAATGCAATAATCATCAAGAGGAGAGTGCATACCATCTATTCTTTGAGGAAGAATGGGCATGAGAGGTTTGGTCCTTCTTTGGTGAGTTTTCCACCTTATACTCTGAATCCTTTCTTAATAACTTTTTCCTTGTTTTTTGGTTTCATGGATTGGATGACAAGGGTGTAGAGAGGATGTAAATGATTACTATCTTTCTTGATGGTTTCTGGTGTCTTTGGAAGGCTAAAAACAAAGCAAGGAATAAGGGGATCTTCTCTACTGGGAGGGAAATCCTTAATAAAACAAGGAGCCTCTTTCTTGACCTGGTGAGGCTCATTGATAGATGTCGGGAATCCCCTTCTCTCAAACCTCTTCAAACAACCACTCATTTCACCCATCCTAGATACACCTTAAAAAGCCAACGGGTCAGATGGAATCTACCACCCTCAGGTTTGAAACTCAATAATAATGGTTCCTGCATATTGGGTGTCAAGAGAGGAGGAGGGGTTATACGTGACTCGAGGGGCTCAGTCATTTTGGAAATCACTTCTCACCTTGGCTATAGTTTTTTTATAGGTGAAGGCCCTCAACTTTCTTTATGGACTTACCCTCTATCATCAGGGGGCATCATTATTTTCAAAGTATAAATTAATTGTTTGATACTATTCAACTAATTGCATGGAACTAGTTACATCCGTTGGTCGATTACCTACACCATCAGGAAATTCCAAGGACACCTCTCCAACAACACCCTCTTGAGACACACATGGTGCAGGGATAATAAGGTGGTAGATCATCTTGCGTCTCTTGCAACCCCAGGCTCCATAGTCTCCTTCTTTTACAACTTGAACTTTTTTACACATGAGGGGGTTAACCTTATTAGAGGGTATTCCCTTGGGATACACTAATTTAGACCCCCTAGGTTCCTTATCTCCTTGTTTCTACCTTATTCTTTTCTTTATGCTATTTAATAAAAATAAAATATGATGATGGTTAGTCAAATAAATGGATTATGCATAGATTTTGTTTATTGAAATGTGATTAATCACTTAAGTAAAATCCACTTAATATTAACAAGAAATATAAAGGATAAAATAAGAAATATTTATGCATAATAAAACAAAATCCCTCAAGTTAATATTAATTCATTAAGCCTTCCATAATATGAATTAAGATGAAACAATAGTTAAAGTTTCAGTTTAGCCTCTGTTGGGGGCACTTTTAATTATAGGGAAGTCATAACTAAGATAGTGAGTTAAATTAACTAAATCTATATTTGTTTTAATGACCTCCATATATCCAATAAAAATTCAAAGGAAAGTGTTGAGGAAATCCATGCCATGATTTATAGATTGGGGAGTCCACTCAATGGTTCAAGGACCTTCTAGTTTTTAGTTGGTAAGACCACCTACCTAAATACTTTCTTATAATTTTCATGTCCTCCATATGGATTATAGGAAGTTAAATATGGATCCTTGACACTATAATTTCTATAGTGATGATACATTCCAATTTGAAAGGTGAGGGTCATTGGGATATGATAAAATATTGGGAGACTTAACAAAACCAAAATATTCATAGCCTCACATAAATTGTAATCAAGTAAATTACTAATAATCTATTCTTATATAAGTTTAGAATAATTAAAAGTTAATCATCCACATTATACCTATGATAAAATTTGGATAAAGACAATCTCCTAACTGGAAGTAACTTCCAAGAATGGTCCAGACACCTATGGGTTGTGTTACACCATGAACATAAATATTATGGAAAGAATAATCACTATATGATCTGGTTTTAAAGGAGGTGAGTGATGAAAAGTTCACTATCTATGATAAAATCTCAGGTGATTCAGTTGAGATCTAGTACTTAATGCTTTCATACATGTCTAGTGAACTCATAAAGACACATGAAGACATGGATGTGTATAACATGCTCCAACATCTTTGTGGTCTTTACCAAGAGAGAGTAATATAAGAACAATTTGAGATGTCCAAGGTTCTCTTTTAGAGAAAACTTGGAGAAGGATAAATATATGGGCCTCATATAGTCAAAATAATTGGCTATATTGAGTGCCTAGAAGTTGCAGGGTTTAAATTACCAAAATAACTTCACACCAATATCATTCTTTCATAACTTCCTTTGAGCTTCTCCAGCTTTGTTATTAATTGAAATATGAATAACATAGATAAGTCACTTATAGATCTTAGCACACTTCTTTACCAAGTTGATAAGGAGATAAATCATAAAAATCCTTCCATACTTATAGTGATTAAAAAGTAAATGCCAATAGAAGATCTCTAAGTCCAATACTTCTTAACAATTCCATTCCAAGAAGAGAAATATCAAGGGGAAAGTAGAGGAACATGATGATATCTATTTTGTATGCGGCAAGAAGGGTTACTAGAAGAAAAAATTCACTGTAGAAAAAAAGCAAGGGGAAAATTTAGGTGTGTTTTTTAATGAATGCAATTTATCTATTTCTATAAATTGGGTATTAGATATAACATATGGATCTCACATATGTATTCAAATATATTAACCAAGTATATTATAGAAGATTTCACAAGGATATGTAGATCTATGAGCATCTAACAAACCCAAAATTGTTGTCACGGATACTGGGGAATACCACCACACGTTTCTGATTGGAATGATCTTGGTTTTAAAATATTTTTATTATGTTCCTTTAGTCACCAAAAACATTATATCTATATCCAGACTTGACACAGGTGGATTTATTTTCAAATTTAGGAATAAATATTTCTTATTTTATAAGTAAAGCATATGTTATTGTAAGTTATATTTAAATAATTGTCTTTATGTGTTAGATTACATGAACCAAATATTGGAAATCGATAACGAAACCAATTCACATGATTTATACCACACCCAACTATGGAATCACTGAATATGTCATGTAAATGAAAAATATTTGACCATATTACACTAAGATAAATATCTTGATTCTTTTGAAATAAAACCACTTGGTGTATGTTATGAATGTTTATAAGAAAAAATAACCATATATATATATTTAGTGGAAAAGGTGAAAGGGCCACTGATATTTTTGAGTTGGTTTATACCAATATGTGTGGACAATTTCCATTTTAAGTAAGGGGTGGGTACTCATATTTCATAAATTTTACTAATAATTTTAGTAGATATGGATACATATACTTAATGAGGTATAAGTAAGATTCCTTTTATAGATTCAAGGAATATAAGAATGAAGTTGAGAACTAGTTTGGTAAGAAGATTAAGAAACTCTACTCAGATCATGGTGGAGAATGTCTTAATAAAGTATCCATTGATTATTTATAGGAGTTTGAGATTTTATCCCAACTCAATCATCCTTATACACCATAATGGAATGATATAAGTGAATGGATGAACCAAACCTTGTTAGACACAGTGAGATCAATGATGAGTGATGCAAGTCTTCTATTATCCTTTTGGGGATACACAATACAGACAATAGTACACATTCTAAAATGAGTTCTAACTAAAGAAACAAATGGTATTACATATTAAATTTGGTATAGAAATAAACTCGTGTTTTTCACAAGTATGAGTATGGTCATGAGAGGCTTTTTAAGGCCATTTTCAGTAACAAACTTTCACCCTAAGGCAATAAGTGTATCTTTATAGTATATCCTAAGGAAATACGGTGATATTACCTATAAGACCATTCGGATAAAATGGTTGTGGTCGACAAAAACCCCACATTACTTGAGAAGGATCGTATATCTAAAAGAGATAGTGGGAGTGATATAGACTTTGATGAAGTCCAAGCTCGTGATACACATGATTTGGAACATGAACAAATTCCATAGATCCCCATAGAAGAGAATATTCTAGAGACACAAGTACTACATAGGAGTAAAAGAGAGGTTAGAGAACATGAAAGATATGGTTTTCTAGTCACCTAGGATGGTGACTCATTATTAGTTTATAATAACAATACTCTAATCTATAAGAAGAAGTAAGTGGAACATATGTTTCCAAATGGAAAGAAGTTATGAATTTTAAAATGGATTCCATATACCAAAACCAAGTGTAGATTTTGGTATACCATTTAGTGGATGTAAATCATGTTGGTTATAAATGGGTATTCAATAAGAAACTCAACATGGATGGACGAGTCAATATTTATAAGGAATGACTAGTTTCAAAAGGGTTCAAATAATGTTAAGGAATAGACTACTATGAAACCTTTTCAGCAATTTCAATGGTGAAATCCATCAAAATTATACATTCCATATCAGCTTACAATGACAATGATATTTGGAAAATGGATGTCAAAATATCCTTCCTTAATTGGATCCTTTAGTAATATTTCTATATGACACAACCCAAATGATTTTTTAATTCAAAGGATGCCAATAAGATATAAAAATTGAAAAGATACATTTATGGATTAAAGTAAGCATTCAGGTCAAGGAACATTCTATTTGATAAATCCATAATGAAATTTTATTTCATAAATAATGAATATGATACTTGTGTCTATAATCATTTTAGAGAGAGGGAATTCATTTTATTAACAGTTTATGTTAATGGCATACTACTTATTATAAATGAGATACCAGTCTTGTAGTATATTAAAGCCTAGTTAAATACATGCTTCTACATGAAGGACTTAGGTGAAACAACATATATTCTTAGGATCAAGATCCATCATTATAGATCTAAGATACTATTTGGTCTAAGTTAAGGTACATATATTGATAAGATACTAAAGAGATTCAGTATGGAATAATCGAAGAACAGATTGTTTCTAGTGTCACATAAAATTTATCTTTCCAAGAAAATTAGTCCTCAAACACATGAGGAAAGACACAAGATGATAAGGATTCTATATTAATCAACAATTAGTTCAGTCATGTATGCTATGTTATGTACTAGGTAAGATGTCACCTATGCCTTCAGTGCGGTATGAAGATTTCAAACTGACCCAGGTGGCTACCATTGGATTTCAGTTTGGACTATCCTTTATTTTATAAGATGAACTAAGGATATATTCCTGGTCTATTGTGGAGATAAGTAACTATTCATTAGAGGATATGTAGATTCTAGTTTCCAAATAGATAAAGATGATCTGAAATCATATATTAGATATATATTCACTCTCAATATAGGTTCTGTGAGATAGAAGAGTTCAAAGAAAGTCTTGGTTAGATATTTTACACTAGAGTTTGAGTATATTGTGGATTATGAGGTAGTTAAAGAAGTAGTTTGGACACAAAAATTTGTCTAAGATCTTGACACGGTACCTAGTAGTAAAGACCCCATCACACTCTATTGTGATAATACTATAGTGATGAATCTTACAAAGGAGACAAGGTCACATCCATGGATGAAGCGCATACTTCATAAGTATCATATCTCGAGGGATTTTTCTTTGATAGGTGAATTCCTAATGACTAGAGTCTCTATGGAAGATAATGTAGTAAAACCCTTGACTAAATACTTAACTCAGCAAAAACATGATCTTCATGTGAGGTCAAGTGGACTGAAAGTCATTGAAAGTTGGCTCTAGCACAAGTCCGAGTCTATTGGAGTTAGTGTTTTAAAACCAACTATTTTTACTTTGGATTACATGTATATTCTAATAAGTGAATATTATTTTAAGTATCTTATTTCATATCCTTTATAGTTCTGCATGACATTAATATAAGATTATCTTAGAGTATATGTCACATTAAAAGGGCATAGAATATCCCTTATATGATGAGAACCTTAAAATTACATGAAAATATTCTTTAACCTGGTTCCATGGTCGGAAAACATTCTATTATAGGATACATAACATGTTGACTATCATGTGTGAGTACTCATAAATAGATGAGACTTCTTCTCATGAAGTTTTCACTTAGTAATCTTCAAGATGGGGGATTATAAGAACAAAACTGCAACTAAGAATTTATCATGTTTATATGCCATCGAATATTCATGTCAATGAGTATGTTTAATGGTCCTTAGACTTTAAGATTATTATTATTATTATATGTCATAACTCAAACACTTATATGTATTGTTATAAACCATGATGATAATAGTTCATGGATAATTTGGGTTTGTTGGGTGAATCATGAATGATGTTTTATTAATGAATAAGTCAAGGAAGGATTTTTTTCCTTCTATATTAATGGAAGTTAATATCTCATCCCTTTAATTGAAATAAGACCATCATATTAAATTCTATGGCCATGGTGTAATGACAAGTTTATTTCAGATAGTCAAAAAATGTATCAAGCATATAGGTTGATGAAATAGGTGTAAAACCCATTCAATAAGATATTTTGAAAAATGGATTATATTACATAGTGATTTATTGTGTGATTTTTTCAACGTTGTGATATTAAATTCTGTCACTTGGGTGCTTTGACCTATTTGTAGAAAATAATATTAGACTTTAGGTGAAACTCTCTGACCTGTGTGCTACACACTGGTGCCCTGTGTTGGTCAGTTAAATGAACTCAAGCACACCTTCCCATATACCATAGACTGCCGACTATCACCGAGGTTCTGATATATCAACATGGGGAGACTATACCCTCTTAATCAAAGTAGAACAACAATAAAAATAGATAATAATAAAAAAATATATTACCAACAACCAAACCAAACTAGTACAACATGATGAACAAAATATAAAATATAATATCCAAAACTAAGCAATAGATATTTCGTGCCAAATATGTGTCAACTATCAATATGAAAAAAAACAAAATAAATAAGGATACTGTCAACTCCCGAGTTGGTCCTGAATCAGGTCTGGTTTCCTCATCCATGATCAATCCTGACTCAGCCATCTGACATAGGGCCTTTTCCCTTATCCTATTATACAAACATGAAGTCTATTCAGGTACTGATCAGGTATCCCGAGTATGGTGTGAGTACAACTCAGTAGGCCACCACCAACAACGTTTAAAATAATATCCAGTCAATAATAGTGTATCTATTTGTATAAATAATGAAATATAAGAAATAAAGTAAAATGTTTACATATATTCAATTATTATTTATTTAACCACATAAGCCCTCGGGTTCCTAAGGACACCCAAACCCTTAATATCTGCTTCATCCCATGCCGAAGTATGAACCATATCACATAATGAATATCAAAATTCATTTAATTATGGTCTTTTATTATCTGTTCAATTTCAATTCATATCACAACATATTAGAACCATAGTCTAATGCTAAGAATTTGGGCCTAGAATTCCATTCCTAGGACCCTGTGGGATTTTGAAGCAGAAGTCCATGTCCCAAACTCATTATTACATGTATCACACAAGTGGGATTTTAAAGCAGCAGACTGTGTCCCACACTCATTATCACTATATGATTTTGAAGCAACAATACATGTCCCACACATGTTTATAAATTTATCACTATGGGATTTTAAAGTAGTAGTTCATGTCCCACACTCATATATCAATCAAAACATATAATAAATATATCACATTTTCCCTAGAAAATCATTATTAACCCATTTATTAACATTTCACATCATGGTATACAATTACAATTTATCACAAAAATTAATTATTCAATACTTTAATCACATGAAATAATATGGTAAATTCACCATCAAACCATTTTTCCATATTCAATTCATATAAATCACTAACCCATTAAGGTCAAGTCAACCATCTCATAATCCCCATTGTTAATTAATTTATATCACATTAATTGAACAATTACACTATCCCAATTTCCCATCAATTCCACAATCACAATATTCCATTAATTAATTAACCAATTAATTAATCTAATTCCACCAATTTTAATTACCCCAATATAACCCAAATCAATATCACATGGCAATTAAGTTAATTCAATTCCATCATCAATGAAATTGACCAATAATGGAAATTTATAATTTCACAATTACATACATGTAATTAAATCATTACTATGGGATTTTCAATTTAGACCACCTACCTTGAGATTGATGACGAACACTCGACAACAGAAATACCCAATTGAAGTGGAACAACCAAGACCAAGACGAAGAACAAGATCTAGAATCAAAACCAATATCCAAGATTAAAAGAATCAAGATCCATCAAACCTAGATCTATATCCACTTCCAATAGAGGAAAACATCCTTTCAAAGTATGAGAGAAGGATGAGAGAGAGATAGGAAACCAATCGGGTTAAAAAATCTATTATCGGGAGAGGTATAGATCTACAATCTAGGATTCGAATCATAAATAACAGAGGTTAGAATACCTTGGAATCTATCAAGGAACCTCTAAAAAATAAATAAATTAGTTTAGGGTTGAGATAGGGTGTTTTGGGATATAAGACGGTGTAACACCTCAAGCTTCCATGGTACGCTCCTCTTTGAATAATAGAGCAGCGTTTGTTGTACGCAACCTTGAGTTCTGACACACCACGACCAATAAAAGTAGCAGTTATGAATAGTAATACCCACTTTTTGAAATTATATAAATTTTATATTTCAAAATGGACTTCATTTTTGTATTCGGAATATCAAAACTATCCTAAGTTTAATTTTTTGTAATTTTCTGAGAACTTCCAATTTTTTATGAATAGTGAAAAATACATAAAAACAACTTTTTTAATAAAAATAATTTTTAGTTTTAAATTATAAAATTTAGTGGTTATAAAGTGTAATTATAATATATTTTTACCATTTTATCCAATGGTGGTCATTAGAATTAATTTCAGTTTGAAATTGGACATAAACAACTGTCAATCTTTTGATTGATATTCTTTCTTAAAAACACGCTATTTGTTGTGACAGCGGGAGTTAATTATTAAATTAATTAAATCAACTTGTATGTTTGGAATTTTTTAAAATATAAATCATTTTTGAATTCGGAATATCAAATATATCTTAGGGTTAATTTTTGGCATTGTTCTGAAAAACATCAATTTTTGATGAATAGTGAAACCACTAAGTGGTAGTTAAAAAACTGATTTTTCGTTTAAATGATACTTTACCGCTTCTGTGTATTTAATTTAAAAAATACAACATACATGGTTTTAATTAGTATGTAAAATGTGGTTCAATGGGATTAAAATAATATTTTGGTGAATAGTAACTTTTAAGTTTTATTAATCACGATTAAAGGTAATTAGTGAAATTTAAGGTAAAAATGATATTATAAAAATTTGAAAATATCTTGACACTTGTCTTACACTTATTAAATGAGTCATGGACTACCAAGACAATCCATGGGTCAACTTGGGGACCCCATGGAGCCACTTGGGTAAGAAAATGACATTATTAACTTTTTATTTAAAGTAAAAATAAAATTGTCACAAACATGTGTTGTTTTACTAAAACAATTATTACATGGGTTTATATAAGTTAAATTTTCTACTATAAATATTCATTGGAAATATAAAAAGATTTCATACATCATGATAATTTGTTTATAATTTTTAGACATTAAATAAATTAATTTTTTTATGACACAATGATGATCCAGCGATTACCTCATTAATTAACGATTTAAATAAAATGAAACGATAATGTAAAATATAAGACTTACACTTGTCAAAAACCTATTAAGTGAGTATATTTCTAACCCTTATTACCTTATCTTCTAAATATATAATTTTGGGACCTTTAAAATCCAAAAAGCATTTCATAATAATGTAACATTTCACGACTTTCCAAGAGTGCCCCTCCTCTCCCCTTATAAAAGGCCCCCACCACTACCACCGTATTCACACCTTCCAAGCCATTTGGCTCGCCCAAACTCTACAAAAATACTCTCTCAACTTCCCTCTATTACTCCTAGAAGCCTCACTTTTTCCAGAAGTCTTCCTAAGGAAGCCTTTGGCTCAAATCAAAAAGAGTTACCCGATTTTAAGGTAATGTCTTCTCTTGTGTTATTTAGTTTTATTTTTCTTCTACAACCTCCTAAAATATTTTTATTACTTTATTTTGTAACAAAATAAGTATATTAAATATACTATGATGTTTTTATGAGAATTATTTGATTTACACTTACACACACCTTCGTCTAATGGTTAATGAACATACTGTTTCTGTGGGTGGTGAAATACTACCTCACGAAACGATGATTGTTCAATATTCTTTTAACACCTCTCATGGTGGACATTAAGTTGTAACTATATTTATATATGATATATATTGTGTTTATGTTTTCCTTATGCTTCTGTATTTCTCATTTATGGCATACCTTTATGATTTCCATTATGGGTAAATGCGATAATTTCATTTTAGGAAGTGCGGACTACCGCCCCCTCAAAGTGATTTGAATCGTTAATTCCATATATGGGATGTATAAAGGAGAGAGTAAATGATATTATATATGATATTATAAAGTAATTATAATATAAATTTATATCATTATGATTTCATTCCATTAAATACGAAATATAAATGAAAGTAGTGTTCATGCGTACGTATGACTTACCGTCTCCATGAACGGTGCATTTCATTTCTTACCTCTAAATGTTATATAATATTATAAATGCATGTATATAATGGCTATATATGATATATATGATATCTAAATCATTAATATAATTCTGGATAAAATGGATATTTTACCACATGAACAACTTGTAATTATAAGAAGTTTATTTTTTAACTCAAGTACCAAAGATTGACAAAAAGACCGTTATTAACTTAGACAAATACATAATGTTCATAACATGGTAATAAGTGATATAAAAGTAATAATGAACTTGAAAATTATTCTTAATAAAGTATAAATTAACTCTATTTTATTATTCCGGAGTTTAAAAAACGATCGAGTCAAGTCGGACACGAGGTAAGGGAACTTCTTAACCCAATTCCTGTTCTTTGGGTGAATCTCCTACTTTCAAATTTTGTCATGATATAATTATGTCCTATCTTGTATTTGTACTTTATTTATGTGTACTTATAGTGAATACACATAATATATCTATTTTATTTAAAAAAATGATATTGGTAAGGTACTTCGTCTCAATCTCCATTCATTGAGGCATATTTTATTTTATACACAAATTTCTTTTATACGGTGTATAAACCCCTTTGACTTTTACATTTATTCAAAATGAATATTTTTATATGAAGCGTTTTTACTAAATGAAAAAAGGAATGTTTTTCTTACGTATGCGGTGACAACGACTTCTCCGCCGCCGTGACCATTATTTGAGTTTCGGCTTCCTCGACAAGCCATAACTTTTTTTAAATGAAAAATAAATACCATGTTTTACTTTTCATTTATTTTGGTATTGAAAATGGTTTTGATAATGTTTTTATTATATCAATGTGTTGTATTGATATCTTGTGATTGAAATGTGGAAATGTTATGTTTCCTTTATGCATGTTTTATGTGATACGATTATGTTGTGGTTTATGATATGTTTAAAAATTTTCATATAAGGAATGAATTGGACTTAATAAGTGACGGGTGGAGCCCGCTATAGATCCTCGATGCATCAGTAGGTCTCATGAGACAAACTAGTGTCTTGGCACGAGGCCTTGAAAAAATATTATTTGTAGTCTTGGCACGAGGCCTTGGCTACGTGGTTATGATAGTCTGGAATTATGCATTCCATCATTATGAAAGTGGTTATTGATATTGTATGTGATTATTAGACTAGTAGAATATCCATGTGAATAAGTAAATGACATTATTTCGTTTTAATTTTTCCATATTACTCCGAAGTTCAAGTTTAAAAGGATTTTGTTTTAGTTATACATTGCCTTAAATGTTTATGTTTATTTTTGAAAGCTTCCGCTATATTGTTATCCTTACTGAGAATCTGAGCTCACCCCTTTCAATGTTTTAATTTTTCCAGGATGCGAAGAAGTATATTATGAATGAACTGTAGGGATAGTATGAGGGGATGTGAAGTCAAGATGTTGTTATAGTTTGGTTTTACTTTATAATGTAATGTAATACTTATGAATGCATCTAGTGTTTCAAAGGCTACTAAACTAATCGGTCTTTCGAGACTTGATCTTTTGTGATCATGCCAATGTTACGTAATAATGCACCAACTCTGGGTAATTGGGGTCGGGGCATTACAGTTGGTATCAAAGGCAGTTTTGTACTAACCTTGGAAGCTAGATTTAGATAAACTCTGATTAGAGCACATAGCCCTAAGATATACTTTGAGGATTAATATAGAAGAACTTCCTAGAATTTTGGTATTATAGTTATTTTGTGAGTTTACGAGCAATACATCCCTGTTTGGATACGAGCATGTAGAGGAGGCTCTGGCACAGATGTACCTAGTTGTAAAACCCGAAAACACCACTTTGAGCTAGAATCAAACAAGAACTGGTGCACGACAACAGGCCTTGTTGCACTCTTGGTTACGACACTCCTGGGGGATATGCTTAGGATAATTCTCATTTTCTTTACAAACCATTATGAAGGGTTTATGAGTATATAATTCCTCAAAGAAAACATTTTTATGATTATAGTTCAATTTATGTTATGTGTTTTACAATTATGGAATTATGTATTTTGATTCATAAACTAAACTAGTTTATGCCATTGTTTAGAAATGGTGCCTAGTGGGAGGAATGGAAACCGTATCAATGCACTCACTCCATGTAGGGATTACCCTCCTGCTCAAGATAATTATAATGGAGTTGGCGATACAACTGGTGCTGATCAGCTTATCACCATACTGGGGCAACTCACTCAGGTTATGAATAGTAACCTTACTCGTATGGAGCACCCTGATCCGCAGCATGGAGGATCAATGTTAGATCGCTTCATGAGGCAACAACCACCAACATTTAATGGGGGTACAAATACCTTAGTAGCTGAGCAATGGATAAATTCCTTAGAGAAAATATTCTATGCCTTGGGGAGTAGTGAAAGGGAAAATGTTATCATGGCAGTTTGCCACCTCACTAGAGATGCTGATCAATGGTGGTCATTGATTAAAAACACAAAGGAAGATGATGAAGTATCATGTATGGAATGTAGGGAGTTTAAGGAAATTTTCTTATAAAAATACTTTCCACATGACCATCAAGAAGATATGGAAAGGCAATTTCTGAGTCTGAGGCAGAAGGAGGATGAGAATGTCGCAAAGTATGAGGCTAACTTTACAAGGTTAGCGAGGCATGCTGTAGATTATATACGTAACCCAAGAAGTAATATTGATCGTTTCTTTGATGGGTTAAAACCATTTCTCCATCAAGCTTTAGTATCACAATCTTTCTCGTCGTACGAAGATATTGTCTCATGTGCTATCAAGACAGAAAAGGAATTCTCTAAATCTTATGACAATAAAGTAAAGCAAGAGAAGAAGAGAACGGTGGAACAAGAGACAGATAAAGGGAAGAAGGGAAAGAAGGATTTTCCATTATGCGATAATTGTGGGAAGAATCACCCTGGTACTTGCCTAAAAGGAATGAGAGTTTGTTATAAATGTGGAGAAAAAGGTCACCAGGCTCGTGATTGCAAGGGAAAGAAAGAGGCTATCAATGTTGAATGCTACAATTGTAGGGAAATGGGGAATTATGGAAATGATTGCCCTAAGTGCCAAGTAAAATTACCTCAGAAAATGCCAAGGTATCAAGGCCAATCTTATGTTGTTACTACAGTTGAAGTGGAATAATTAATGTATTAGTGCTTTTGGACTCAAGGATTATATTCTGGTTATAAGAATAATGTGATATATATAAGGATTACACTATAGTACTTGTTGTTTTCATTAAGGTTTTAATATGATTAAGGTAATCATATTTTTATATGTGACAATAAGAGAAACATTACTTTGTTTGAGGAATCTGATGATACAACTAATTTTGGAATTTAGAGACCTTTTAGAGAAATTCTGGACGGAGGTATTTTGGATAACTATAAAGGTTGGAGTGGATTAAGTTGAACTTTGGATAGTATTGTTTAAGGTTAAAACATTTATGAAGATTATTTTTGGAATATTATAATACTATAGTTTTAGGAAAAGGACAACCTGTAGGTCGGGGGATAACTCGTCGCGTCGGACAAAGCTGCAGGAATCGAACCCACAACCATAGTGTGACATGCCTTTATTACCTACCACTAGCCTACATGATGTCCCTGGTTATTACAAACAAGTTTTCCTAATCTAAATGGTATGTTTTAATATTTGGAACCTTATACAATTATGATAAATAGAATATTTTTGAGTTTTATTACCTTTTGGAGTGAAAGATGGGTTTGTGGTAAAAATTTATTAAAGAATGAAATTCTACATGACAAGCAATTATGTTTCCTTACATTCTTAGTAAATCTACTAAATAAATTACTCAACTTTATGAAAGGTAACTTAAAACAAAAATGTTATCGGTTAAATTTTCCAATTGGGGAATCAATGATCGTTTAACCAATCACAAGTTTGTGATTTTCTTATAGTTAAACTTTCTCCTAATCCTGTATTCTACAACTCTCCATCAGACCTTGATGGTTTGTTTTTCCTCCATATCCATATTTTCATAGAATCCTAGTATGGTCTATCTCGAGTGACCTTTTTTACTTCTCTTTCTTTCTTTTAAAGTTATATTTTTATTAACCCTATTTCCGATGTGGGTTTTCCACAAAGGTATTTTCTATTTTCAACCTTTTATTTTCAAAGAAAAATTTTAAATTGCGAGGATGCAATTTATTGAAGGAGGGGAGAATGTAACACCCCAAGCTTCCATGGTATGCTCCTATTTGAATAATAGAGCAGCGTGTGTTGTACGCAACCTCGAGTTATAACACACCGCGACCAATAAAAGTAGCAGTTATGAATATTAATACCCACATTTTGAAATTATATAAATTTTAGATTTCAAAATGGACTTCATTTTTGCATTCGGAATATCGAAATTATCCTAAGTTGATTTTTTTTTTAATTTTATGAGAACTTCCAAATTTTTATGAATATTGAAAAATACTTAAAAATAACTTTTTTAATCAAAATAATTTATAGTGATAAATTATTCAATATAGTGGTTCTAAAGTGTAATTATAATATATTTTTACCATTTTTCCAATGGTGGTCATTAGAATTAATTTCACTTTTAAATTGGACATAAACAACTGTCAATCTTTGGATTGATATTCTTTCTTAAAAACACGCTATTTGTTGTGACAACATGAATTAATTATTAAATTAATTAATTAAACTTATATTTTTGGAATTTTTTAAAATAGACATCATTTTTGAATTCGGAATATCAAATATAGATTAGGGTTAATTTTTTGAATTGTTCTGAAAAACTTCAATTTTTGATGAATAGTGAAACCATTAAGTGGTAGTTAAAAAACTGATTTTTTGTTTAAATGAAACTTTACCACTTCTGTGTATTGAATTTCAAAAATCCAACATACATGGTTTTCATTAGGATGTAAAATGTGGTTCAATGGGATTAAAATAATTTTTTGGTGAATAGTAACTTTTAAGTTTTATTAATCGCAATTAAAGGTAATTAGTGAAATTTAAGATAAAAATGATATTATAAAAATATGAAAATATCTTGACACCTGTCCTACCCTTATTGGATGAGTCATATCAGACCAAGACAATCCATGGGTCAACTTGGGGACCCCATGGAGCCAATTGGGTAAGAAAATGACATTAATAACTTTTTATTTAAAGTAAAAATAAAATTGTCACAAACATGTGTTGTTTTACTAAAACAATTATTACATGGGGTTATATAAGTTAACTTTTCGACTATAAATATTCATTGGAAATATAAAAATATTTCCTACATCATGATAATTTTTTTTATAATTTTTAGACATTAAATAAATTAAATTTTTATGACCCAATGATGATGCAATGATTACCTCATTAATTAATGATTTAAATAAAATGAAACGATAATGTAAAATATAAGACTTAAACTTGTCAAAAACCTATTGGGTGAGTATATTTCGAACCATTATCACCTTATATTCTAAATATATAATTTTGGGACCTTTAAAATCCGAAAATCATTTCATAATAATGTAACATTTCATGACTTTGCAAGAGTGCCCCTCCTCTCCCCTTATAAAAGGCTCCCACCACTACCACCTTATTAACAACTTACAAGCCATTTGGCTCGGCCAAAATCTGTCCAACTAATCTCTCAACTTCCCTCTCCTACTCATATAAGACTCACTTTGGGCAGAAGTCTTCCCAAGGAAGCCTTTGGCTCAAATAAAAAAGAGTTACCCGATTTTAAGGTAATGTCTTCTCTTGTGTTCTTTTGTTTTATTTTGCTTCTCCAACCCCCTAAAATATTTTTATTACATTATTTTGTAACAAAAAAAGTATCTTCAATACACTAGGATGTTTTTATGAGAAGTATTTGATTTACACTTACACACACCTTCGTCTAATGGTAAATGAACATACTGTTTCTGTGGGTGGCGAAATACTGCCTCACGAAACGATGATTGTTCAATATTCTTTTAACACATCTCATGGTGTCCATTAAGATGTCACTATATTATATATGATATATATTATGTTTATGTTTTCCTTATGCTTCTGTATTTCTCATTTATGGAATACCTTTATGATTTCCATTATGGGTAAACGCGATAATTTCATTTTAGGAAGTGCGGACTACCGCCCCCTCAAAGTGATTTGAATCGTTAATGCTATATGTGGGATGTATAAAGGAGGGAGTAAATGATATTATATATGATATTATACTTTAATTATAATATACCTTTATATCATTATTATTTCATTCCATTAAATATGAAATAGAAATGAAAGTAGCGTTCATGCGTACGTACGAGTTACCATCTCCATGGACGGTGCATTTCATTTCTTACCTCTAAATGTTATGTAATATTATAAATGCATGTATATAATGGTTATATATGATATATATGATATATACATCATTAATATAATTCTGTATATAATTTATATTTTACCACATTAACAACTTGTAATTATAAGAAGTTTATTTTTTAACTCAAGTACCAAAGATCGACAAAACGACCGTTATTAACTTAAACAAATACATAATGTTCATAACATGGTAATAATTGATATAAAAGGAATAATTAACTTGAAAAAGGTTCTTAAGTAAGTATAAATTAACTCTATTTTATTATTTAGGAGTTTAAATAACGATCGAGTCAAGTCGGACATGAGGTAAGGGAACTTCTTAACCCAATTCTTGTTCTTTGGGTTAATCTCCTACTTTCAAATTTTTTCATGATATAATTATGTCATATCTTGTATTTTTACTTTATTTATGTGTACTTATATTGAGTACAAATAATATATCTATTTTCTTTAAAAAAATGATCTTAGTAAGGTACTTCGTCTCAATCTCCATTCATTGAGGCATATTTTGTTTTATACACAAATATATTTTATACGGTGTATAAACCCCTTTGACTTTTACGTTTATTCATAAGGAATATTTTCATACAAAACAACAAAAGGAATTTTTTTATTACATATGTGGAAACAACAACTTCTCCGCCGCTGTGACCATTATTTGAGTTTCGGATTCCTCGACAAGACATAACATTTTTTAAAAGAAAAATAAATACCATGTTGTACTTTTATTTTATTTTGGTATTGAAAATGGTTTTGATAATGTTTTTATTATATCAATGTGCTGTATTGATATATTGTGATTGAAATGTGGAAATGTTATATTTCCTTTATGCATTTTTTTATGTGATACGATTATGTTATGGTTTATGATATGTTTAAACCTTTTCATATAAGGAATGCATTGGACTTAATAAGTGACGGGTGGAGCCCGCTATAGCTCCTAGATGCATCGGTAGGTCTCATGAGACAAACTAGTGTCTTGGAATGAGGCCTTGAAAAAATCTTATTTGTAGTCTTGGCACGAGGGCTTGGCTATGTGGTTATGATTGTCTAACATTATGAATTCCATCATTATGAAAGTGGTTATTGATATTTCATGTGATTATTAGACTAGTAGAATATCCATGTGAATAAGTAAATGACATTATTTCATTTTACTTTTGCCATATTACACTGAAGTTCAAGTTTAAAAGGATTTTGTTTTAGTTATACATTGCCTTAAATGTTTATGTTTATTTTTGAAAGCTTCTGCTATATTGTTATCCTTACTGAGCATCTGAGCTCACCCATTTCAATGTTTTAATTTTTCTAGGATGTGAAGAAGTATATTACGAATGACCTGCAGGGATAGTATGAGGGGATGTGAAGGCAAGATGCTGTTGTAGTTTTGTTTTACTTTATAATGTAATGTAAGGCTTATGAATGTATATAGTGTTTCCAAGGATACTAAACTAATCGGTCTTTCAAGAATTCATATTTTGTGATCATGCCAATGTTACGTAATAATGCACCGAATCTGGGTAACTGGGGTTGGGGCGTTACAGACGGGGGTTTGGAAAATATTTAATGAATTTTCCAGAGATTAAATTTCAATGTGCAAGGTTTCCTATACAGGGCCCACAATTTCCCATAACCATGCACCTCACCTAGGGGTGTCACATGATTAATCATAATAAGGTACATGGTTTAACAAAATATGTACCATCCATGAAAATCCCCTCTGTTTGGGTTCACACAATTTTCTAGGTTGGGCACATGGTTTGGGAAAATTGTGCGCCAACCATGCACAACCCCTCTTCCTTTTATAATTCTCTAATTTCATGCAAAAAATCTTGAATGAAAAACCCAAACAATATATATTCAAAATAAGTCAAAAAGAATACATTTAAATGATCTCAAAATATCTCGAGAAAATGTAAGGATCTTACAATTTCCCCACCTTATAATAGCTCTCCCTCAAGATATACTTCTAATAATCTCTACGATTTTAAGTAAAAAAGATCTGGCCATTGAGCCCATATATACACCTCTCTCTCCCATGTTTTCTCTTGAACACAGACATGTTACCACAATATACAAACTATCGACATGGTCTTCCCCCACAACACTTTCTCATTGTGATCTGACACACGTATTGGATTCTCCACAAAGGACACACCCATCTCAAGATCAAAATCATCCACATCGATCACATGAGAAGGGTTAGGGTGATATATCCGAAATTATGACACATGAAAAATTTCATGCATAGCACTATACCTCTTTGGAAGAGCCAATAGATACACCATCGACCCGATTATCTCCACAACCTCAAACGATCCAACAAACCTGGGTGCCAACTTACACTTCCTCTAAATTGTACTGTGATCCAATATAGGTGAAACTTTAAGGAACACATGATCATACACTGAAAACTCAAGGGTTATTCATCGTTTATCAACACACGACTTATTTCTACTATGATCCGTATTCATACAATTTAGAATTAGCTGAACCTACTCTGACATCTCCTGCATGAGACTCAGTCCCAATAACTCTGACTCACCTACCTCCATCCAACCCAGATGTGATTTGCATGGCCTACTATAAAGTTCCTCATTTAGTGCCATCTTTATACTTTCCAGATAACTATTATTATAGGTGAACTCCAATAGCACTAGGTGATTCTCCAAAGACCTTCCAAATTCCAGAACAAAAGCCCATATCGTATCCTGAAGTACCTATATAGTGTTTTCCAACTAAACATATTTTCATGACCCCATCCCACCAAAGATGCCCCTACTGAGCTATCAATGGTGAAAGGGAGATGATGACCCCCCGAGTCCCGCCTCCAGTAGGCCCCGGGGTGGCAACTAACACCAAGGGTATGAGTTTTCACAAATATGGGAGGAATTTCCCTTTTTATTATTTAAGATTGGGAAATATGACAAGTCAACCACCAAAAGTAAAAGAACAAGTGTATATAAATAAACTCAAAACAATCCCACATGGATGTTTAAATAGTTTTGAAACAAGGTACAAGTAAAGAAAGCTCAAAAGTACAATACCAAAAGAAAACAAGAGTAAAACAACTGCAACAACTCCAACTGTCCGACTAGTAGGGTCCCACACGGCCTTGGTAGTCCTCCTGGAAACCTGAAAGTAAACATAGGGTGAGCATACAAGTATACTCAGTAGGGAAACCTAAAGCTCTCATGCACAAGTGGGGAGACATCCTAATGTCCCGTGAGAACAACAGAAGAAACCTATCAGGGAAATCTATCCACCCAACCTCACCACCACACTCACCAAAAACACAATCACAACCAAGTCCTTCATATTAACCAACCAAACCCATTGATTATTAATACTATTTCATTACCATGACCCAGCAATCATTAACTCTTCCATTTTTTATTTATTATTCACAAACCATAGTCCGTTCACATTCATGCCCATCCCTGCAGCCCCGCTGCCAACCACCATAACCACAAACACACCGAAGCTCATACATCATCACCCCTTGATACCATTTATCACATCCCCACTACCCATCACCAACATAGCATTCACACCAACCCACAACCAAGCCAGCCGCAGCCCCGTTGCTCACCCGATCCACAACAACCCACAAAACACCCCCTTCACATGCCACGTATCCAAGCCAACACCCACATGTTCATTATTCCATTTTGTTCAACCGGGGTGATCACACAAGAGTTCTAGATTTTAAATCATCCAACTTTATGAGATTAACCAAATTCCACATTCAACAAAGTTCCATTCATAAAAACGGTATAGAAAGATAGGGCAACATTTAATTGCGCAAGAAAAGGCCCCCAACGACTATGATTTTCAGTAGGCATAAGCCTATTCAATTCACAACATAATATCATAGGATATAAAGATAAAAATAACAACTTCCCCATCCCCGTTATTTAACCAGTTATTATCTTCGTTTATTGGTTCAACCATTTCTCATGAAAACAAGAGGATAACCACCCCGCATGATGCCTAAATTTAGAGAGACGAAGGTAAGATCCCTACCTCAACAGGTTCTAATCACAACGCTCCCCCAGATCAACTTTAGAAGACGTCCGTTGGCATTTTTCACTTCTGTCGAGTCCCGGAAAAACCTCATCGGGTGGAAGTTGGAAAGTAAAGGCTGAAGGAAAGACAACAGATCCAAGCTCAGAAGTTTTACCTCGTCGTTACGATCCCGTCGCTGCTGATGGATCGTAAATCGGAGCTCGGACGAAGAAGTTATGGAAGAAAAGGAGCCTTTGAGTCTCTTAGGAGAGCTTTGCTTAGAGGAATGGGGAGGAGAGGGGTGAGTTGAAAATTAGGAGGGGACCCATCCTTTTATAGGCGTGAAAATCAAAATTACACGGCGTGTACTTTTTGGTACATGGTGTGTACTCGGCCGTTTCACATGGTCACCACACAGTTTCTAACACGACCTTCAACACGGAACACAGCCGTTGACTGGTCAACACACGGCTTGAAGGTAACTCATACGCAGGGAGGGACTACACGGCATGTAGTATTGGATACACGGCGTGTACCCATTTATTTCACATGGCAAGGACATGGCTCCAACACGGCACACGACTATTGACTAGTCAACACACGGTAATGCGTATGCGGGGAGGGACTACACGGCGTGTAGTATTGGATACACGGCGTGTACCCATTTATTTCATAGGGCAAGGACACAGCCTTCAACACGGGGTATACCTGGCAAGGGGGTACATGGCGTGTACTCACACTACACAGCGTGTAGTTTCAAAATTCTGAAAAGTGTGGGAAAAGTCCATTTTACCCTCCAGAACACTTCGTGACCTTCTTTTTGACAAAGGAATGGGCCGAAGAGGTCCAGGCCATTACATCAGATACCTCTTAAAACATTCTCGTCCCCGAGAATTCAAAACCAACCCATAGGAATACCAACAAGATACCTCTTAGGGTTCTCGTTATAACAGTAACCCAACCAACAACCCCAATCATAGGTGTTAGGAATCCCCTCTCCTATGTCGAGATATTATCCGCTTTAGGAAGCACTGACTCACCTGCACAGGTTTAATCACATTTGCATTAATGCGTCTTGATTAAGGATTGGGCCTTCCCACTTCCAAGTGCTCTCCTCGAGGCCGCCATGCCTCCAAAACACACGAACCAAGGGAATGGTTCGTCCACAGAGCACCTTCTCTTTACGATCCTTGATTCTGACTAGTCGTTCCTCGAAGTTCGCATCATCTCCCATATCTAAATCTCCTCAGTCAATAAGGTGAGAGTCTTCGTGTAAGTATCGACGTAGATGGGCGACGTGGAAGACTTCATGAACCTTCTCCAACTGAGGTGGCAGGGCTAGCTGATATTCCACCTCGCCGACTCGCCTCAGCACCTCAAAAGGTCTGCTAAACCTAGGTGATAGATTTCTCCCTTTCCCAAACCTCCGATGCCCCCGTCGAGGGGAAACATTCAGGAACACATGATCTCCCATCTCGAAGTCCAAGGGCCTCCTCCGATGATCAGCATAAGACTTCTGTCGGTCCTGAGCCGCTTTCATCCTCTCACGTACAAGTTGGACTTTCTCTATGGTGCTCTGCACTACCTCTGGCCCAAGAGCACCTATCTCACCAACCTCTGCCCAGCAAATGGGTGAACGACATGGTATTCCATACAGAGCCTCAAACGGTGCCATGCCAATAGTAGAGTGTAAGATGTTGTTGTAGGCAAACTCTACTAAAGGCAAGTGTCGTACCCATGATCCTCCGAAATCCAGAACGCATGCTCGCAGCATGTTCTCCAACGTTTGGATAGTCCGCTCCGTCTGCCCATCGTTCTGGGGGTGGAAAGCAGTGCTAAGGTGTAGTTGGGTGCCAAAAGCATGTTGTAACCACTTCCAGACTCGTGAGGTAAACCGAGTATCCCGATCTGAGAAGATAGTCTTTGGGACTCTATGAAACCGCACAACCTCGTCTATGTACCTCTGTGCTAAGGTACTCACCAGGCCTGACTCCTTAATTTCTAAGAAATGAGCTGATTTCATCAGTCGATCCACCACTACCCAGATAGCATCATAACCACCCTGAGATCTGGGTAGTCCTGTGACGAAGTCCACTGAGATGTCATCCCACTTCCACTTGGGGAAATCTAAAGGATGCAACAAACCACTGGGAACACGGTGTTCAGCCTTCACTTGCTGACACACTAGGCATTTAGCCACAAACTCCGCCACTGTCTGTTTCACCCTGGGCCACCAAAACTGTTCCCTCAGGCCTCAGTACATTTTTGAAACTCCTGTATGTACCACCAAGGCTGAGCTATGAAACTCATGGAGAACTCCCTCACGCATTTCCTATAGAACAAACAACCTTCCATGGAAAAGCATCCGATTTTGGCTATCCTCTGACCATCCTTCTGGAGCGTTTCCCTAATCGACACGATCTCGCATTACTTCCACCTCAGAGTCCCCCCACTGAGACTCTTCCACCTTCTGCAACAAGTAGGATTGCACCATCATCTGAAACAAATAGCCTCTAACACCTTCTACCCTGGAATCCAAGTGCAAGGCAGCCAACTCTCTCATCACTTTCCAAGCATCAGCGGATTCCCGAATCACTTCCTTATGTGACTTCCTTCTCAGGGCATCGGCCACAATGTTGCCCTTAACTTCAGTGTAAGAGATATCAAATTCGTAGTCTTGGAGAAACTTGACCCATATCCACTGCCGTAAGTTCAGGTCACGCTGGGAGAAGATATAACGCATTCTCTTGTGATCTTAGAAGACCACAAAGCGGTCCCTAAAGAGGTAATGTCACCACAACTTTAGTGCGAACACTAATGCTGCAAGATCTAGGTCATGGGTGGCATAGTTACACTCGTGAGGGCGTAACTGCCTAGACCCATAGCAGATCACTCCCTTCTTCTGCATTAGTACACCCCCCCAGACCAAGACCAGAAGCATCACAAAACACCTCATATAACAACCCTTCCTCTGGAAACCTGAGTACGGGAGCACTGACCAACTTCTCCTTTAGGTAGTCAAAAGCTTTCTGGCCCTGCTCGCTCCATAGGAAGACCTGGTTCTCCCTAGTGAAAGTTGTCAATGGAGTAGAAACTCGAGAGAAGTCCGAAACGAACCTTTGATAGTAACCTACTAACCCCAGGAAACTACGAACTTCTGCCACGCTCTTGGGTGCTGCCCAAGAAACAACTGCCTCAACCTTCGATGGGTCCACCGACACTCCATACTGAGACACCACATTCCCAAGGAAGTGTACTTATTACGTCAAGAACTTACACATCGACAATTTCCCATAAAGCTGGTGGTGTCGAAGGACTTCTAAGACTGCCCTGAGATGCTCAACGTGCTCCTCCTATGATCTTTAGTAGGTCAGGATGTCATAGATAAACACAATGACGAACCGGTCCAGAAACAATCGGAAGACAAAGTTCATAAGTCCCATGAACACAACCGGTGCATTCGTAACTCCAAATGGCATCACTACAAACCCGAAGTGCCCATACCTGCACCTGAAAGCTGTCTTCGAGATGTCACTATCCTTTACCCTCAGCTGATGATATCCATATCGTAGATCAATATTAGAAAACCAACCTGCTCCCCTCAGTTGGTCGAAGATATCATCTATCCTTTGAAGGGGGTAACAGTTCTTGACCGTTACCTGGTTTAACCTTAGGTAGTCTATGCATAGCCTGAGACTACCATCTGCCTTCTTCACGAAAAAAACTGGAGCACCCCATGAAAATACGCTGGGTTGAACAAAACCCTTCTCCATCAGATCGTCAATCTGAATCCACAACTCCTGCAACTCCAAAGGTGCCATCCGATAAGGGGCCATCGAAATTGGACGGGTACCAGGATGTAAGTCTATCCCGAATTCAACGTCACGTCGGGGGGGGGGGGGGGGTAGAGACACAACCTACTCAGGAAAAACATCGAGGAACTCCACAACAACCCCTGAGACATCCACCATCTCTGTATTAGCTGGAAACACTGATAACCCGCCTAACAAGGAAAGGAGAGGCTCCACACACTGGCTTCCCACCTGATAGATCCTCTCACCAAAAAAAGCTACACTCTGCCCATCTACGTCGAAGAACACGAATCTTCTCTGGAAGTAGTCGATAATGACACTAACAGAAAACATCTAGTCGATTCCTAGGATGACATCGTATGGCTACATCTGTAACAGAAGAAGGTCCCCACTAGATCGATCTGGTCCAAACGTCAGCCCACATCTCCGGCAAACAAAAGATACGCTGGTCTGGCCTCCAACTAGTGTACTCATCACCAGTGGTATGGAAATTTTCTCTACGTATAGTCCCAAAGAATGGGCTAGACCAGGTTCAACAAAGGAGTGAAAGGATCCCAAATTGAACAAAGCAGAAACGAGAGTGCTGAACAAACAAATCTTACCTCGCACCACCTCTGGTCCCGCCATAGCTGTCAACTCTACTGCGTGCAATTGTCCACGCCAAGATCCTCTGCCTCTCTGATGTCATCCACCTCCCCGACCATGCCCTGTTCAAGGTCCCTGAGGAGCACCCTGAGGTCGGCCTCCTCCCGCAAAGTCTACCCTCGAAGGAGCATGGTCCTACTGCTGCTGGAAGGGCTTCATTGGAAACTGGTGCTGCTAAGGTGGGCGTTGAACCTTCCCACCTCCACCATACTAAGCTCGGGTTGGGAACTGACTCTGAATGTGCCCGAAACCTCCACAAGAAAAACAATTCGGTCCTGGGCTCGTGAAAAAGGGATGAGGACCCGAAGATGTGAACTAGAACTGCTGGGTCCTGCTCCCCATTGGACTGAACCTGGAAGGTCCCGTCGTAGGAGACCTGCTGGTGACTACCTTCCCCTTTGACAAACCTGGCTGGATCCCCTCACGTGGTGCACCTCCCTGCGAGTTAATCCTCTCTACAACCTCTTCCTTCTTCTGTACTACCTAGTACGTCGGAAGGGTGAAGGGGGTGACATCATACTGGAGCGAAGGATGAAGCGCCTCCTCCAAACGTCTCGCCCGAGACTCCTCATCTGGAAAGAGATACAGAGCAAAGCGCAGGAGATCCTTGAACTTGATCCCCAACTCTCATACTGACATACTCCCCTGCTGAAGGGAGAGTAACTCCTGCCACTTCTTTACCTTGATCATAGAAGAATGGAATTACTCTCAGAATTCCTTCTCAAAGTCTGCCCACAAAACCTCTGTCTCTATCCTCTATTCAAGGTAGAGAGTCCACCACTTTCGCGCCACAACTCTCAGATAATTGACTTCTAGGGGAACCCAGTACTCCCTCGGAGCACGAATCAAGGTAAAATCGATCCCTAGCTTCTCAAGACACCCCTCTGTCTCCGTATCCTAAGTACTACCCTCGTACTTCTTGAGGGTTTGCCGTTGGAAAGAACGGAGAGTCTTCTGCCACTGGCTATCTTCCTCCTCTCGGTCAATCCTCAACTGATCGACCGCCTGAATCTGCTGGGCCTCGGCAATCTGAGCCACCTGGGGACGAAGTCTAGGTGCCATAGCTGTACGGTAAACAAAGATCGCCTAAGCCCAAGTAGTATGAAAATTTCTCAAGGTTTTATTTTATCATTTTTATTTCAATTTCTTTCCTCGAACACCCAAATCAAGTAAAACACAATCATGATGATGCATGTACCTTCACTAGGGTCTCTACCCTATAATCAATGTAATATCACTTGGTCATTTGGTAGGCTTAGAGTCCTTGCATCGGATCATGGGGGGCCTTAAAATCCGGTGTCCTAGCCAGTCTTCCCTGGCTTATGTCAAGCACCAAGATTAACCAACACTGTTGCCCTACCATCCCATGAAATCCTCACTGTGCCTAACTCCAGACTCCATCATATATCTCAACCATCACCTCTGATACCATTCTTTCATGACTCCCGCCCACCAAAGATGCCCCTCCTGAGATGGCAATGGTGAAAGGGAGATAATGACCCCCCGAGTCCCGCCTTCAGTAGGCCCCGGGGTGGCGACTAGTACCAAGGGTATGAGTTTTCACAAATATGGGAGGCACTACCCTTTTTATTATTTAATATCAGGAAATAGGACAAGTCAACCACCAAAAGGAAAAGAACAAGTGTATAGAAATAAACTCAAACCAATCCCACATGCATGTTTAAATAGTTCTGAAATAAGGTACAAGTAAAAGAAAGCTCAAAAGTACAATACCAAAAGAAAAAAATAGTACAACATCTGCAACAACTCCAACTGTCCGACTAGTAGGGTCCCGCACGGCCCAGGTAGTCCTCCTGGAAACCTGAAAGTAAACATAGGGTGAGAAAACAAGTATAATCTGTAGGGAAACCTAAAGCTCTCGTGCACAAGTGGGGAGACATCCTAATGTCCCGTGAGAACAACAGAAGAAAACTATCAGGGAAATCTATCCACCCAAACTCACCAGCCACACTCACCAAAAACACAATCACAACAGGTAGTAGTAGTATATATGAACAAGAGTATTGGGTACCCCGCACCATTTACCTTTAGTTAGCTGCTCTTCCTAACGGCGAACGTCCGGACGCTGCCACACGCTCCCCGCCCGCACACACCTGGGCCTCACAACCACGTATCCCTCCCGCACACACCTGGGCCTCACAACCAGGTATCCCTCCCACACACACCTGGGCCTCACAACCACGTATCCCGCCCGCACACACCTGGGCCTCATCCCAAAGATTGTTGGGAAATAGTAGAACCTGCCCGAAGAGTCTTGGGCTAAAACCACCCCAATCGAAACCTACCTGAAGGGTCTTAGGTGTAAGGTTGCCTCAAGCCATCACAGCCTAGGGAAGAAGGAGGAGGAAGGAGCTAGTAACCAAGGGGAAAACACCCTCTCCCATGAAATGGGAGTGTTCGACACCAAGTGCTCAACATGGGTGGGGTGTGATAAAACACAAAATATACAGATACATATATGTATACCAAACACATAGCCCAACCTATGGATTATAAACATAGAAACTGAGCACGTGCCTCGACACTTCTACAACGAAGCATGCATACAATAAACAACCCCAACCCCATTTAGGTTTTCATGTTTCAGCAGAATTATTTTATTAGTTCCTTAACTACTGGGCAACTATCCACAACCAACCACATCGATCATTAGTAAAAAAATTCCATGCCATCCACAAATCAAGTTATAAAAACAAAAGCAACACAACAAAGTCCTTATTATAAACCAACCAACCCCATTGATTATTAATCCCGTTTCATTACCATGACCCACCATTCATTAACTCTTACACTTTTTATTTATTATTCACAACCCATAGTCCGTTCACATTCAAGCCCATACCTGCAACCCCACTTCCAACCACCATAACCACAAACACATTGAAGCTCGTACATCATCATCCATTGATACCATTTATCGCAGCCCCGCTGCCCATCACCAACATAGCATTCACACCAACCCACAACCAAGGCAACCGCAGCCCCGCTGCTCACCCGATCCACAACAACCCACAAAACACCCCTTCACATGCCACGTATCCAAGCCAACACCCACATGTTCATTATTCCATTTTGTTCAACCGGGGTGATCACACAAGGGTTATAGATTTTAAATCAGACAACTTTACGTGATTAACTAAATTCCACATTCAACAAAGTTCCATTCACAAAAGCGATCTAGAAAGATAGGGCAACATTTAATTGCGCAAGAAAAGGCCCCCAACGACCGTGATTTTCAGTAGGCATAAGCCTATTCAATTCACAACCTAATATCACAGTATATAAAGATAAACATAACAACTTCCCCATCCCCATTCTTTAACCAGTTATTATCTTCGTTTATTGGTTCAACCGTTTCTCATGAAAACAAGAGGATACCCACCCCGCATGATGCATAAATTTAGAGAGACGAAGGTAATATCCCTACCTCAACAGGTTCTGATCACAATGCTCCCCCGGATGAACTTTAGAAGACGTCCGTCAGCGTTCGTCACTTTTGTCGAGTCCCGAAAAAACCTCCTCGGGTGGAAGTTGTAAAGGAAAGGCCAAATTAAAGACAACGTATCTAATCTCAGAATTTCCGTCTCACCGTTACGATCCCGTGGCCGCTGACGGATCGTAAATCAGAGCTCGGACGAAGAAGTTATGGAAGAAAAGGAGCCTTCGAGTCTCTTGGGAGAGCTCTGCTCAGAGGAATGGGGAGGAGAGGGGTGAGTTGAAAAGGAGGAGGGGACCCCTCCTTTTATAGGCGAGAAAATAAAAAGTACACGGTGTGTAATTTATGGTACACGCCATGTACTCGGCCGTTTCACACGATCACCACGAGGCTTCCAACACGACCTTCAATGCGGAACGCGACCGTTGACTGGTCAACACACGGCATGAAGGTAACACATACGCAGGGAGGGACTACACGGCGTGTAGTATTGGATACATGGAGTGTACCCATTTATTTCACACGTCTAGGACACAACTCCAACACGGCACACAACCGTTGACTGGTCAACACACGGTAACACATACTCAGGGAGGGACTACACGGCGTGTAGTATTAGATACACGGCGTGTACCCATTTATTTCACATGGCAAGGACACGGCCTTCAAAACGGGGTATACCCGGCTAGGGGGTACACGACGTGTACTCACACTACACGGCGTGTAGTTTCAAAATTCAGAAAAGTGTGGGAAAAGTCCATTTTACCCTCCAGAACACTTTTTGACCTTCTTTTTGACAAAGGAATGGGCCGGAGAGGTCCAAGACATTACACATATGTCTATGGGTGGAAATCTTTACTCAGTAAAACCTCTGAACTAGGAACCTTATATAAGCCCTTCCAAAATCACAAAGTAAAACATGAGTCATAGTCTGAAACTATAATATGTGACACCCCGTATAGATAGACCATCTCTTAGACATACAAGTATCCCAACTGATCCATTGAGAAGTTCTCTTGTACCGATATGAAATGAACTACCTTCATCAGTTAGTCCATAATTATGAAAATAACATCATTATTTCGAGGTTTCCTCAGGATAACAACCATAAATTCCATAGAAACATCACCCAACTTCCATTCTAGAATTGAAAACAGCTATAGTAAACCTCTAGGCAGTTGATGCTCAGCCTTCACCTGTTGACTAGTGTAAAATCGTTTCAAAAACAATACTATCTCCTTTTACATTCATGGATACCAATACTATCGATGTTGGTCACAGTACATTTTGGTTAGACCTGAATGCACCACCCACTTTGAGGAATGTAATTCCCACATTATCTCCTCCTGCATGATCATAGGCACAACAACCCTATTCTTAACATTGATGATCTCATCCTCATATATTGTTCATTTGGAAGGTGACTCCCCACCTCTAAGGCTTTCTCTCAAAGAAAAACATTTCAGATTATAATACTATCTATCTTTGGTCCGACTTAAAAGTAAAAACTCCATAGAGACTAATACGAGAGTCAACTGCTCCTGAACCTCATGGACCACAACATGAATCTTAGCTAGCAAAGTCATCTTCTTCCACTCATCACTATACTCCTAAACTGTCTGAGTATAAGTTTTTCTGCTTAGAGAATTAGTAACATTGTTCCCTTTCTAGGTGTATATAGTAGATCAAAATAAAATGACTATATATACTCAAACCAACTCCACTTCTGGAGATTCAAATCTCATTGGGAAAAGATATACTTTAAGCTCTTGTGATCGGTATACACAATAAAATTTTCTCCCAATAAATAATGCTGCCAATACTTCAAATCATAAACCTCTATAACTAATTTGAGGTCATGCATAGGATAGTTTCATTCACCTGTCCTCAACTGATGATATCTATACACCACAACTAGATCTCCCTACATCAAAACTCCTCTAAGCCCTATCTCATAAGTGTCACAAAACACATTATACTCCTCACCTAGCTTGGGATGATCAATATTGGTGGTTTTTTCAAATGATTCTTCAACTCCAAGAATGAATTATCACATACTACAGACCATTAAAACTTTTTCCCCTTCTTGGTTAAGACTGAAAGTGGTACTTATAAATAAGAAAAGTACTGAATGAACCTCCGATAATATCCCACTAATCCTAGAAAGCTATGAATATCAAAAATGTTCCTAGGTTTCCCCTAAGATACAACAACCTAAACCTTCTTTGTGTCCACTAACACACCTTTCTCTGAGATTATGTGACCCATGAAATGTACCTGATCAATCCAGAATTGAAACTTAGATAGCTTGGCATATAGATGATTCTCTCTCAGTGTACTGAGGAAGATGTCAAGATATTGGGCATGATTTTCATGACTCATGGAGCACACCAAGATTCCATAAAAAAAACCACAAACTGATGGAATATGTGATTCATAAAGGCCATAAGTACTAATAGTGTGTTCGTCAACCCAAACAAAATCATGAATAACTCATATAGTCCATGCTTAATTATGAAAGTAGCCCTTGGTCTATCAGAAGGATGAAATCTCAAATAATGATACCCTTGATCTCAAGTAGATCTTGAAGAAAACAAAATATCCTCTTAACTGGTCAAAAAGATCACTGATACATGAAAGAGAATTTCGGTTATTCACAATCATCCCGCTCAAATTCCAATAATTGACACAAAAGCACAACCTCCCATCAGCCTTTTTTGTAAAAAAAACTGGTGAACTCCTAGGTGACATACTTAGAAGGATAAAACCCTTATCCATAAACTCTTCTAGTTGAGTCTTAAGCTCTTGAAGCTTTATTGGTTCCATTATGTATGGTGGAATATACACCAAATTAGCTCTATGAATGAGATCAATGGTAAATTCCACATCTATCTCAGGTGGAATCCCTGATAAGTATTTAGAAAACACATCCGGAAATATGTCCACTATGGGTGGAATTACATCATGATTTTTACCACCATCATCCAACAACAGACTATCAACATGGGTGGTGCGATCCCCTAGTTACTGAACGAGTCCCGCACGACCCGTATGGATATCCCATTATCTACGATGAATATAATTGTCATCCTTAGGGGATGTAAAAGTCACTCTCTTTTGGTAACAATCTATGTGGTATTGGTATGATACTAACCAGTCCATATCTAGAATTAGGTAAAATCTTAACATGTCAAGGATGTAAAGATCCCAACTGAAATGATACTCCCGAATCTCGAGAGAACACCCCTTAAACAAATAGATGTCTCTTGACTGTACTCCCAAAGGTGTATCTATTGGCAGAACCTTTCTCATGAACTCCACTTCTAGGATCAAACCATTCAAAAGTTGTGTTGGTATAAAATAATGAGAGGAACCATTATCAAATAAGACACTAGAAAACATAAAATATTCAATAATAGTACCTCTAACTATTGATGGTTCAACCTCGCTATCCACCAATGTAGGCTAAAATGCAATCAAATTTCCTTCCCCTCTTCTTTGTGATGTAGTTTGAGTCCTCTGAGCTACACCACTCTGCTAATATGAGTGATCTTTCCTAGAATTACCATGTCCACTACCTCTACCATCACGACCAATAGAACTATAATTACGATACTGGTATGGTGTAGAAGATCTCCTTCCTATACTCTGGTCATACCTAGCTGCTCCATTATTACTCATCTATCATGGGTTCCTACAAAACCTATGTAATTTCCCCATCCCACTACAAGATCAGAACTCTATCGGTGTTCAGGGGATCTATCTACGAAAGTGACCCAACCTACCACACTCGTGAAAAGTCACCCAAGAAAATTCACGTGTAACCGATCCTTCCCTACAGATGTTGTACTTCCCATTACTCTCGTCAATGTCCTCAAAATGATTATTCCTACTCTCAAAAGTTGTACCTACTGAAATTCTTGAAAAACCACCCATCCTCTACCACAATACTCTTTCATGTTACCCTCAGAAATGAGAGCATGTTTTACCACCTCTAAAAATTTCTTTAACCTAAAAATATTAACTTGAGACTTAATTTCACATTTAAGCCCAGCCTAAAACCACTTTGCAAGAAATATCATCATCCCTGGAAATGCTGAAACAAATAACTACAAATATTTAAAGTGTCTAACATAGTCCATAACAAAAATTCTCCTCCTAAGTCAACCTCATAAATTTAGCTATTCTCTCCTACATGAGAATCTTGGGGTAAAATTGCTCTGAGAACTTCTCCTGAAATTCCTTCCAGTCCATACTATCCAGCAGTCTATCCCAAGTTTGGATGTACCACAATCACTTATCTTGACCACATAACATGTAAGCATCTAATTTGACTCTCTTCTCTATAGGAGTCTCCAAGTGGACAAGTATAGTCTAGATAAACTCAATCTAGAACTCAACTACCTCAGGTCCACCCTCTCTAGTAAACATCGGAGGGTTCTACAACTGAAACTCCCATGTCAGGTCATACATTATTTTCACATCCCACCCTGGGTATCTTTCCATGAATTGAATAAAGCAAGAAAATATATCTCGGAATTTCTCTCCGAATTCCTCACCCAACACTATCAGTTTCTCAGGTTCCACCACTGGAGGATCATTTCGAACTATACCCCCTGTCGTCCTCTCAACAAGCGTCATCATGGAGGACTATCTATAAAATTCCAAAAACACATATTAATAAACATTATAGAGAATTAAAACAAATAACAAGATGGATTCACACAATCTATAACAAGTCATTCCCCCTTTTTCCTCCACACTGTCAAAAAACGAGACACTATCACTACACTTAACCATCCTACATCTAGGTCAATATTAACAAAGGGTAAACTCATTATCATTTTCAGTTTGTCATTAGAAACCCATTTATTCACATATTGAATCATTTTAAAACTTCCAATTTCACATTAGGAACCATTTTTAGTTCAATTACACAATCAAGGAAACACATTCCAATTTCAACAACTTAACCAAAACTCATTTTACCGTGCATGCCTAAAATGATGCATGTCACAAAATAATATTGAGTTCCTAGAATGATGCATGCATATTCAACTATCATTCCATTCTAATACACGATAAAAATCTAAAAAAATTTCAAAACTAATTATCACATCACACAAAGAGTGCATCACTCAAGGTGAAATAACATTTAACTATAAAAACACACATCAATAACAACAATCCCACCTAGGGTACTTGAATTTTACCCTTGTACATGAGTGAGATACTCCCATGAAAGAGAACTTAACTACGGACCGACTCATCATGTTATCATATATACCTTTCCCAAATAGCACGAAAAAAGAAAAGAAAAGAAACCCCCCCTTGACACCACTTTTTAACATTCTGACCCAGGTGCAACACACCGATGCCCCAAGCCAGTCAGTTACATGACCTCAACCATTCCTCCCCATACGCCATAGGTTTTTGACTAGAAGAGAGATTCTAATATATCAACAAGGGGAGACTATACCCTCTTAATAAAATTATCACAATAATGGAAATAAATAAGAATAACCAAAATATATAACCAATAATAAAACCAAACCAATAAAAAATGATAAGCAAATAGAAAATACAATATCCAAAAATAAACAGTAGATATGTCATGTCAAATATGTTTCAAGTATCAATATGAAAAACCCAAAATAAATAAAGGAAATGATAACTCCCAAGTGGGTCCTGAATCAGGTCTGATTTCCTTATCCATGCTCCATCCCAACTCAACCATCTAACATAAGGCCTTTTCCCTTATTCTGACCTACAAACATGAATTCTATTTTGGAACTGATAAGGTAACTTGAGTAGGGTGTGAGTATTGTTGAGATAGTGATGTTTTAAAAAATAATATATCTTTTTATGATGATTTTGATGTTCACATATACCCTTATTTGGTATTCAAATGAATTTACTTTGAGTATATTTTAGGAAATTAATATTATTTATTTCTCTATTTTGAAATAATATTTAAGCATTTTAATCCACGTGGAATATTTTTCAATGTGTTCATAAATCACTTTAGCATATTCTAGAAACACTGTTCATACTCTAATTGTTCAGAAATAACTTTAGCATGTTCTGGAATCACTGTTTATACCCTACATTGAGAAGCGTAGTGTAAGGACGAGAATTGTCACTTACAAGTTATCAGAAAAGTATGGTAACATAACCATACGTTATCAGAAATGTATGGATGAAGAACCCTATGTTTGGAAGGAACCTTATGTTTGGAATATCAGAAATGTATGGAAAAATAATCCTATGAAAGTATGGAAAGACATGTTTGTTTCTCAAAAGTATGGTTCATCAACCTTACTTTTGTAAACAACATTACGTTGGATCATTTAACTTTCATTTAGAAGCTGATAAAAGTATGGATTATATATCGTACGTTTGAAAGTTGAAGAGAAAAGTATGGATGATCAACCTTATGTTTGTGATCAAACTTACGTTTGTGATCAACCTTACGTTTGTGATCAACCTTATGTTTGTGATATACCTTACGTTTGTCATTAACCTTACATTTGTGATCAACCTTACGTTGTGAACCTTGCATTCAAAGAATGTCTGCTATGCAGTTCAACCCTATGTTTTGCGTCAGAGATTTAAATTAAGACTTTATTAAATCAATGGTCTTGATGAGGATTATCAGGCTGATTTCAATCCAGATTAAAAGCCCGAATATAAAGCACATATTTGAATGATTACAATCCATTTATTTATGATTAAAAGGATCTATTTAAGAGGATATTTTCATGGTGAATTTTAAGGGGAGTTACGACTTCTCTGCTATTCAAACATTTGAATATCGCGATTCTAAAGGTGACTTTTGTGGATCTGAAATTAAAAGTAGAATTCTCTCCTTTATTCTTTATACACCTATATTATTTTTTTATTACATATATAGAGGCGAATCATCGAAAAGAAAAAATGTATATCAATATCTTGAGTTTTTTACTGTTACACTTTAAAGAGACAATAGACTCTTACAGATCTTCTGTTACGAAGAGCGACAAAGCTCTATTTTCTGAAGAAGAAAAAACACAATTGAATATTCACCGATTGTACATCGAATACTGTGAATCGACTATTGTTAAATTTGTGAATTATATTCCAAGATCTGCTACAACAAAATCGACTCAGAACTACTCTTAAAGAACATAATTTCTGAAAATCAATGATCTATCGACTGTCAATTGCGTGCTGTTGCAATTGTGAAGAACAACTGGAAAGTATTTCAAAGAAAAAAAATACTCTTTTACTTTGAGTGACCTGATTCTTGTACTAAGCTGTGTGATCGGTTCTGTGTATGAACCCAAAGGCTCTATTTTTACTTAAAGTTGTAAAGGTGTCAACTGCCTACACTCAATTGTGGAACGGTCTGTTGATAAGAGGACCATATAGTGAAAATCACCAAGCTCATGGAGTAGAGCTCTAGTGGAGTGGATTAGGGGCCTTCTGTTCCCTAAACCACTATACATTGTGCATACTTTTCTATTTATTTTCTACTACTTAATAATTTTGATAAGGTTAAAAGGACATATTACGATCTTGTGATGAAATTGTAATACACACAATCCACCCTCTCTTTTTTATATTTGGTATAACCCGATACAAAAATTGGTATCAGAGGTGGTTCTTTTGATAAAGCTATAACAAGTTTAAAGTTTTTGGATTATACAAAGCACAATGGATGATACACGAGAGGGTATGTCAATGGTTCGAGCTCCCGAATTCAACAGTGAAAATTATGTATGTTGGAAATCAAGGATGATCATTTATTTAAAGAACCTTGGATATAGAGTCTAATCGAAAATTCTAACTCCCTATGTGATTCCAGAGAAACATAAAACATGGATTGATGATACAGAAGTAGAGTATGACATAAAATCGAAAGCTATGAATGATATCATCTATGGTCTTGGACCAGATAAATTCAACAGAGTATCTCAGTGCCCGAAGGCTTATGAAATGCGACAGACGATTGTAGTTGCTTATAAAGGAAGTGAAAATGTTAGAAAAATGAGGTATACCACTGCTAAATTAAAATTTGACACATTCCGAATGTTTGAAGGAGAAAGTATCACCCATATGAATGGAAGGCTTACATAAATTTTCAATAACATCACTGATATCCTATCAAACAAGCAGATCAGGCCCTGATGGTTCTAAGAGTACTACCACCAAGATGGAATGGAATTTCGGCTACCATTAGACAATCATCACCAGTCAAAAATCTTACAATGAGAGAGTTAATTGTAACTCTAATGATGTATGAATATGATATGGAATATGAATCAAATGATCATAAAGTTTTAATCAAAAAGGAAAATATTGCTTTGATGGTAACATCTGAAAAGAAAAGCAGAAAAATGGACAATGAAATCAAAGTGAAATCAGAGAAGTCTGATTCATCTGGTTCAGATGTGGAACTAGCTCATCTGGCCAGAAAGTCTAGTAAATTCTATAGAAAGAAGAAAGGATTCAGAAAATCCTTAAAAAAAGATGAAAAAGAACCAAAGTAAGTTAGATACTATGAATGCAAAAATATGGGTCACATCAGACCTGACTATCCACAATTAAAGGAAGACAAGAAAAATAAATTCTTCAAGATAAATGACTATGAGCAGAAATAAAAGAAGGAAATGAAAGCTACATGGAGTGTTTCTGAAGACTCCAATAGCTCATCAAAGTCTTACTTGGAAAAAGAAGAATCAAATATGAAAGCAAACATGTGCTTTATAGTAGAAGCTGATGAGGTACAATCTTACTGCTCATATAATTCTAGTTCTAGCTATTCAAATAATAAACTTGTATCCTACTGTAACATGATGGAAGAGAAATATGATTCCTTATTTAAGAAACATAAATATCTAAAAAATATTCATACTGTTGTTTTAGGAGAAAGAGATACTCTTCTAAAACAACATCAAGAGTTAATTGAAAAATACAACTCATCAAACATAAACGGTTCAGATGATGAAACTAAAATAAAAACACTGCAAAAAGAAATAGAAACATACAAAAGCGCGGTTCTTATTTTTACAGAAGGAGAAAATACACTAAATGACATACTTGGAAAGAATGTGATTAAAAAGGAAAGATATGGAATAGACAGTAAAGGTGAAAAAACTAAACTATATATAAATTATTTTGTTCCTCATACTAGAAAAGTAATATGTAATTATTGTGGAATAAGAGGACACATATCTAAAAATTGTTATTTAAGGAAACCAAAAATAAGTGGGATTAAAAAATACTTTGTTGCAAGCAGTTTATATGATTATGTTGATTATAGAAAAAAAAATTCTGGATTCCCGGATCTCTACTAACTAACACTACTGGCCCCAAAAAAATGTGGGTACCAAAACAAATCCTTGTTTAAATGCCATTGTAGAAAGTAGGTCACAAAAGCCAAACTGAAATATGGTATATGGAAAGTGGTTTCTCCAGGAATATGAGTGGGAATTCATCAAATTTCTGAACTCTAACTCAAAAGGATGGTGGTATAGTCACTTTTGGTGACAATTCCAAAGGTGTGATAATTGGCATTAGAACTGTTGGAGATCCAGAAGCAGTCTCAATCAATAAAGTAATCTATGTACAAGGATTGAAACACAACCTGATAAGTATCTCTAAACTCTGTGATGATGGTTATTTTGTTTATTTTTCTAAGAACTATTGTTATATTTTTAAAGATAAATTTGTTAAATTTAGAGAACCAATAACTAATAATGTTTACACCCTGGACTTAAATTCCTTGTGTAAACAAAAAGTAAAATGCTTAACTGCTAAGATAAATGAATCTTGGATCTGACATAGAAGACTTGGACATTGAAATTTATATGCTTTACATAAGTTATCTAAAAAACAATTAGTTTCTGGTTTTCCTAGTCTCAAATTTGAAAGTGATAGATTCTATGATGCATGTCAACTTACAAAGCAGCAAAAATCATCCTTCAAATCTGTTAAAAAAATTTCTATATCTAATCCTCTAGAACTTATCCATATGGATCTGTTTGGACCTTTAAGGGTAGCAAGCTTGGTTAATAAATTATATATATATGTTTTAATTGATGATTATTCTATATTTACTTGGATTTATTTTCTAAAATATAAAAATGAAGCTTTTACTCTATTTGAAAGTTTTTCCAAAGATGTTCAAAATGAAAAAGATTCTAAAATAATTTTATTAAGAAGTGATCATGGTGGGGAATTTGAGAATCTGAAATTTAATTCCTTTTGCTCAAATATGGCTATTAATCACACCTTCTTTGCACCAAGAACACCTCAACAAAATGGAATTATTTAAAGAAGAAATAGGACTATTCAAGAAATGGCTAGGACTATGCTAAATGAATATAGCCCGCCTACCTATTTCTAGGTAGAAGCTATACGAATAGCCTGTTATATAATGAATAGAGCTTTAATCAGACCAATTTTTAAAAAGACACCCTATGAACTATGGAATAATAGAAAACCTAAAGTAAATTACTTTAAAGTTTTTAGATGCAAGGTTTACATCTTAAACACCAAGGAAAATATTGGTAAGTTTGATCCAAAATCTGATGAGGGAATTTTCTTAGGATATTCTGCTACTTCCAAAGCTTATAGAGTTTTTAATAAAAATTCTAGGATTGTTAAATAATCAGTTCATGTGAAATTTGATGAATCTGATCCCTTTGAGAAAAGGAAAGACCAAATTGATGAATCTGACTATGATGATAACATGAGACTTGAGAAGTTAAAAAATGATTTTGAAAATGATTTAAATGAAATTCATTCTAGTTCAGAATAACAAGTCATTGAAGAACCTAACAATGTACTACCTAGAAAATCTAGAACCCTAAAGAATCGCCCTTTGGAAACTGTTATAGGAGACCTAGACACTGGAATAAAAACCAGAAGAAATATAGGAAATCTTGTTGAATTCTCCACCTTTCTATCCCAATTAGAACCTAATACATTAGAAGAAGCCTTAGTTGATGAAAGTTGGATGATAGAAATGCCGGAAGAACTAAACCAATTCAAGAGAAATGAAGTTTGGAATTTAGTTTAAAGACCTCAGAATTATCCTTTTATAGGAACCAAATGGGTTTTTAGAAATAAACAAGATGATCAAGGAATAATAACTAGAAATAAAGAAATACTTGTAGATAAAGGTTATAATCAGGAAGAAGGTATAGATTATGATGATACCTTTTCAACTGTAGATAGATTAGAATCCATCAGTATCCTTTTAGCCTATACATATCTTTATGGCCTTAAACAAGCACCTTGATCTTGGTTTGAAAGATTAAGTTATTTTCTTTTAAAAAATTATTTTACTGTTAGGATGGCAGATCCAACTTTGTTTAAGAAAACTTCCAACTCTAATATTTTATTATATCAAATTTATGTTGATGATGTAATTTTTGGTTCAAAAAACAAAAAGCTTTGTCATGAGATTTCAAATTTAATGCAAAAAGAATTTAAAATGAGTATGATGGGAGAATTAAATTTCTTTTTAGGACTTAAAATTTATCAAAATGATTTTGGAAATATTTTAAATCAAAGAAAATACATTATTGATTTACTAAAGAAATTTGGACTTGAAAACAACAAGACACATTCAACTCCTATGTGTACTAATATACAACTTGATTTGGATGAAACTAGAAAAAGTAGTTGAAAACAACTTATATAGAGGTATGATTGGTATTTTATTATATATTATTGCTAGGAGGCCAGATATAATGTACTCAATATGTCTTTATGATAGATTTCAATATAATCCAATATAATCTCACTTAAGTGCTGTCAAAAGAATCTTTAGATATTTAAAAGGAACTGTTTTTCAATATCTTCTCTATCCAAAAATTTCTGATTTTAATTTAATTTCATATTCATATGAAGACTTTGGAAGACTTATATTAGATAGAAAAAGCACCTCAAGAACTTTTCACTTTTTAGAAAAATATTTAGTGTCATGGTTTAGTAAGAAACAACACTCAGTTTCTCTATCAACAGCCGAAGCAGAATGTGTATCTGCAGGCAGTTTTTGTGCACAAGTTTTGTGGATGAAAAACACTCTTATGGATTTTGGACTAAATTTTAATAATACACCTATTTTATGTGATAATAATAGTGCTATAATTATTTCAAAAAACCCTATTAATCATTCTAGAACTAAGAATATTGATATTAGAAATCACTTTCTAAGAGATCATGTTCTTAAAAAGAATATATTCTTAGATTTTTTAAGCACTGAAATTCAATTAGCTGGTATTTTTACTAAACCACTTCCCACTATGAGGTTTTATTTTATTAAGGGGGAGCTAGGTTTATTTATTTTTAAATATTTTTTAAATTTTAAATTATTTTTTTACTTGTCTTTAATAATTTAAAAATCTTGTCATTTCTGCTTTAAACTTTTTCTACCTAAGTTTTTAATTTTAAATAATGTAATAATTACCATGTGTGTAATGAAACAAGAATCCAGGATTTCAAAAACTGTTTCCTATTCCAAAACCTTTCATTTTCTCAAAACCCTTCGAAACCTCGAGAACTTCTACCACCTTCTCTATCTGAACCTGAAACTTCAAAACCCTAGCTTTTTGAACCTTCAGAAATATGTGACAGCAATGGAAAAAACTAAAAGGACCGATGAGCAAGAAACCAACAACACCAAGAAGCAACGATCGACAGGATGACAAATTTTTCAAGGAAAAGTGATCGATCTGGAATGGTTGACCAAAGGGATCTGATGCTGAGGCAAGCCCTAGCATTTCAAAAACTCAGGAAAACCCTCAATGAGGACTATACATAATTTCTATATGAGGTAGAACTTTTTCACTTTTTTAAATCGGTTCATTTCAGTCTGGGAGAAGATGAAGATTCAATAATAGCTAAGATCGAGGGCATATATTTTTTGATTTTTTCTGTGGAGATAGCCAAAATTCTTCACTACCCTCACGAGAGAGTTTTCCATTTTTATTTAATGAATATTGGTGATAATGTCTATAAGTCTGAGGAAATTTTGTCTTTTATGTTTATCTCTAAAAATATAATAAATATGTTAGTTAATGATCTAGAGTCAGACTAGAAGATTTTAGTTAAATTTGTGTAAACAGGTATTGCACACAGAATGTTAGAGATAGAGAAAATATTTTACCCTAATATTTACATAATGTTTCTATTTATGAGTAATATAAAGTTAATTTTTTCTAGATTTATGATTAGATATCTCAACTACTGCTACCAACCAGAAGCAAGGATGACCTTATATCCCTTTGGAAGGTTCATTTCAAAGATCTTATTTAAGTAAGATATGATAATGTAGCTGGATGCCCGAGTGAAATGTCACCATAGCAACATTTTCAATGCTGGAACACTAAGGAAGACTGGTTTCTTTTGGAGCACAATAAAAGGCAAAATCATGCCTATTGGAGAAGAAGAAGAACAAGAGAGTGCTCAAGAGCTACCTGCAAAATCAAAGGAATGAGTAGCTGAATCAAGAACTAGTAGAACATCAAGGAGGATATGGTTTGAGGTCGTTGATACACCTGCTGATAAGGAAATCCAAGAAGGATTTCGATAGATAAGGCCAATAGTAGCTCAAGCTAATGAGGAACTAGTTAAAAAAAACATTGGAACAACTGAACCTCTTCTAAGATACAAATTTATTAGAGAATCTTCCATACAACAAGTTGATCAACCAACAGTTTCTCAGATTGAGGTGAATCCTCAAGTAGAAAAAGAAATTCCGCATCCAACTATTGAAAAATATGGAGAAGTTGAAGTGGCTAGATCGGAAAATGTACATCCTACTGAAATTGTCGAAGAGGAATTAGCTCACGAGGAACCTATATTAGAGGAACCTATCTTAGAGGAAATCAATGAAGTAGATTCTTATGACGGGCAAGAACCTAACCCAGAAGAGAAACCTTTTGAAATTCACAATAAAATTATTGGTAAGGATTTTTCTATGGATGAGTCAGGAAAGGAATTGAAAGAAAAATAAATGGAGAAGCCAATATAGAGGAACGATGAGGAGAAATCAGATGCTGAATCCCTACCTCTCGCTCTTATAAATCCAGTGGAAGCTCAAATTGAGAATCAAGACCAAGGTGCCTCTAATTCTGATAATGATCACCTGGATGAATTGATCTGCAAATTTAATAAATTTCAAGTTGAAAATGCTTCTTTAAGAAGAGAATTAGAAAAGGAACATCTGAAATTTCAAATACTGAAAGCCAGTTCTGTTTCTAAGCAAGAAGTTGAAAATTTCAAGAAGGGAATGTTGACTGAAGTTTCAAATCTCAAATATGAAATGGTGATGAAGTCAAATTTACTAGAGTTTAAATCTTTCATGGAGAAACAATTCACAGCTATCATAAATAGTGAATCCAGTACATCAGGCACTTCACCTGATCTGATCAGAAGATTTCAGGGCATTATAGTAGCTATGAGCCATATGAATGACAGGCTGCAGGACCTTCAATGCAATAATTCTCCTTTATCTGTGTTGTTGGACAATTATAAGTTTCTTATTGACTAGTTGACTTCGAATGAACCAGGAATTTGATTTTTGCTCAATCAATTCACTGATAAGTTAAACTCTTTTTATGGAAAAGGAAGAGTGATTATATGAGTTTTTCAGAGTTAATTTGATTGAAGATATTCATCTGACTCAGGAAGGAAGAGATATCATAGTCCAGTTAGGTGATGGAATGATGAAAAGTTTGAGACTACAGATGTCAGAGCTCAATGAAATCCTTCAAAGGTGCTGAAACCCATTTTAAAAACCTTTTTAGTTGAACCTTGATTCTCATCATCGTTACTGTACTTGTAATTATATTTTTAATAACATATATTTGAATCACATGTTTATGTGTCATTACTTTGTTTTACTGTACTATCTATTTTAGAATGCTAGTAATCCAGATTCAAATATTGATAACTAGTTTACCATAACATTTACTAAAGTTCGATGCTACATTAAAATGTTTTATAATCCCTCTTCTATCATTATTTTTTATATCACAAAAAGGGGGAGAAATATGGATAAACACAACATAATTTTTTGGGCGAATTTTTTGGATAAACTCAAAATTCTTTACTTATAAAGGAGGAGATATTTTTTAACTTTATAAAGAGGGAAAACATGTAAAAATTAGGAAATAATTTTGTTAAAATAAAATATTGTTTTTATCTTTTCAAAATTCTAATTTATATGTAATTAATTTTTTAAGATAAATTTTTTGGTTATTTCATGGGTTTTGTGATCCTCAAAAAGAGGGAGATTATTAAGATAATGTTGTTTTCAACAATACTATGTCTTTTTATGATGATTTTGATGTTCAAAAATACCCTTATTTTTTATTCTAATGATTTTACTTTGATTATATTTCAGGAAATTAATATTATTTATTTCTCTATTTTGAAATAATATTTAACTGTTTTAATCTATGTGGAATATTTTTCAACGTGTTTGTAAATCACTGTAGCGTGTTCTAGAAACACCGTTCATACTCTAAGTGTTCAAAAATCACTTTAGTGTGTTCTAGAAACAATGTTCATAGCCTATATTGAGGAGTGTAGCATAAGGATGAGAATTATTTCTTATGGGTTATTAGAAAAGTATGGTTAAGTAACCATATGTTATTAGAAAATTATGGAAGAATAACCCTACGTTTGGAAGGAACCCTACATTTGGAATATAAAAAAATTATGGAAGAATAATCCTACACAAGTATGGAAAGACATGTTTGTTTCTCAAAAGTATGGTTTATCAACCTTACTTTTGTAAATAACCTTACATTGGATCATTTACCTTTCATTTAGAATCTGATAAAATTATGGATTATATATCGTACATTTAAGAGTTGAAGAGAAAAGTATGGATGATCAACCTTAAATTTGTGATCACCATTACATTTTTGATGAACCTTGCATTTTTGATCAACCTTACGTTGTGAAACATACATTTAACGAATTTTTTCTATGCAGTTCAACCCTACGTTTGGCATCGGTGTTTTAAATTATGACTTTATTAAAGTAACGGTATTTATGCGGATTATCAAGCTGATTTCAAGCCATATGAAAAGCCCGAATCTAAAGCACATCTTTGACTGATTAAAATCCATTTATTTATGATTCAAAGGATCAATTTAAGAGGAGCCTTTCATGGCTAATTTTAAGGGGAGTTACGACTGCTCTGTTATTCAAATATTTGAATATCACAATTCTAAAGGCAAATTTTGTGTATCTGAATTTAAAAGGAGAACGCTCGTATTTATTCTTTATATACCTGTATTGTTTTGTATTACATATATAGGGGAGAATCATCGAAAAGGAAAAATATATACCAAGATCTTGAGTTTTTCACTACTACAGTTTACAGAGACAATTGATACTTACAGATCTTCTATTACGAAGAGCGACGAAGATCTTTTTTCTGAAGAAGAAGAAACATGATTGAATATTCAATGATTCTACATAGAATATATTTTGTGAATGGACTGTTGTTAAAGTTGAAAATTATATTTCAAGATCTACTACAACTGGATCAACTCAGAATTACTCTTACCTAAAGAACATCATTTCTAAAAATCAATGATCCATCGACTGTCAATTGTGTATTGTTTTAATTGTGATGAACAACTGAAAAGTATTTCAATGAACAAATACTCTTTTACTTTGAGTGAATGGATTCTCATACTAATATGTGTGTTCGGTTCTATGTATAAACCAGAAGGCTTTGTTTTCCTTAAAGTTGTAAAGGTGTCATCTGCCTGCACTCAGTTGTGGAATGATCTGTTGATAAGAGGACCAGATAGTGAAAATCACCAAGATCATGGAGTAGAGTGTTGGTGGAGTGGACTAGGGGACTTTTGTTCCCCGAACCTCTATGCATAATGCTTCCTTTCCTATTTATTTTCCACTACTTAATAATTTTGATAAAGTTAAAAGGATAGATTATGATCTTGCGAAGAAATTGTAATACACACAATTCACCCCCCTCTTGTGTATATTTGGTATAACCTGATCCAACAAGTATAACTTAGTAGGCCACCACCAATGGTGTCTAAAATAAGATATAGTCAGAAAAAGTTTATGAAATTGTGTAAATAATGAAATACAAACAATAAAGTAGATAGTTTACATATATTCAATTATTCTTTATTTAAACACATAAACCCCTAGGTTCAATAGGACACCCAAACCCTCAATACCTACTTCGGCCCATTCCGGAGTCTGAACCATATCACATAGGGAATATAACAATTCATTTAATTAGGGTCCGTAATTATCCATTCAATTTCAATTCATATCATGAAATATTGGAATGATGGTCTGATGCCAACAATTTGGGTCTAGAATGCCATTGCGAGCCCCCCATGGGCTTTTGAAGCATTGGTTTGTGTCCCACACTAATTATCACATGTATCGCAAAAGTGTGGTTTTGAATTAACAGTTTGTGTCCCAAACTCATTATCACTATGGGATTTTAAAGAATCAGTCCATATCCCACACATATTTATCAATTTATCACTATGGTATTTTGAAGTAGCAGCCCATGTCTCACACTCATATATCAATTAACACATATATCACATGTATCACATTTATCCTAGTTAATCTTTATTAACCCATTAATAAACATTTCACATCATGGTATACCATTAAAATTTGTCACAATAATTCATGGTTCAATACATTAATCTTATGAAATAATATAGGCAATTCACCATCAAACCATTTTTTCATATTCAATTCATATAACCCATTAACCCATTAAGGTCAAGTCAACCATCTCATAATCCCCATTGTCAATTAATTAATATAAAATTAATTGACCAGTTCCACTTTCCCAATTTCCCATCAATTCTATAATCACAATATTCCATTAATTAATTAACCAATTAATTAATCTAATTCCACCAATTTCAATTGCCCTAATTTAACCCAAATCAATATCACTTGGAAATTAAATTAATTTAATTCCATCATAAATGTAATTTCCCAATCATGGGAGTTGATAATTTCATATTACATACATTTAATTAAATCATAAATGTGGGATTTTCAATTTAGACCACCTACCTTGAAATTGACAATGAATGATTTCCAATAGAAATCCCTAATTGAAGCGGAACAACCAAGACCACAATGGAGAATGGGATCTAGATTCAAAACCTAGATCCAAGATCAAAAGAATAAAGATCCATCAAACCAAGATCTATATCCACTACCAACAAAGGAAAAAATTCCTTGAAATGATGAGAGAAGGATGAGAGAGAGAGAGAAAACCAATCAGGATAAGAATCTCTTACCGGGAGAGATGCAGATCTACAATTTGCACTTCAAATCATTAAGAATGGAGTTCTGAATTATTTGGAATCTATTCAAGAACCTCTAAACATGAGATAAATTAGTTTAGGGATGAGATAGGGTGTTTTGGGATATAAGACGGGGGTTTGAGGAATTTTTAATGAATTTTTGGGGGATTAAATTTCCGCACACACGGTTTCTTGTACAGGGTGCACATTTTCCCCTAACAATGCACCCTAACTGTGTACCTCACTAAGGGTTTTTTCATGGTTACTCCTGAGAGGGCACACTATTTATCAAACCATGCACCAGCCATGTGAATCCCCTCTATTTGGGTTTGTACAGTTTTCTAGGTTGGGCGCACGGTTTGAGAAAATCGTGCACGAACCATGCACAACCCCTCTTCATTAAAAAATTCTCCAATTTCACCCAAAAACTACGCAAGGGAAAACCAAAAAAAGATATACTCAAAACAAGGAAAAAAGAATACTTGTAAATGAGTTTGGGACATCTTTATAAAAGGTTAGGATCTTACATTAGGAAAGTCTACCTAATTTTAATAATAAATAATCTCAGAGTATCACACACAAAGTGTTATAATTGATCATAATTAAATTCCATTTGAATTTAATTTTTAGAATAAATATTATTCTCAAGATTGAGGAATAAATTTTTTTAGGATTTATCAATAGAGAATATTTATTTTATTAAATATTTATTTTCTAGACAATGAATCAAATATTTATTCTACGAATAAATATTTATTTAAATATATGTTAGGGTATTTAATAAATTATGAAGGAGACAAGTGGACCAAGATCATTTCCAGTGAAAAATATTAATTTTTAATCTGGTAAAATAATATTTATCATTGCGCCAGTTAGTAAATGTTATTAGAATAAACATAATATTATTATTTTAATTCATGGCATGGGTTTAGACATGGGTCTAACATTTTTCTAAGAGAACTTGTAAAATTAATAAAAATAAATAACCTAACCCCAGGTCTATACTAGACTACGTATAATTTCTAAGATAGGATAATCAATAATCATTGTTTATAACAAATTGCTCTCTAGAATTCTACTCTTCCCCCTCACATCCTCTCAAGAATGATAAGATCTTTAAGATCAAATAAAGGAAAAGTAATCTTGATGAACACCACATGATGATCAATCGACCATGAAAGCAACCAAAAATTCATCGATGTTATTAATAGATCAAAGGAGGATATGTGGATTACTACTAGAGGGATTCTACACTTGGATCCTATAAGCATAATGATAGATTTCTGAAATGGGTTTCAAATGATCAACATCAATTACAAAGAAAGATATTAGGAATTAGGTAATAATTATTCACAATTAATTCAATTAATTATAAATTTAACATGAAAATTATCTTATCTTGTTTCTAAAAACCTTCTTCTCTATATTCGATTAGAAAAATTTCATTGGTCATGGCGTTCATTTCTTGTATAATTTGTGAATGATCCATTAAATCTGACATTTTATGAGTCAAGATCATCCCATATAAGCAATTTCTCTACACTTGGAACCTACAAGTGGTATCAGAGTGTACATGTTCAAATTTATAATTATTTATTTTATTATTTAATTTTTTATTTAAAATTTAAGTTTCATTTCTACTTTTAATTCATTCTTTATTTGTCATCAAAATATCTTCTTCCTCTTCTTTATTTCTTACAAATATTACCATGATCAGTTAACGATTAATGAAGTTTATATCTAAAGATCACATCTAATGGTGCCATGGATCTTGGATAGATAATACAATACTACACAGTGTGTACTCTATTTTTACATGTTGTTTATCCTTATTCATTACACAAGGATGCGTGTGTGGATTCTGTGTCATTGTGTAATTAGTATACACCATGTATAATATATTCACCATGTGTAAACCATCTAAGGTTCTACATGGATTTTCTAGAGTACACATCATGTAGTTTTACTACACACCATGTAGTGAATATGTTTTCATGAGAGGAAACATGGGGTCAAACAACGTCATGTAATTAATACAATACATGTATTTAATACATGACAAATATAGGCTGGTAACAATGTAACTAGAAGTACTTGTTATGTATCCTCTATACATGTCATGTACTTTATAAATATTCTTAAGAAGTACATGATGAGTCCCAGGCCTATACTGTAGATATTTGGTGAAGAAAAGTACACACCATTTGGTTGAATTGTATACGTAATGTACTTTACCTGTTTATATAGAAATATTAAATTTAATTAATTACTCCTTAAACCTTATCAACTCGAGTTCCATGGGTCATTAAATTGATAGTACATTACTATTTTTAGGTTTTATATTACATTAAATTTTTAATGAATTCCTTGTAATATTTGATACTATGAATAATGTATGGTTATTGTATACAAAAGACTCAACATATTAAATTTCATAGACTAAGTAATTTTCATGTGTACCATGTGGAATTAAATTGACCACACACACCATGAAATTATGACACATTACATGTATAAAATATGTTGTGTGAGTGAATTTTTTAGAATTAAAACTATACTGAGTAGTTTAAAGATGTAATCACTAATTTTCCTCCAAGTACAATGTTTTGTACTATTTTATTGAGTTTTAAATAAAATAAAATATTTTATTTTATTTAAAATCATAGAAGATGTGAATTTCAAAATGATTGGATGAAATAAAGTAAAATGAATTAATTTATTAATAATGTAATTAATAGGATTCATTCATGCATGTTTTATCTTATTAAAGAATGAATTGAAATGAATTCTAGCTTATTTTTTTAAATGTATAATCATTGTATGCATAAAACCGACCATAAGATTCATCAGACCTATTTATGTATTGGTTTAATTTAATTTAATTTAATTTCATGAGATTTTAATTAATTATTATTAAATTAAACATGATGTCCTATGTATCATCTCTCCCCTTTTATTATATAGGACCTATGTGTCTGTGGTCGTTTTAAGTAATCCTTCTTAACCAATCCTTTGGTTCCCCTCACCTACGTGTGAGTGATATAAAATTTGTAATAAAAGGTTTATATGAAGGTTCTTGGAGTTGGTTCAAGGCGGAGCCAGGGTGGAGATGATTCAAGATGAAACTTAGTTGAAACCAATATAGGAGATGCATAGGTGTAAAGATGGGATGATACAACTCATGCCAAGAATGAAACAAGGAGTTTATCCCTAGGGTCATAGGTTGGTTTATTGTCCGCTCAATAAATCAAACATTATATAAGATCATGATCATGTCATTTATTTATTTATTTATATCTTATTCATAATTTATTTTATGGATGCAAGTTCATGATCACATAAGTAAATGGACTATTATGAAAAGATGAAATTTAAATAAATGGATTATGTATAATTGTTTTTCTTTAAAACATGGTTAATCAATTAAGTAAAATCCACTTAATATATACAAGACATGTAAAGGATAAAATAAGAAAAATTTACACTTAATAAAACCAAATCCCTAAAGTCAATATTAAGTCATTAAGCCTTCAATCGTCTGAATAAAGATGAAATCCTAGTTAAAGTGTCAGTTTGACCTCTGTTGTGGGCACTTTTAATTATTGGGAAGTCATAACTAAGATAGTGGGTATAATTAACCAAATTTTTATTAGGTTTTATGGCCTCCATCTCTTCAAAAAAACTTTGGAGGCAGGTGTTGAGGAAATCTGAGTTAGGATTTCTAGATTGGGGAGTCTATTCAATGGTTCAAGGAGCTTCCAGTTTATAGTTGGTGAGTCCGCCTACCTAAATACTTTATTATAATTTTCACAACCTATGTTAAGATTGTAAGAAGGAAAATATGGATCCTTTCCACTATAATTTGTATAGTGATGTAACATTTTGAGTTCAATGGTGAGGGTCATTGGGACTTGATAAAATAGTGGGAGACTTAATAAAACAAAATTTTTTAGCCTTACATAAATTGTAATCAAGTGATGTACTAATAATTTTCTCTTTTATAATTATAGAATAATAGAAAGTTCATCAACCACATTATCCCTATGATACATTTTGAGAAATACCATCTCCTAATGGACAATAAATTCATAGAATGGTTCAAATACCTGTGGATTGTGTTGTTCCATGAATGTAAATCTTACATGTTATAATTCTCACTGTTTGATCTACCTAAAAAGGAGGTGAGTGATTAGGAGTTTTATGTTTATGATAAAAAATTGATAAAATTAATTGAAATTTAGTGTTTAATGATTTTATCCATGTCCAGTGAACATATAAAGACACATGAATACATGGATACATATATTATACTCTAGCATCTTCATGGTATTTACCTGGAGAGAGAAATAGAGAAATATTTTGAGATATCCAAGGTTCTCTTTTAGAGTAAACTTAGATAAGGTGAACCATCTGGGCCTCACGTAGTCAAAATCATTAGATACATTGAGTGCCTAGAGGGGTTAGGGTTTAAATTTCCTATATAATTGCACACTAATCTCGTTCTGGCATCACTTCCTTAAAGATTATATATATATATTTTTTTAATTTCAATATGAACAACATTGTGAAGTCTCTTCTAGATATTCTCACACTACTTTTCCAAGTTTATAAGGATAAAAAGTGTAAAAATACTTCTATCCTTATAGTGAATAAAAGGAAAGTCCAAGAGAAGATATCTAAGTCTAAATTTTTTTTATAACACCCTTCCAAGAAGATAAAGATCAAGGGGAAATCAAGGGGAAAAATGCTATTTATTTCACATGTGGTAAGAAGGGACATTGTAAGAAAAAATACATCTAAGACAAGAATAATGGGGAATATTTAGGTGTGTTTGTTATCCAATAAAATTTATCTATTTATATAAATTGGGTATTAGATACAACATGCAGAGCTCACATATATATTCAAATACATGAACCAAGTAGATTTAATAATATTTCACGACGTGAGTTATATCTATGAGGGTACAACTAATCCAGACTTACTACTATGGCTATTGGGGACTAATACCTCACATTATTGAAGAGAATGATCTTGGTTTTAAAATATTGTTATCATGTGACTTAAGTCACAAAAAACAATATATCTGTATCCAAAATTGATACATATGGATTTATTTTTAAATTTCGGAATAAATGTCGCTTATTTTATAAAGAAATTGTATTTTTTGGTAATGAGTATTTAAATAATGGTCTTTATGTGTTAGATTACATGATCCATTTAATGGAAATCAATAAAAAAACTAATTCACATGATTTCCACACCCCACTATGGAATCACTGGTTATGTCATGTAAATTAAAAAAAATTGAACTTATTACACCAAGATGGATATTTATATTCTTTTGAACTAAAATCACTTGGTGTATATCATGTATGGTTATAAGAAAAAATGATGAAATCTCTACTTAGTAGAAAAGTTTAAAGGTCTATTTATAATCTTGAGTTGGTTCTTATCGATGTGTGTTGACTTCCAGTTAAAGTAAGGTGTGGGTACTCATACTTCATAATTTTTACTGATGATTTTAGTATATATGGACATGAATACTTAATGAGGTATAAGTAATATTCCTTTGAGATATTCATGGAATATAAGAATAAAATTGAGAAACATATTGCTAATAATATTAAGAAACTCTACTCAAACCATGGTGGCGAATATATTAATCAAGTATTCATTGATTATTTATAGGATTTTGGGATTTTATCCCATAACAATCCTTTTTATAAACCAAAATGGAATTTTATAAGAAAAAGGAGGAACCCAAAATTTTTGTACATGGTGAGATCAATGATGAGTCATGTGATTATTCCAATATCATTTTCAGGATATACATTACAGACCACATCACACATTCTAAACTGAGTGTCAAAGCTGTAAATGGTATTCCATATAAAATTTGGTATGGAAATAAACTTATGTTTTCAAATGTATGAGTTTGGGGATTCAGAATGTTTGTTAAGGATATTTTGGTCAAGAAACCATAAGGCACCAAGTGTACCTTTATAGGATATACCAAGGAAACAAGTGGATACCACCTATACGACCATTCAGATAAAATGGTTGTGGTTGATAGAGATCCCAGATTCCTTGAGAAGGATAATATCTATAAAATAGATAGTTGGAGTGAGATATACTTATATGAAGTCCATGACAAAGATACATAATATTTTTCATAGGAATAAATTCTACAAATCCTCATCAAATAGAACATTATAGAGACACAAGTACTATATAGGAGTATAAGAGAGGTTAGAGAACCTGAAAGATATGGTTTTCTAGTAAATAATGATGGTGACTCATTATTAGTTGATAATAATTATCCTATGATCTAACTGGAAGTAGTACCCAAATGTAAAGAATCTATGAATTCTGAAATGGATTCCATGTAACAAAACCAAGTCTAGATTTTGGTATATCCTATAGTGTATTTAAATAATATTGATTGAAAATGGGTATTCAAGAAGAAACTGGACATGGAAGGACAAGTCAATACCTAAAAAGCATGACTGGTTGCAAAAGGGTTTAAAAAATCAATGAATTGACTACGAAAAAACCTTTTCACTAGTTGCAATGCTGAAATCTATCAAAATTATACTTTCCATTATGGATTATCATGACTATGAGATTTGTAAAATGGATGTAAAAATAGCCTTCCTTAATGAGAACCTTCAGAAAGACGTCTATATGAAACAACCCGAAGGGTTTGTGACTCCAAATAATTCCAATAAGATATGAAAATATAAAAAATCCATTTATGGATTAAAGAAAGCATCTAGGTGACGAGACATTCATTTTGATGAAGCAATACGGGATTTTTTTTCATAAAAAATGAGTGTGATACTTGTGCGTGCAAATGGTTTAGTGTGAGTGCATTCATTTTCTTAATAGTATATGATGATGACATATTACTCATAGGAAAGGAAATACCAATTTTACAGTCTATTAAGATGTGGTTGAAAAAATGATTCTCTATAAAGGACTTGGGTGAGGAAATATATATACTTGTGATCAAGATCCTTCATGATAAATCCAATAGGTTTCTTAGCCCAAGTCAAAGTACATATATTGACATGAAACTGAATCTATTCAGTATAGAACAATCCAAGAGGGGATTTTTTCCAACATCACATGGAATTCATCTTTCTAGGAAAATGTGTCCTCAAACACATGAGGAAAGAAATATAATTGAAAGGATTATATACACATCAGTGATTGGGTCAGTCATGTATGTTATGTTATGTACTAGGATTGATGTCACCTATGCATTAAGTGTGGTAGGAAGATATTAAGATGATCTAGGAGACCACCATTGGAAGATAGTCAAGAATATCCTTAAGTATCTGAGGCCTACTAAATACATTTTCCTAGTTTATAGAGGAGATGAGGAACTAGTCATCATAGGATATGAAAATTATAGCTTCCAAACTGATCAAGATGATATAAAGTTATAGATATGATATATCTTCACTTTGAATGGAGGTGTTGTGAGTTATAAGAGCTCAAAGAAGGTCGTGGTCATAGGTTCTAAAGTAGAGTATGAGTATATTATGGATTCTGAGGAAACTAAAGAAGTAGTATGCATACAAAAATTCATCCAAGAATTTGAAATGGTACCCAACAATAAATATCATATCACACTCTATTGTGATAATACTGCAGCAGTGGATCTCACAAAAGATCCACGGTTACATTAGTGGATGAAGAAAATAATTCAAAAGTATCATCTCATGAGGTATTTTTCTCAGAGTGGTGAGGTTAAAATGAGAAATATTTATACTAAAGAAAACATATAGGAACCATCAACTAAATCCTTGACTCAGTAGAAACATGAATATCATGTGAGGCCTAGCGGACTGAAATTCGTAGGCAGTTGGCTCTAGTCCAATTGGGAGTTTTTTGAAGTTTGTGTCCTAGGACCATCTATTTATACTTTTATTACATTTATATTATATGTATTGAATATTAATAGAAATTTTTATTATATATTGTTCATTGTTCCACATGACTATAATGTAATAATGTCTTATAGTATGCGTCGCATTGATAAGGTCATAACAGTTCCCCGCTATGATGAGAACCCTAAAAGGATATGATGATATTCTTAAATAATGGACTGTAGTTGGATAACATATTATGATGGGACACATAGTACAAAAACTATTAGGTGGGAGTACACATAAGAAGATGAGGTTTCTTTTCATGATGTTTTAACTTGGTAATCTTCAATATGGGAGATTATGAGAACAGACTGCCAGTAGAAATTTTACATGTTTTGGTGTCATTAGATATTCCTATTTGCGAGCATGTGTAATGGTCATTGGATTTTAAGATCATCATTGATACATGTCATGACTCGCATGCTTATATTTTATGATAAAAACCATGATGATATATATTCACAGTGAGTTAGAGTACATTGGATGCATCACGATTGACATGTCATAATGGATAAGTCAAGGAAGTATTTTTACCTTCCAATTTTATGGAAGTTGATATCTCAGACCTTTAATTGAAATAGAATTGTTGTATTAAATTTCGTGGCCATGGTGTAACAAAATTTATATTTCAGATAATCGAAGAAATACATATTGAGAAAATAGGTTGGCGACACATATGTGTAACCTACTTGATGAGATATTGTGGCAAAAGGATTATATTACAAAGTGAATATTCGAATATGGTTTTCATCATTGTGACATTAAGTTCTTTTTCTTGGGTGACTTAACCCATTTTAGATAATAATATTGGTAGTAATGAAAAATGGGCAGGCTAGGGTGGGGTGGGCCAAGCCCATGCGAGTTTTTCCACAAAATTACGCATATAATGCAAACAAAAAAAATTCAAACCCGACTCTCCCTACATAAGCCCACGGGTTGTCCAAATTTTAAAAAATATATATTATTTATAATCATTTAAATATTATATTTTTTTTCTCATTCATAATGGTTGTTGTTGGGAGAAGTATGGATTGCCAATACCTAGAGTTTTAAGGGATGTGATGGAACATTTTAATATGGGTTAATGGTGGAATGCAGCAACGAAGATGTGGTGGTGAACTATTACTATGAAAAATAATTGAGTGATTAGTGAGATGTGATAAATGATAATGTTGGACATGTGGTGATGCGTACAGTTAGAATTAACGATGACTTTCTAAACAAAAATCGGTTTTAAAGGAGGCTATTAGGGTTCCCCTGAGGTCCTTTATTATTTTCTTAATAAAAAAATAAAATTAAATAATAGAAAAATTAAATAGACCCAAAAAATATTATGATTATAATAACTCTTTTAGAATTAAAACCATGTGAAAGAGAGATGAGTTCCATTTTTCAAGAGGTAGGATGACACATCATGGGAATATGGTAAATAATTATAATATAAATATTATAATATCATATTAAAACAATAAATATAAACTTATTTAAAATTCACATGTGAATGAATGGTGAATTAGTATGATAATTATAGTGAGAAATATTATGTCCTGGTTTAATCATAATTATTTTATTAAAAAAACTAAAATATTAAATAACCATATAGTGTAAAAAATATTTTTTTTAAATTAGGCCCGTGGGTAAGCTCACACCCTCGTGGGCTCAACCCGCCTTGTCCCGCACCCGTGTGGGCTCAAACCGAATTGGTTAGTGCTCTAAATGATCAATTTTTTTGGACCACCCCACCGCGAATCTGCCCCAAACCCACAAAGCCCGCGAGTTGTGGGCTCGTTTTGTATCACTAAATCTTGTACTTTATGAAAGACCGCCTAATGCCAATGAGAAATAATCCCAGATGGTCACACACTAAGTGTTACCAATGATCTTAATTAAATTCTATTTAGATTTAATTAATTGAATAAATATTACTCTCAAGACTGGGGGATTATTTTATTTGCATTTTTTTGATCACAAATATTTATTGAAGATTAAAATATTTAAATTAAATGTTTGTTCGAGTGTTCAATAAATTCTATATGAGTTTGAACGGAAAAAGACCATGTCTGGTGAAAAATATTAAATAACAAGATGGTTAAATAATATTTTTTATTGCGCAAGTTAGAGCGTACCATGAAATAATAATAATAATAATAATAATATGTGGAATGAGGTTTATTAAACATTATTTTATTACTTAAGGAATGAAATGAAATTAAATAATTATTTTAAACTAAAACCTAGATCTATAAATATATGGTTGTGTATATTGTGTAGTGAATGAAAAAAAATCAATCAGTACAATCAAAATAGAGAATTGTTGTGCACAACAATTTTTCTCTCAACTCCTCCTTCTCCCCCCTCTCAAGAAAAAGAAATGCAATAGAGATTCCTTCAAAACCAAAGGATGAGAAATCAACAAAGACAACATGAGACAATCGATTATCCATATTAGCACCTAGAGATCGATTAACATTGCTTTGAGATCAAAGGAGAACATGCAAATCACCGCCAAAGGGATTCTATCCTTGTATACTCATAATGTAACAAAGGAAATCAGAAAGGGTTTTTTTTTCAGATGATCAAAATTCACATCAAAGAAAGATCCCATGCCTAGTTATTCATTTATTTTGATATTAAATAAATTAATTATAAACTTGAGATTTAGGATCCTCACTCATGGTTATATATAACTGAAATATTAAAAGAAATATTAATATATCACCCACCACTGAACGCTTCCGCTGCAACCAAAACCAACAAGTGATATCAGAGTGGTCATATTTAAATTTATAATTATTTATTTAATTTTTGATCCATATGTAATCATGATTTTATTTTTATTTCTTATTATTATTTATTTAATATGATTTGAATTAACATTTTATTGCCATATTAATCATTTTTGTTCAGTGTTTTATTTTTTTAAATGTATAAGAATTGATGAATAATGACCAGAGATTCCATTAAGAACTACCAATTTTTGGCTGGTAAGATAGGGTTACACGATTTCTACTTGGAAGTACATATCGTGTACCCTAGTACGCTATACCTAGTCTTGCTATGGGATACACAAAATTCCATGCAGTTATTACACACAGTGTATGTCGCGTGTTGACCGACTAACTTGGAAAACAATTGTCAGATTACATGGTGTGTATCAGCATATACGTCGTGTAGTCTACATAGGTTAGTGTCATAAATCACACAATCTAAGTGGTCACAATACATGGTCAAACAGTGTGAGAATGAGAAACTGGAGAATTTATGATATACATGATGTGTATATAGTGTACAAAACATGCAGTTCATCAATTATTATATCTGAGATATACATAAAGTTATATGGAAAAACAACATTAGAGATACAAGGTGTGTAGCTAGAGTGAACATGTCATGTAGTCTCTCTCCCGAGAACACACCGAGTATTTTGAAAAGTTGTACAGGCACATAGAATTCATATCATATGATGTGTAATTGGTTTGTACATGTCATGTATCAGCTGAGGTACATGCTGAAGACCTAGGAAGGTATCTCAGGCACACGACAAGAAGATACACAGTGTGTAGCTGGCATGTACCGGCCAAGTAAACACATTGATTCCCTAGGCATGTGACCTAGATACATAGAAACAAAGGTACATGGCATGTATCTAGATAGTACATTTGATATAGTCTCCCAATTACTATAAGAATTAAATTAAATTAAATTAACAATTGCAACATTAAAACCTTATTGCGCTGATTATCACTTCAAGTGTTTGACAATTTAATAATGGTTTTAAATAATTTTATGTGGTCAATTAATTTTTTATAATAAATCTATAACTATTGGTTTTTCCATTTTTTCCACTAATTCCTTAATTATGTTTATCTTGAAATTAATTCGTATGGTTATTAAGATGAAAGGGAATTAATTAATTCAAGCGTGTTTATCTTAATAATAAAGAATGAATAAGAAATAAATGTTAGACATTTACTTTTGTGTATACCTTTCATGTATGACCGTTTGTGAGCTTGACCAAGACCAGTTTATGTGTTGGTATTTATTTAATTTAATTTATTGCATGAGTTAGGAATTATATATTTTTCAATTAAATTTTATGGCCTATGGGTCATCCCTCCCTCCATTATTATGTAGGACCTGTGCGTCCAAGGATATTTATGTAATTACCCTTTAACAAATCCTTTGGTTCCCCTCACCTGTGTGAGTTATAAATATTTACAATTAATAGAGTTTCCCAATGCATGTAGAGGTAGTTCAAGATAGAACCATATTGATGCTAACCTAGGTGTTTCATAGGCTAACATGTGGAATTTTGTAACCCATGGCAAGAGAAAAAATATGATTTATTTACCCTAGGTCAATGGTTGATTTTCTGTCTGATCATTAAATCAACTGTTAGATAAATCTCATGAATAGGTCATTTAATTAATTAATTATCTCTATCTATGCAATTATTTATTTTATGGATACAAGGTCGCAATCACATAAATAAATGAATTAATGTTAAAAGATGGAAATTAAATAACTACATTAAGTGTAAATGTTTTATGCAACATGGTTAATTAATTAAGTAACATCCGATTAATACTAACAAGACATGTAAAGGATAAAAAAAGATAAAATTTATGCATAATAAATTTAAACCCCTCAGTTAAATATTAATTTAGACTTGGCATTCCATTTCTTGATTAGGAATAACACCCTTAGAACTAAGTGTTTGACCAACCCTCATTGTGACACTTAATTTTAATGTGGAGTTATTAGGAAGATTATGGGTTGACTTAACCATATTATATAAAGATAAGTAGACCTAACTAGACTTGATTTATCTTGGAGGCAAGTGTTGAGAAAATCTAAGTCAGGATTTCAGGATAGGGGAGTCCAATCAATAGATCAAGGAGCTGCAAGCCGACAGTTAGCAAAGGCCTGCCTGCCTGATTACCTTTAAGTAGCTTAGGTAACCCTTATTGGGTTTATAGTAAGGGGAATATGGATCCTTACCATCAGAATGTTAATGAAACTAGGCATTCTGAGTTCAATGGTGAGGTATATTAGGAGTTGATAAAATAGTGGGAGATTTAATAAAATTAATTAATTTATTATTTCTCACATAATTTTTAATTAACAAAAAGTACTAATAATCCTCTATTTTAATTATAGAATAAAATAGAAATCTCATCATCCACACCATCCCTATAATAAATATTAGATAAAGAAATCTTCCTAACTAAAAGTAACTTCCAGGAGTGGTTTAGATGCCTTTAGGTTGTGCTACACCATGAACATAAATCTTACATGCTTTAATTCTCAATTCCTGACCCTCCTGCTAAAGAGGTGAGTGATGAAGAGTTCACTTTCTGTGAAAAAAATTTGGGTGATGCTATCAATGTTCAATGTTTAATGCTTTAATATTTGTCTAGTGAACTCATGAAGTATCACAAAAACATGGATGCATATAAATGATTGATCACATCCACGGTCTTTACAAGGATAAATCTAGACAAAAATGGTTTGAGATCTACATGGTTCTCTTTCAGATAAATCTTGGAGAGGGTGCCCCAACTGGGCCTCACATAGCCAAGCTCATTGGCTACATTGAATGTAACGAACCAAAATTTTATCAATGGAAAATTACCTTCTTATATGTTTTTATATAGTATAAATCAAATAAAATCACATAGATAACACAAATAAAGAATGAAGTAAGAGATATTTCTTATAATTAGGGAACATATACCAAAGGAATAGTAACTTGGCCTTTGGAATAGAAATGTGACCCTTAGGAATAGTAAATTGACTAATAGAATAGTAACCTCACATATGAAATTATAAATAAAATTTTTATACCTTATACATGAAAATATTATATAATTATATCATAGTATAATTAAATAAATGTTTTGAAAATGATAAATTAAGTGTTGTTATATTTATAAAATACAAATGTTTATTGAAAATTACATAATTAATATAATAATTTAAAATAAAATTTATTTTCAAAGTATTCATAAACTAATATTTTTTTCTTATGATTATAATATAATTTTATTAGACCTTAATTAAATTTTCAAAGTGTTATAAAATCAGTTATAATTTTAAAATTGGTATTTTCCAAAAAAATGATGATTTTAATTAAAAATTAAATTTCTCATATTTATAATTTTTTTTTCATAAAATGAAGTTAATTTTTTAATTCTACACATCAAAAAATGGTTAGGGTGTTTTTTTGGGATTTTTATAAAATAGTTGAATTTTTTGTGAATAGTGAAATACGATAATTTACGGTATAAACTAAATACATGAATTATTGATTTATGGATGATGTTTGGCTGATGTAATAACCATTGGTTAGAACAAACATTCATTATTTACTGTATTTAGTCACAATAATCCTCACTATTTCTTGTATTAAGCCAAAATAATAAACTAATGAATAAAATAATGAGAAAACACCCCTCTCCTCCACTATAAATACCACCCCTCACCACCTCTTCTCCTCATGCCTCTCAAGATTTGATACTTGTCAAAATTCTTCTCAAATATCTTTCCAATACTATAACACATTTCCAGTATCCCTTTGTCTCATCAAAAGACCAAAACCTTTTACCTAAGGAGGTTCTCAAAGAGGCGAAATTCAAGAGGTAAAATCCTCTTTCTTTTCTTTTAATTTATTTTCTAGTTTTTTTATTTTCTAATTATATCCTCAAATACACTCATAAAAATGAAATTATAACTAAATTACCTTAAATATACTTTAATTATATCATTTTAATGAAATATATATCATTAAACCCTTCCCTCCCTATCTTTTATTCTAAAAATGAAATCATCGCTCGTGATGTGTCCATTTACCGACATCGTAGATGATGCACTTTAATTTTACTTTAAAAACTTAAAGGATATTAATAAAACCATTATAATTGTTGAAAAATATTTTAAAATGAATTTTATAACTTTTTTATATTCTGTAACTAATGTATATACATAATACTAAATTATAAAACAAAACGAGTTCGTTATGGTCAAAAACCACCAAAATTAACCTAAACGATTATCATTATGTATTTATCTAATGATTCATCCTCATTTCATATAAATACATTATATATAAGACCAAATTAACCTCTATAATATAATTAGTAACTTATAAATTCAATTATGGATAATTACCCCCACTATACATGATTTTCCATAGAAGTAAACAAGTAAACCGGTCATGAAAACCAAGGAAATAAATGCTCCTGAATGATAAAATTATATCTTATAACTCATCAAAATTGCCATAAATAAAAATTATAAAATTATAATAAATAAAATACTTGTATAAAATGTTATTAATTAATTAATTAATGGATTTAATTTTATTATCCATGACATTAATTTCAATTATAGAACCATTTCAGACATCAGGTAAGTGATCCTTTCTGAGCCTCCATTTTTTCTTCAGGTTACTCTTTCTCTCTCCTTAACCCAATTTAATTATTTTTTATTTAATTATTATAAATTATGTGTATATGTTAAAAAATAACGAATCCATATCATATCATCCTTCTTTTATAGGGAAATACATGTTTTAAAAAAGTTCCTTTCTCAATTCTTCCTAATAAACAAACCTGATTCAAGGGAATGTCCCAATTTATTACCCATTTTAAAGTGAAATCCATAGTCAATTTTAAGAATTTTTTTTTCTAAAATCAATAATTTTATCATTAAATTATATCTTGGTTTATTTATGGTTTATAAAAACAATTATTCATTTTCTGTTTTAAATAATCTTTAATATTTTCCTTAAACCGCACTAAAATGATTTATTTCTAAAGTTTATTAAACACTATCTTTACATATATTCACTTCAGTTTGACATCACTTATCTTGATATATTATTATTTTATATTATTAATGTCTATTTATGATTTAAATCCTTTCTTTTATGGACACCATTTTGATATTCAGTTATGTTATGCCTTTTAACATGATTATGATGCCCATTTTTTTTGATGAGAAACCCTTATGTTTATGTTTGATTCCTTATGTATGATTATTCACGTGGAACACATATTAATGAACATGTTATGATGGGTGTTCCCAAATAGTTATCTAATTCATTGGGTAATGTTTAGTCTGATGAGACGTCATGTGAAATGGTCATGATGGTTATCCTTGACTCATGCTCTATGTGCAACGGTCTTGGTGATTATCCTTGACTCGTGATCCTCCATGTTCAATGAGTCTTGAATCATGATAAATTAATGTTTTTTGTTTCTTTAATATTACTATTATTCCTTTATTATATGACCCCATGATCTATATTTTATGATTCCATATGTTTATTCATGCTCCAGGCCTTTTTATATCATTATATTATTCCTTTTAACCCACGTGCTAAGATTTATTCTTATGCCTATTTACTTAATGATATTTTTAGTTCATCACTTTATTAACATGTTTTCCTTGGTTATCCTATACTGATATAAGGGATCAATGGAGTTAGGATATCATTATCAATATTAAATAAAATATGTTTTTTATTTTCATTTCATGATGTTTAATTATGTATGTAATCTCTAAGACACTTGAATTTACGATCCTTAGCTTTTAATTTGAAAGATAATTATGAAAAAATCATGTAGTAATATGTGTAAAAGGCGAGGTTTTATATAGTTGGTATTAGAGAAAGAGTTTAGTTATTTTTGGAATTAGGGTTAGAAAACACTAGCGAAAACCTTAGGGATAATACTAAGTATAAGAAAACATCCCTAAATTTCATTAAGTGTATAGTAAGTTGTTTATCAATAAAATAAATCCATGTCTGGATACTATACGTGGAAATGGTTTTGGAATAGATGTACCTTGGAGTAGAAACTTCGACCAGGCATTCTAGGCCTAACTTGAGGTAACTTGGTATACAAAAACAAACCTTACTACACACCTGGTTTGATAAATCCTAGGGGAAATGATTTGGTAAATTTATAAGCTCATTATGAACCATTATTAAGAAAAAAATATTCTCATAAGAGTATATGTTAGGAAATATATTTTGAATAACTTAGATTGAAACTTAGGAATCACAAGTTAGGATATAATTTTGCTTTACAAGATTATCCTTTTATGTTCAAAGTTTCTTTTTACATGCTTATTAGCTAAGTATTTAAGCCCCCTAATTTCACTTTATATTTATTAGTTTATGGGGAACTGTAGCATGTACTGTAGCATGTACTGTTCGGTACTATAACAACTATAACTATTCATCAATCTGGACCTTTGGGCCACAGGTTTTGTCCTCGGGTCCTGCAAGGAATTCGGGCCACCCAAGGCCTTCTGGGCCTGTTGATTATCAAGGAATTCAGGCCACCTTAAGGCCTTAGGGAAACCCTAAGGCCTTCGGGCCACAAGAATGTGGATGTACCCGTCAGACAAAAATGGAGAAGGATTCAGATGAGGATTCAGGGCAGATGCATTCACTGGAGCAGAGCTAACCAGAATTGGAAGAATGAGAGGGTATGGTTTTTCTGTCGATACCAGTCCTATGCAGCTTTACATAGGACAACTAGCCGACCAGCCCTGCGAAGGTGGAGTGCTGATATCATGACATATGCTGGGGAGGAGCAGTTCTGAGTTGTCTTGTCTAGGTGATTTCCTCTAACACCAACGAGTTATGTAATTGTCTCTAAGCCTTTGGGCCTTTTAAGGGTTCCACCTCACCCCTTGAAAGGTGGATTATCTATAATAATAAAAAAAATGAAGGCCTTCGGTCCATTCCGAGTATTAGTTAATGGAGGGAAATAGAAGAACAGGCACCAAAAATCAATGTGATAGGAAATGTGATGATTTCCCTAATGAAATGACAAAAATGATGGGAATGGGTGCTCAAAACTTTATGATGGTACTTGATCAACTGGCTCAAGTTATGAATAATAACTTGAATCATGTGGAATTCCCTCCTTATCATAATAAAGAGAAAGTTGTCATTGAATCTTTCATGTGGAAAAGGCCTCCCATTTTTAGTGGATCTACCAATTTCCTGATTACAGATCAATGGATTAACTCCATTTAGAAGATATTATCTATCCTCTAGTGCTCAAAAGATGAGAAAGTTGTGCTAGTGGTCTATTGCTTTGAAGGGGAAGTAGATCGATGATGGAAACTAATTAAGAACACAAAGTGCAAGGATGAAATTGATTCCATGGATTTGGAGTAATTCAAGAAAATGTTTTTCAATAAATATTTTCCCTAAACCCTCCATCTCAAGGCATAAAGGGAGTTACTCATACTGAAGTAAAGAGAATATGATTCTATCGGGGTGTATGAAGAAAACTTCACAAGGATTTCACGATACTCCTCTGTCTTTTTCATGAACACTAAAAGCAATGTGGGTCACTTCTTTAGTGAACTAAAGATGATTCTTGGAAATTCATGACTTTGAAAGCTATTATGATACTATCCATTGTGCCCTCAAGGTTGAAATGGAGATCAGATACTCTCAGTAGTATCATGGGCTCAGTGGAAAAAGAGGAAAATAAAGTTTAATATAGGTGGATCAAAATATAAATCCCATGATAAAAAGAATACCCAGCATCCCACATGTCAAAATTATGGGAAGAAGCATCCTTAGAATTGTCTAAAGGGAACCAAGAAATGCTTCAAATGTGGAAGAATAGGGAATCTAGTTAATAACTACCGATGGGATAAGAATAATCCAACTAATGTGAAAGAATAATGGAAGGTTCAGATAAACACTCAACCTGTAGTTTAATGTTACAACTATAAGGAATATGGGAATTATGTGAACCATTGATCTAAGACAAGGGTTGTTGAAGGAAATCAACAAAAACAACCTCCAAGGCCGTAAAGAAGGGAATATGATATCACTACTATTGAGGTGGAACCCAATAATGATGTGGTGAAAAGTACGCTTGTTATTCATTCAAGAATAGAAAATGTACTATTTGATTTCCATTCTATGAATTATTTTATATCTTTCAAGTTTAGTAGAATTATTCAAACAACACCTAAAAATATAGAGGCTGAGTTATCTGTGAGAAAAACAGATGGGGGAATTAATGTATCCAAAGTATATAACTCATCCCCGATTAATGTTTGTGGAACAAGCCTCCCAGAAAATCTTTTCTTATTTCCCTTGGTGGAGTTTGATTCTATATTGGGCATGGATTGACTATCTTTATACAAATCCAACATCGACTGTCGAGAAAGGGAGATCACTCTTCAGATCCCGTAGTATCCTATAATTATATACAAGTGTAAGGAGGAAGATGAATCTCCTTCAGAATCATCACCTCAAATATGGAAATTTCTACCTTATGAGCAAGAATATCTAGATCAAATGATTGAGACAAAAGAGAGAATCATGATCGAATACATTCCCATTGTGAGGGACTATACTGATGTGTTCCTCGAAGAGTTGTCTGGTCTTCCTCTTGATTGATAGTTTGAGTTCTCAATTGAACTTATTCCTGGATCTCTTCATATATCAAAGAAACCTTATTGAATAGCTATCATTGATCTGTAAGAACTGAATAAGCAGTTATAGAAAAATCTAGACAAGGGTTTTATATGCCCAAGTGCTTCACCATGGGGTGTGCCAGTCCTCTTTATAAAGAAGAAGGATGGATCAATGTGCCTATGTATTGATTATTGGGAGCTTAAAAAATCAAGATAAAGAGCAAGTATCCCATACCATAGATAGATGACTTGTTCGATCAGTTACGTGGGGCTAGTTATTTCTCTAAGGTGGACCTTCGGTCGAGATATCACTAATTAAAGGTGAGGAAGGAAGATATTCCCAAGAATTCCTTTTGAATGAGGCATGGAAACTATGAGTTCATAGTGATTACCTTCATACTCACTAACGATCCAATAATTTTTATGGAATTATTGAACATAGTCTTTAGAGAATACCTAGATAATTTTATGTTAGTATTTATTAATGATATTATATTATACTCCAAGAGAAAGGATGAATCTGAGTAACATTTGAATACTATGTTGAAGACTTTGTAAAGGGAGAAACTATATGTAAAGTATAGTAAATATGAGTTCTGGATGAAGGAAGTATCAATTTTGGGGCATGTTATCACTAGAAAAGGGATATTTGTGGACCCTTCTAAGAAAAAGGTAATCAAAGAGTGGCCTAGGACAACATTTTTAATGAAGATCCACAGTTTCCATGGTCTATCTGGGTACTAACAATGATTTGTGAGGAACTTATCATAATTTTAAAACCCACTAACCAAGTTGACTCAAAAGAGAGTAAAGTTTTTATGGACCAACGAATGTGAATACTTCTTTAAAGAGTTGAAAAATAGGATTATCACAAAAAATGTACTCACACTTCCAAAAAGTGGGGAACTCTTTGTGGTGTATAGTGATGCTTGAAAGAAGAGATTAGGATTTTTACTAAGGAAAAATGATAAAGTGATAGAATATGACTCAAGGCAGTTGAAAATTCATGATAAAAACTATCCCACACATGATATAGAGTTGGAAGATGTGATCTTTGCGTTGGAAATCTGGAAAAATTATCTTTATGTGAAGAAGCATGAGATATTTACTGATTATAAGAGTCTCCAATATATATTCACAGAGAATAATAATAATATAAATTAGCATAGATGGTTAGATCTCATCAAGGATTATGACTGCTCAATCCACTACCATCATGGTAAGGAAAATAAAGTGTTAGATGCTCATAGTAGAAATAATCATGAATCTTTATCAATGATGAGAATTGAGAAGGATCCAATATTATTATACATGTAATTTATAGACATGGAAATAATTAGGTAAGGAAAATCATCAATACTTTATCAAATTATTGCTCAACCATCCCTCATGGAGAAAATAAAGGATGCTCAAAATAGTGATGTGGAAATTCAGAAGAAGGTGGAAGCCATGAGAAATGGGAAATACTCAGAGTTCCAAATGGAAGATGAAGGAGTTGTAAGATTTGGATCACAACTATATGTACCATCCAGTCTAGAGATAAAAGAAATAGCTTCTGAATGTCGCACATATATCAACCTTCTCTATTCACCTATAGATCACAAAGATGTATCAAAATCTTCAGGAGAACTATTGGTGGGACAATATGAAGAAAGAGATCTCTGAATATACATCAAAGTGCCTGGTATGTCAACAAGTGAAGGATGAAAGGAAAAATTATAAAGGGATATTGCAACCATTACCCATACCAATAAGCAAGTGTAAAAACATCACCATGGACTTTGTAATTAGAATTCCGAAGACATACAGAGAAAATAATTCTATATGGGTTGTTGTGGATCATCTTACAAAGACAAATCACTTTATCAAAATTCAAGAGTACTTCTCACTGGGTCAACTAGCATGGATATACATCTGAGAAGTGGTAATGATACATGGAGTACTACTATCGATTGTATCTGATCAAAATCCAAGATTCACCTCCAAGTTTTGGAAAAGTCTCCAACATGCTATAAACACAAATTTGAACTTTAGTACGGCCTATCATCCTCCAACTAATGGCTAATTTGATAGACCTATTCAGAAATTGGAATACATGTTGAGAGCATGTTCTATAGACTTCAAAGGAGGATGGGACCAACATCTACCTCTGGTCAAATTATCTTACAATAATTGTTTCCACTCCAATATCTAAATGGATAAATATGAAGACCTTTATGGGAAAAGATGTAGAACACTGACATGATTTGATGAAGTCCGTGAAAGTAAGATGCTAGGACTTGAAATGGTCAAATAAATGGTGGAGAAGGTGAAAACCATTCAGCAGCATATCAAGGAATCCCAAAGTTGACATAAGAGCTATGCAAATAATTGTTGATGAGACCATGAGTTTAAATTTGGAGACATGGTATTCCTCCACATATCTCCATGGAAGAGTATCATGAGATTTGTGAAGAAGGGAAATCTAAATTCTAGGTACATTGGCCCCTTTGAGATTCTTGATCATGTTGCAGCTATGGCCTATCAACTATCACTTCCACCTACCTTGTCTCAAGTACACGATGTATTCCATGTATTCCTCTTGAGGAAGTACATACTAGATTCCTCACATGTACTGAATTTAGATGTGGTAAAATCGGAGAATGATATATCTTATGAGGAGAATCCAATAAAGATCTTGGATCATGGAGATAAAGTTCTACGCAACAAGAACACTCAAATGTTTAGTTTGAAAAATGAAATTTCAAGGGTGAAATTTCATAAGGGGGGAAGAATGTAATGACCCAAAATTTTATCAATAGACAATTTCCTAATTATATATTTTATATATAGTATAAATAACATAATATCACTTATACAACATAATAAAAATTTATTAATAAATAAAGAATTAAATAAGATTCATTTTTAGAAATTAAGGAATATATACTAAAGGAATAATAACTTGACTTTTGGAATAATAATATGACCCTTAGGAGTAGTAAATCGACCAATATAATAGTAACCTCACCCATGAAAGTATAAATAAAATTTATCTACCTTATAAATAAAAATATGATATAATTATATCTTATTATAAGTAAATAAATGTTTTGAAAATGGTAAATTAAGTGTTGGTATTTTTATAAAACATAAACATTTATTTACAATTTCATAATTAATATAATAATTTAAAAGAAAAATTATTTTTTAAAAATGTATTCATAAATTAATATTTTTTGTCTTATTATTATAATATAATTTTATGAGACCTTAATTAAATATTCAAAGTGTTATAAAATCAGTTATAATTTTAAAATTGGTATTTTCCAAGTAAATGTTGCTTTTAATAAAAAAATTCTCATATTTATAAAATTGTTTTCATAAAATGTAGTTAATTTTTTAATTTTACACAAAAAAAATGGTTAGGGTTATTTTTTAGTATTTTTCTAAAATAGTTGAATTTTTGGTGAATAGTGAAATACGGTAATTTATAGTATAAGCTAAATACATGAATTATTGAGTCATGGATGATGTTTGGATGATTTAATCACCATTAGTTCGAACTAACACGAATTGTTTAATGTATTTATTCAAAATAATCCTTACTATTTCATTTCTTGAGTCAAAATAATAAACTTATTAATAAAATAATGAGAAAATACCCCTCTCCTCCACTATAAATACCACCCCTCACCTCCTCTTCTCCTCACACCTCAAGAACTTTGAGCCTTGTAAAAATTATACTAAAATATCTTCTCAATCCCCTAACACATTTCTAGGATCCCTTGTTCTCATAAAAATAACAAAGCCTCTTCCCTAAGGAGGTTCTCAAGTAGAAGAAATTCAAGAGGTAAAATCCTCTTTCTTTTCTTTTAATTTATTTTCAAGTTATTTTCCGTTCTTATTCTCTTCTAAACTACACTTATCCAAATGGAATTATAAATCTAGTAAATTAATTATAATATAATGATATCATGTTAATGTAACATCCATCATTAAAATCCCCTCTCTCTCTCTATCTCTATTCTAAAAATGAAATCATCGTTCGTGATGTGTCAATTTACCGACATCATGGACGATGCACTTTAATTTTATTTTAAAGAATTCAAGGATATTAATAAATCTATTATAATTGTAAAAGAAGATTGTAAAATTTATTTTATTACTTTTTTTAATGTTCTGAAACTAACGTATATGCATAATACTAAATGATAAAACAAAACGAGTTCATTGTGATTGAAAACCACCGAAATTAACCTAAACGATTGTCCTTATCTATTTATCGAATGATTCATCCTAATTTCATATAAAAAATTATATATAAGATAAATTTAACATATGAAATATCATTAATAACTTATAAATTAAATTCTGGATAATTAACCCCACTATACATGATTTTCCATACAAGTAAACAAGTAAACCAATCATGAAAACCAAGGAAACAAATGCTCCTGAATGATAAAATTATATCTTATAATTCATAAAAAAATCCATAAATTAAAATAATAAAAATATAATACATTAAATACATCTATAAAATGTTTTAAATTAATTAATTAATTAATTTTATTTGATTATCGAGGGCATTAAGTTCAAGTGCAGAACCGTTTCAGACATAAGGTAAGGGATCCTTTCGAAACCTCCATTTTTTCCTTCGGGTTACTATTTCTCTCTATTTACCCCAATGTAATTCTTATTTATTTTTATTTAATTTTTCTATATTCTATGTATATATTTCAAAATCACATATCTATATCATATCATCCTTATTTGATGGTTAAATACAAGTTTTAAAAAGGTTCCCTTCTTAATTCTTCCCAATAAGTAAACTTGATTCCAGGGAACTTCTCGGTTTTTACGCATTTTCATGAACACTCCATAATCTATTTTAAGTAACCATTATTTTTATAAAATCACCAATTTTATCATGAAAATCTATCTTAGTTCATTTATGGTTTTATACAAACAATTATTCATTTTCTATTTTAAAGAATCTTTAATATTTTCCTTAAACCGTGCTAAAATGTTTTATTTCTAAAGTTTCTTAAATGCTATTTTTACATGTATTAACTTAAGTTTGAAATAAATTATCATGATGTATTCCTATTTTGCATTATTAATGTCCATGTATTATTTAAATCCTTTCTTTCATGAACACCATTATGATATTCCCTTATGTTGTGCCTTTTGACATGATTATGATACCCAATTATTTCCATGGGTAACCCTTATGTTAATGTTTGATTCATTATGAATGATTCTTCATGTGGAACAAATATTCATGAAACTTTTATGATTGGTGTACCTAGATAGCGCTTTAATGAATTGGGTAATATTTATTCTCATGATATTTCATGCACAATAGTCTTAGTGGTTAGCCTTGACTCGTGCTCCATGTGCAACAGTCTTAGTGATTAGCCTTGACTTGTGATTCTCCATATGCAATGAGCCTTGAATCATGATAAAGTCATGTTTCATATTTATTCCACATTACTATTATTCCATGATTATATGATCCAGTTTTCTATATTTTTTGATTCCATATATTTATTCATGTTCCATGCCTTCTTATACCATTATGTTATGTCTTGTAACCCATGTGCTAAGCTTTATTCTTATGTTTATTTCCTTAATGGGATTTTTATCTCATAACATTGTTCATGTGTTTCCCTTGGTTATCCTACACTAATATAAGGTCTTAATGGAGTTAAGAGCTCATTATGAAGATTCAATGAAATATTTTTTTTATTTTCGTTTCATGATGTTTAGTTATGCACCTAATATCCAATACACTAGAATTTATGATCATTGTCATGTAATTTGAAGGTTAATTATGGTTAAAATCATGTAATAATATGTTTAAATGGATAGGTTAACTATATTTACATCCTAGAGGTTCTAGGGTTTAAAATCCATGAAGAACTGGGCTCTGATATCATTATGTCATCACTCCCTCAAAGATTCCCCATATTTGTTGTGAATTTTAATATGAATGATATTGAGAAGTATCTACGAGATATTTTCACTATTTTTCACCAAGTAGATCAATCTTTGAAGTGAAAAAAATCCTTTTGTCACTATGGTGAACAAACAGAAAATAAAAGAGAATATATTTAACCCCAAAGCTTCTTTAAGACCTTTTAAGAGGAGGAAGATCAATGGGAAAGTAAGGTAACAAGATGATGAATTTTTTTAATGTGGTAAGAAGGGTCACTGGAATAGAAACTACACCCAACCAAAGAAGAAAGGGGAATATTTAGGTATATTTTTTTTATTGAGTTCAATTTATCTATTTCTATAATTTTGGTTTTAGATACAGCTTTTGATTCTCACATATGTATTCAAATATAAGAACCAACTAGATTCAAAAAATTGATCTAGGGGAGGTAGATCTTTGAGTATCCAATAGAGCTAAACTTGTTGTTGTAACTATTGGGGACTAAAACCTCACATTTCCAATCATAATGATCTTAGTTTTGAAAGGTTGTTATTATGTGTCATCCATTACCAACAACATTATTTATATATCCAGAATTGATATGGATAGATTTATTTTCAAATTTGGAAATTAATGTCAATTATTTTATAATGATATCGTTTGATATGGTAAGGAAAATTTAAATAACAAACTTTATGTGTTAAATTACACAAACCAAGTAGTATTAATCAATAATGAAACTGATTTACATGACTCATACCACACCTAACTATAGAATCACCAGCTCGGTTATGTAGTCAAAAATTAAACCAAGATGGATATTTACATTATTTTGAGCTAAAATCACTTGGTATATGTCATGCATGTTTACAAGGTAAAATGAGAAAATCCCTATTTAGTGAAAAAGGTGAAAGAGCCACATATATTCTTGAATTGGTTCATATAGATGTGTATAGACCATTTCATTTTGAGGAAAGGGGTGATTACTCATAATTCATATTTTTATTTTAGTAGATATAGACATGTCTACTTAATAAGGTATAATTAAGATTCTTTTGATAAATTAAAGGAACACAATAATGAAGTTTAGAACCAGATTGGTAATAAGATTAAGAAACTCTACTTAGAAAGTGGTGTAAAATATCTTAATCATGACGTCATCGATTACTTATGGGAGTTTGAGATCCTATCTCAACTAAATCATCCTTATACACATTAGTAGAATAGTGTAAGTGAAAGGAGTAACCAAACCTTATTGGACATGGTGAGATCAATGATGAGTCATGTGAGTCTTCCATTATCCTTTTGGGGATATGAATTATAAACAAAAGAACAAACACTAAACCAAGTTACAACTAAAGAAAAAGATTGTATATTATACCATTTATGGATTGGAAATAAACTTGTGTCATTATACTTACATTTGTGGGGTTTTTAAGCATTTGTTAAGGAAACTTTAGGTAACAATCTTGCAACCTGAGGCATGAAGTGTACCTTTATAGTATACCCCAAAGAAACAAGGGGATATTACTTATATGAACCCCCATACAAAAAGGTAATAGTGGAAAGACATACCATATTCATTGAGAGGGATAACATATCTTAAAGAGATAGTGGCAATGATATATACTTCTATGAAGTTGGGGCTCAAGGTACCCAAGAGTTGGCACAATTTTTTTCCACAAATTCCTATGGAAGAAGAAACTATTTTGAAGACACAAGTACTACGTAGGAGTAAAAGTGTGGTTATAGAACTAAAAAGGTATTTTTTTTCTATTCACTAAGTATGATGACTCATTATTAGTTGTCAATAATGATCCTATAACCTATAAGGAAATAAATAGTGGTATAGATGTTTCCAAGTGGAAAGAATCCATGAATTAGAAAATAGATTCCATGTACCAAAACCATGTCTAGATTTTGATATATCCTCCAATGGATGTAAAGCGCATTGGTTTAAAATGGGTATTCAAGAATAAAGTAGTCATGGAAGGTTAATTTATTACCTATAAGGAATGAATGGCTGCAAAAGAGTTTAAGAAGCATCAAGGCATTGACTACAATGAAACATTTTCACCAGTTTCAATACTAAAATCCATAAGAATTATAATTTCCATTATGTCTTACCATGAAAATAATATTTTTAAAATGTATGTAAAAATATCCTTCCTTAATGGGGACATTCATGAAGATGTATATATGACACAACCTCAAGGTTTTGTGACTTTAAAGGATACCAACAAGATACAAAAATTGCAAAAATCTATTTATAGATTAAAAAAGAATCTAGGTCCTCGAACATTTATTTTGATGAAACCATAATAGAATTTGGTTTCATAAAGAATGAGTTTTATCCTTGTGTCTACAAATGGTTTAATGTGAGTGTAGTAATTTTCTTAATTGTATATATTGATGACATATGGCTCATATGAAACTAAATACCAGTCTTACAGTTTGTTAATACATGGTTGAATAAATAATTATATATAAAGGACTTGGGTGTAACCTCCTAGATCCGGGTGCCACTAAAAGGCTCCCCATACCCAGTTGGCCACATGGTCTCAAGAAAATTTATCGAAACACCAGAGTATTTTGACTAGCAGCGAGGGCCTTGGGTGTGATAGTGGTTAAACTATGACCTTATTGGAAGAGTATAACACAACAGAATACACAACAATACAGTAGCAGAAGTAGTAAATAGTATACAACTGAAACAAAATAGTGGAAGTATGATAGATAAATATCCAAGTCTAAAACCAAACAAATGATAATGAATCATGTTATATGTTCTAAGAGAGCAGCCAAAATAGGATACACTACAATCAGATACAAATAAAATACAAGTACAGAACAGTATTAAAACTCAGAATCATCGCAAGCCCCGACTTAGTCCCATGCTCTCCTGCTCCTAATAAAAAATCAAGTTCCTGTATAAGGACACTTTCCTATGTCAACACCTGAAATCATATAATCATTTTGGGCCCAAAACAAATGACCCAAATAGGGTGTGAGACTAATCCCAGTAGGCAACCACTAAATATCTGTGACTAACAATCATTGAATATATGCAATAGTAGTAGAAGAAAATAGTAACTGCGAAGTACTCAAGTAAACTATCCATTTACTATGTTTATGTTCTTTATAAATTTAGTTTCATTTAGGTGAAACTATCTTGAGATTCGGCATTAGATTTCCAATACACTGTATAGAAGTAAACACAACAGATGTATTAGAAGATCATCTAGATAATTAAGTAAAGACCGAATCTAAGATTGTACTTTGGATTGGAAGATGCACCTTATGTCATTCCATTTAATTTAACAAGTTCTGGGAACTTTACAAAGGTCTCAAAGTCTGGACTAGTCCCGTCGACCCCCCGTACCAAAGTAACCGTCAACTCATGACATAACCATTTCGCATTTAAGTATATTAGCATTTCATAATTTAATCATTTTTTCAGTTTCCAATAGATACCATCCTAGATATCCCTCAATGGATCCAAGATTCTCTTGGAATTTATAAAGAAGACTTAGTGAGACCGAACACCAAAATCGTGGCTCAGTCATGACCTTTATGTAGTAAACCTCTTGAGTCCGTCCATTTCCTTTTAACCAAAAAAATGGTTCACCCATGGTAAGCAAGGTGCAATTAGTCACATGAGCCTGATCTTGTCTTTTAACCGAGGCTGTGGCTCTCCCATTTCTAATTACCTCTTTTAATCATTTAACATTTCATTTCAAAAGTGACACATGTGAATTAAACAATCACATGACTTTAAATATAACAAATCACGTGGGAAATTAACATATAAAAATCACTTGAAAATTAAACTATTGCATGGTTTTAATCATGAAAAATCATATGGTAATTTCATATAACAATATATCATTCTAATAAACCCCAAAAGGGAAACATTCATAATCCCCAAAGGCATCCTTTCCAAATAGCTAACCATGAGAAACACACTGAGGGGGTGTCCCTAAACCAAACAGTCAACAATCACGTGCTTTAATTTCAAATAATCAAATACCTAAACATCATTAGGAATCTACAGTTTTCAATTATAAAGAAAAACAATACCCATAAAATGGTCTCATACCATTTTTTCACATATAATCAACTCTACATTTAACGAAAGGCACAAGAACACCTACCTTGATGTCGTATAACTAATATAATCCAACATCGGCCCTTGAATCAGCCTAGAATGGAATAGATCTAAGAAAAGAGGTAAATAATTCAACCTTGAATAACTTTATCGAGAACAAAAAACATCAATAACTGCTCAAGGAGAAAAAATATCTTACTGAGAGGAATCCAACAAGGCTAAAGACACTTGAATCAGGTTACAGACTACAAAACGGGAGAATGGAATATTCTCACGACTCCTGGTTCTTCACCTGATGACTGTTCTATCTAGGAGAAGATAAAACAAGGCTACTGCCCATTTTAAGATGAAATTTAGTATTACACATCATGTAAATATATATACATGGCATGTATATCATTTTAGTATTCCTAATTTTTCTAACTTACTTTACACATCCCACACCGACCTTGCCGACTTGACTATACCCACCCTCTATTGAAGTAAAACTCACCCTACAATGATAGAAATCAAAAAAGGCCTGATAGGATACTAGGAAATCCATTCTGAGGATGAAATCAAGCCACATCATCTTTAAGGCATAGATGTCCCAAAAGAAGTGACATCCACTAATCTCAAGGGGGAACTCCTTGCACAGATGTGCACCTACCGTTATAATACTTAACAAAGTGTCTAGTTTCATAATGTTCCCATATGTATAAACAAAAATCCCAAGGATCTTCACAATGAGAACAAATATAAAACTCTGAGATGCTATAGTATAAAAAAGTGTAGTAGATTACACAAAAGAAACTAGAATAATACCTATAATAGTAGAAGGTTTGGGATCCTACACCTATTGGGTTTGTTGAACTGCATATGTATGACCTGTACCGTGGCCCTGTGACACAGCCTGGTTACCCTAAGCTGACCCACCCAACTGTCGCTGAGATCTTGGGGTTTATCTACCATGACCATTCCCACTACCTTGGCCTGCATGCCCTGACGTATTCCAGTTTCCAGACTTGTGGGAAGCTACAAACCTAGATCCTACATGTGGAGTCTGTATAGAACCTCTATCACTAGCCATTAGTGGAAATGTCCTGTAGAAGCACAATATATGGTCCATCTTGCTGCAAGATTGACACTCAATTGGGTACTTCGGGAACTGCAGTCTGGTATGCCCAAATTTTCCACACTGATAGCACCTCACTTGGCTACCAGAAGATACATCCCAACTAATTGTAGGTGGATGTTGCTACTGGAATATACATGTCAGCTCTACCATAGATGTGGCAGCCTATGATGCTCCCTAGAAGGTCTGCATGAACCTTACAAAACATTATTGGAACTATGCATCTACACCCGTGTTTGGTATAATGGTTGGTGCCACAACTTGAATAACAACAGGATCCATTGTTATCCCATGGTCCAATATTTCTGGAGTATGATCATCACTTCTCTCATGGTGAACAACTCGTGGTCATCACGACGGAATGACTCCACAAAGTCCAGTACACATGCCTTATCACAAGTTTAACAAAGATAAAACTACAACTCAGAAGTGCAAAGTGGGATAGAGAAGAAAAAACACTCAGGTTTTTCAAAATAGGAGTACACGATGTGTATAAAACCTTACACGGTGTGTCCTCCTAGGCCTTTACATGGGCGTGTAATTTTTCCCAACATGTCCATGTAACACCCTATGTACACAGAATGTTCCAAAACAGACACTACATGTACTTAAGTTTCTTTCCTGCCCAGGTACTTCTATATAGCTATAACTACACGGTTCTTGGAGTGTAAGACTACATGCCGTGTTCACCCTTGGAATGGAATGTACAACTAAGTTTTCTTACACCCGTTTCGTTAGTCACACAGTCAGATACATGGTCAACATCTGCATGGCGTGTACTCCCAATACACGGGTTGTCCTACTCAAATCTTGGCAAATCGTGTTCCCTCCCCACATGGAAGGTTACACAGTCAAGGACTACATGACATGTACACATGGTATATTATGTGTTCTTATTAAAAATTGAAACAACTTCTTCCCCAAACAGGAAGAACACACACGGTGTGTTAGTCTAGACTACACACCATGTATTCTGAGTTTTTTAGCGAAGAACCTACAAATTGTTGAGAAAATCCATATTTGGCAAAAAAACCAACCAGTGGGATGCCAAATTCCAATCCGTGAGTACCCATACTCCCCACGAATCAAAGTTTATCACCCAAGTAGAACATATAATAGTAAAATTATAGATAAAAAGATGAATCATGACCCACCAATTCCGGTCCAAGAGGGAACATTCACCTTAGGAATCAAAGTTTGGAATCAATTATATCTAAAACATAACATGTACCAATAACCCTATCACAACATCAGGCATATCTATCACATCATCTATCACAATAGCCTGCGATAACTAATGTATACAAGATGGCATGGCATAATGCATGGCATGTGATTCTAACAAATTCCAATATGATGCATGAGATGACACACCCCCATCTCATCAGGTTTCAAATAAAATAGAACCCATAATTGCATCAACAGTAATAGAAAAAATCAAGTGCGTTACCCAATAGTGAAATCAAATCAACTACGATAACTCAAAATCTAAATATCACAAGTTATTTTGAGGCAATTTGGATTTTCCTTATACATGGGGTAGCTACTCTAGGTAATAATTAATTACCAAATACCCATTCCTTCCTATCCATATCTATAGGCTCCAAACAATAAGACAAAGCAGAAAAGAAAGCCTCTGATACCACTTTGTAATTTCTCAGATCTGGGTTCCACTAAAAGGTGCCCCGTACCCGGTTCACCACATGGCCTCAAGAGAATTTCCCCAAACACCAGAGGCTGAAGACAAGCAGTGAGGGCCTTGAGTGTGATAGTGGGGAAACTACTCCCTCATTGGAAAATTATAACACAACAGAATACAAAACAATACAGTAACATAAGCAGTAAATAGTATATAACTGAAAAAAATAGTGAAAGTCTGATAGATAAATATCCAATTCTCAAACCATACAAATGATAATGCAACATGTTATATGTTCTACAAGAGTAACCAAAATAGGATACCCTACAACTAGATACAAATACAATACAAGTACAGAATATAAATAAAACTCAAAAGCCTCACAAGCCTCAGCTTGGTCCCATGCTCTCCTCCTCCTAAGAAGTAATCAAGTACCTATATAAGGGCACTTTCCCTTGTCAACACCTGCAATCATATAATCTATCTGGGCCAAAAAACATGTCCCAAATAGGGTGTGAGACTAATCCTAGTAGGCAACCACCAAAGATCTGTGCCTAATAGTCAGGGAATATATGCAATAGCAGTAGAAGAAAATCATAACTAGGAAGTACTCAAGTAAACTATCTATTTACTTTGTTTATGTTATTTTGAAATTCAGTTTCATTTAGGTGTAACTATCTCAAGATTCGGCCTTAGCCTGCCAATCCCCCGTATAGAAGTAAAATTAGCATATGTCTGAGAATATTATCTAGAGAAATAGGTGAATACTGAATCCAATATTGTGCTTTGGCTTGGAAGATGCACCTTAAGTCATTCCATTTCATTTAATAAGTTATTTGATCTTTAAAAAAGTCTTGAGGTCTGGCCTAGGCCCATCTACCCCCCGTACCAAAGTAACCGTCAACTCGTGACATAACCATTTCACATTTAAGCATATTATAATTTTAGAATTTAATCATTTGTTTAGTTTCCAATAGATCCCATCTAAGATATACCTCAATGGATCCAAGATTAGCTCAACATTTATAAAGAATACTCAATGAGCCTGACCACCAAAACTATGGCTCACTCACGACCTTGAAGTATTTAACCTCTTGAGTTCGTCCATTTCCTTTTAACTGAGACAATGGTTCACCCAAGGTAAGGATGGTGTAATTAGTCACATGAGCCCGACCTTGTCATTTAACCATGAATGTGGCTCTCCAATTACTAATTACCTATTTCAATCATTTTACATTTCTTTTCAATAGTGACACATGTGAATTAAACTATCACATGACATTAAATATAACAACTCCCATGGGAAATTCACATATAAAAATCACATGAAAATTAAACTATTGAATGGTTTTAATCATAACAACTCATGTGATAATTTCATATAAAAATATATCATTCTAATCAACCTCAAAGAGGGAAACATTCAAAATCCCCAAAGGCATTCTTTCCAAATGGATAACCATGAGAAACACACCTAGGGGGTGTCCCTAAACCGAACAGTAAGAAATCACATGCTTCAATTTCATATAATCAAATACCTAAACATCATTAGGCATATATAGGTTTCAATTATAGAGAAAAGAAATACCCAAAAAATGGTCTCATACCATTTTGGCACATATAATCAACTCGACATTTAACGAAAGGCACAAGACCACCTACCTCGATGTCGTATAACTGATATAATCCGACAGCGGCCCTTGAATCATCCTAGAATGGCATAGAGTTAAAAAAATAGGTAAATAATTCACCTTGAATAAATTTATCAAGAATATAAATCATCAATAATGGATCAAGGATAATAAAGCTCTTATCGAGAAGAATCCAACGAGATAAATAACACTTGAATCAGGTTCTAGATGACGAAATAGAAGAACGAAATGTTCTCGCAGCTCCTGGTTCTTCACCCGACAGCTGTTCTATCCAGGAGAAGAGAAAATGAGGCTACTTCCCATTTTAAGTTGAAATTTAGTAGTACACATTGTGTATATCATTTTACTGTTCATAATTTTTCCTACTTACTTTACACATCCCCCACCGACCTTGCCGACTCAACTACATGGTGTGTACTAGGAAGTACACAACATGTAGTGGATTTTTTCTTCACTTCCTGACCAAAAAAAGCACACACACCATGTATCCCCATATTACACGGATAAACAACACAACATGTATATAGGATTACACCACACGTTTTACTAAAACATTAACATTTTTTTAGTTTTCCTTGTTTTCTCAAAAACAACTCAAAGGGAAAGAAAAGAAGAATCCCATACCTTATAAAAAGAACTTGGTTCTTAAATTGGGAGAGGAAACATATATACTGGGGATCAAGATCTATTATGATAGATTAAAGTTGTTTCTTGGCCCAAGTCAAAGTACATACATTGAAAATAGACTAAAGAGATTTAGTATGGAATAATTCAAGATGGGATTGTTTCCATCATCACATGACATTCATCTTTCTAGTAAAATTTATCTCCATACACAAGTAGAAAGAAATAAAATGGAAAGGATTCCATACACATAAGTGATTGAGTCAGTGATGTATGTTATACTATGTACTAGGATAGATTCCACCTATGCATTATTTTTGGTAAGAAGATATCAAGCTAATCCAGGTGAAATCCATTAGATGGAAGTCAAGACTATACTTAAGTATATGAGGAATACTAAGTATATGTACCAATTTTATAGATGAGATAAGGAACTATTCATTAGAGGATATGTAGATCATAGTTTAAAAACTAATTAAGATGACATGAATTCACAAATGGGATACATCTTCACTTTGAATAGAGGTACTATGAGCTTGAAGAGATCAAAGTAGGATGGGGTCGTAGATTCTACAGTAGAGTCTGGGTATATTTTGAATTATGATGTAGCTAAATAAGTAGTATAGATGTGAAAATTCATCTAATAGATTGAAATTATTGCTAATATTAAAGATCCTATCACACTCTATTATGATATTGTTGTAGTGGTGGCTCTCGAAAAAGGGCCAAGGTCACATTAGTGAATGAAGCACATACTTTAGTAGTATTATCTCTTGTGGGATTTTTCTCATAGAGGTGAGGTTTTAGTGAAAATTATTTCCATATAATAAAACATGGTTTACCCCTTAACTAAATACTTGACTCATCAGAAACATGATTATCATGTGAGGTCTATTGGATTGAAAGTCATAGGTTGTTGGCTCTAGTACAAGTGTGATTTTGTTGGAGTTGGTGTCCTAGAAATAAATATTTTTACTTTAATTACATGTATATTCGATATGTTGAATATTAATAAAGCTTACTATTATATATTGTTTATTTTTCTTCATGACTCTAATATAATAATGTCCTAGAGTATATGTGTCATTGATAATCTCATAGAAGTTCCCACTATATTAGATTCTTGAAGTACTATGATGATATTCTTAAATAATGTTTTGTTGTTGATTAACATACTATGATGTGACACATAGTACATAGATTTTCATGTGTGAGTACTCATAAGTAGACGATTCTTCTTCTCATAAAGTTCTCACTTGGTAATCTCCAAGATGTGAGACTATGATAATAGACCCACCTGTAGGAATTCTACATGTTTGGGTGTCATTCGATATTCCTATCTGTGAGTGTGTGTAATGGTCTTTATAATTTAATATTACCATGCATATATGTCATGAACCACTCACTTAGATTTAATGATGAAAACTGTGATGCCATATGTTCGTGGTGAGGTAGGGTATATTGGGTGTGTCACGATTAAAATGTCATTAATAGATAAGTCGATGAAGGATTTACCCCTTCCAATTTTATGGAATTTGATATATTGACCCATTGATTGGAATATAACCATAAAATTTAATTCCATGGCCATGGTGTAATAACATGTTTATTTTAGATAGTCAAAGAAAGACGCATTGATAAAATTGGTTGGTGACATAGATGTGCTTCCTTCTTGATGAGATATTACGAAAAAGGGATTATATTACATATTGATCATTCATATGCAGCTATTGTTGTTGCGAAGTCAAGTTCTTTCTTTTGGGTTCTTTGAAATATTTATAGATAGTAGTTTTAGACTTTTGTCAAGCCCACCTAATTCCAATGATAAAGAATACTAGAGGGTCACACTCTATGTTTTACCAATGATATCAATTAAATTATTTCTGAATATAATTAATTGAATACATACTATTCTAAAGACTGAGGGATAATTTTATTCATGTTTTTTATCACAAATATTTATTAATGAATAAAGTATTTAAATTAAATATTTATTCATGTGTTAAATAAATTCTAGAGGATTTTTAATGGACCAAGACCATGTCTGTTGAAAAATATTAAAAAACATGATGGTTAAATAAAATTTGTTATTGTGCAAGTTGGAACGTGACACATAATAGTAATAATAATAATAATATTATGTAGAATGGGGTTTATTAAAGTTTATTATATTATTTAAGGGTTGATATGTAATTAAATAATAATTTTAACCTAAACCCTATCTCTATAAATATATGATTATGTTTATAGTTTAGTGCATGCAAAAAATTTATTGGTGTAATCTAAATAGAAAATTTTTCTCACAATTAATTATCTCTCAACTCCTTCTCCATCCTTATAAATAATGAGAAACACAAGATAGATTCCTTCAATACTAAAGGACGAGCGATCAATAAAAATAACTCAAGACAATCGATTCACTATGCTAGTAACCAGAGATCGATTGGAATTTCTTAGAGATTAAAGGCACACATATAAATCACCGCTAGATGGATTCTATCCTTAGATCCTCATAGTAAAATAAAGGAAATCCGAAATGGTTTTTTCATATGATCAAAATTCACATAAAAGAAACATCCTAAGACTAGGTATTCATATCTTTCGATATTAAAGAAATTAATTATACATTTTACATACAAGATATTCGCTCATGGTTTCAAGAAACTCAAATATTGAAAGAAAATTTCATATATCATCCACCATCGCATGCTTCCTCTACATCCAGAACCAACATATACAACATGTGGAACTCACACACACACACACATATATATATATATTAAAATACATGAACAAATTATATTCAAGAATATTTCATGAGGAGGGGTAGATCTATGAGGATCCAACTGAGCCAGACTTGATACCATGGATATTGGGGAATACCTACTCACATTTTCGATGAGAATGATCTTGGTTTTAAAACATTTTTATCATGTGACTTCAATCAACAAAAACATTTTATCTATATCCAGACTTGATACATCTGGATTTATTTTCAAATTTGGGAATAAATATTGTTTCTTTTATAGAGAAATAATATGTTATGTGAATGAGTATTTAAATAATAGTATTTATGTGTTAGATTACATAAACCAAGTAATGAAAATAAATAATGAAACCAATTCAAATGTTTCATACAACACCCAACTATGGAATCACTATATAAGTTGTGGAAACAAAAAAATTAAACTTATTACACCAATATGGATATTTAGATTCTTTTGAACTAAAACCACTTATTGTATGACATGCATGGTTACAAGGAAGAATGACCAAAGCTCAAATTAGTGGGAAAGTTAAAAGGGACACTAAGCTTTGTGAGTTGGTTCATACTAATGTGTGTGGACCATTTCGAATTAAAAAATGCATGGTTACTCATAATTGATAAATTTTAATGATGATTTTAGTTGATATGGATATGTATACTTAATGAGGTATAATTCATAATCATTTAATACATTCAAGTAATATAATATTGAAGTTTAGAATAATATTGGTAAGAATATTAAGAAATTCCACTCAAACCATGAAAAAAAATATCTTAATCAAGTCTTAATTGATTATTTATAGGATTTTGGGATTTTATCTCAACTTAATCCTACTTTTACACCATAATTAAATGGTTTAAGAAGAAGGAGGAACCATAACATGTTATGAATTGTGAGATCAATGACGATTCATGTGAGTTTTCCATTATCCTTTTAGGGATATGCCTTAAAGACAACAACACACATTCTAAATTGATTGCTAAATAAAACGGTAAATAGTATTCTATATAAAATTTGGTATGGAAATAAACCCATGTTTTCACATGTATGAGTGTGAGGATGAATTTTTTTTGTTAAGGATATTTCAAGAAAGAAAATTACACCCCAAGTCACTAAGTGTAATTTTATAGGATATACTAAGGAAATAAGAGTATACTACCTACAAAACCATTTAGATAAAAAGGTTGTTGTTGATAGAAATCCCAAATTACTAGAGATGGATTATATCTCTAAAATAGATAGTGGGATTGAGATATAATTTGATGATGTTCAAGATCAAGATACACAAGATTTGACACAAGAATAAATTCTATAGATCCCTATCTAAGAGAACATTCCAAAGACACGTGTATTGTGTTGGAGTACAAGAGAGATTAGAAAACTTAAAATAAATGGTTTTCTAGTCACCAATGATGTTGAATAATAATTAGTTGATAATAATGTTCCTCTAATATACAAGGAAGTAGTAATAAATGTAGATGTTTCCAAATGGAAAGAATTTATGAATTCTAAAATGGATTCCATGTACCAAAACCAAGTATATATTTTGGTAGACCCTCCAATGGATGTAAATCCCATTGGTTGTAAATGGATATTCAAGAAGAAAATAGTCATAGTTGGAAGATTTAGTACTTATAAGGCATCAATGGTTGCAAAAGTGTTCAAACAATATCCAGGAATAGACTATAATGAAAAAATTTCACCAGTTTCAATGCTGAAATCAATCATAATTATGCTTTACATAGTGACTTACCATGAATATGAGATTAAGAAAATATATTTCAAAGCAACCTTCCTCAACGGGAACCCTTATAAATATGTTTATATGAAACAAATTGATTGATTTTTTACTCTAAAGGATGGAAATACGATATGAAAATTGCAAAGATCCATTTATGGATTACAGAAATCTTCCAGGCCACAGAACATTCGATTTTATGGATCCATAATGGTTTTTTTTTGTAAATAAAAAATGTGTGGATTGTGTCTATAAGTGGTTTAGTGGTAGTTATAATGTTTTCTTAATAGTTTATGTCGATGACATGCTACTATTAGAAATCATATAACTATCTTAAAGTTTGTTAAATCCTGGTTAAATACACATTTCTACATAAATTAATTAAGTGAAGAAACATATATTCTTGGGATAAAGATCCATTGTGATTGATCCAGGAGACTCATTGGTCCAAGTAAATAAAAATATATTGAAAATATACTGAAGAGATTCATTATTGAAAAATATAATAGGGGATTGTTACCAGTGTCACATGTTGTTTATCCTTCTAAGAAAATGTGTCGTCAGAAAATTGAGGTAGGATATAAGATAACAAGGATTCCATATGCATTGGAAATTTGGTCAATCATGTATTCTATGTTTTGTACTAGTCTAGATATCACCTATTACTTAAGTGCATTAGAAATATATCAAGATGACCCAGGTGACCACAAATAGATGACAATCAAGACTATCCTTAAGTATATTATATGAACTATGGATATATTCCTGTTCTATAGTGGAGATGAGGAATTGGTCATCAATAAATATGTAGATGCTAGTTTCCAAACAGATCAAGGTGATATGAATTTTTAGATAGGATACAAATTCACTCTTAATGGAGGTACTGTGATCTAGAAGACATCAAAGAAAGCCATGGAAGAAAATTATACAGTTGAGTCTAAGTATATTGAGGCTTTTGAGGTTACTAAAGAAGTAGTTTATATACAATTTTTTTCTCTAATTTATAGACATGTTATCTTGTAGGAAAGACACTATCACACTCTATTGTGATAATAATGTAGCTATGGCTCTTGAAAAGGATCTGAGGTCACATCAGCGGATGAAGAACATACTTTAAAAGTGTCATATATTGAGGGATTTCTCTAAGATAGGTGAATTAATAATGAGTAGAGACTGAATGGAAGAAAACATGGTATACCTCTTGACTAAATCCTTTACTCAACAAAAACATGATCTTTATATGAGGTAAAATAGATTGAAATTCATAAGTAGTTGGCTCTAGTCTAAGTGGGATTCTTTTGGAGTTGGTGTTTTAAAACAAAAAATCTGTACTTTGGATTACATGTATACTCTAAGAAGTAAATATTAATTTAAGTATCTTTTTATATATCATTTATAGTTCTGCATGACTTTAATATTATAACATCCTATAGTATCTGTTAAATTAATGGTGTATAACAGTTCCCTGCTACATTCAGAACCTTGAAATGTAATGATGATATTCTTAAACCTAGTTCTATGACCCGATAAAAATATATGATATGACACATATTATGTTAACCATCAGGTGTGAGTACTCATAAGTAGATGACACTTATTATCATAAAGTTTTTACTTGTTAATCTCAAAGAAGGGATATTATAATAACAAACCCGCCAGCATGGATTTTTCATATTTATATGTCATCAAATATTCCTATTTCTGAGAATTTGTAATGGAATTTAGACTTTAATATTTTTATTAATTCATGTCATGACTCACACACATAGATGAATTTCTACAAACCATAATGATAATGATTCATGATGAAGTTGGGTATTCTAGGTTTGTCATGGATTATGTGTTATCAATGAATAAGTCAAGGAAGGACTTATCTCTTATATATTAATGTAAATTGGTATCTCGAACCTCTATTGAAATAGAACCGTTGTATTAAATTCGATGGACATGGTGTAATAATTTATTTATTTATTATAGTAAAATAAAGACATATTAAGCATATAGGTTAATGACATGAACCCACAACCTAATTGATGGGATCTTATGATAATGTGATTATATTATATAATAACCACTTCTGTGTGGTTGTTAATTTTAAGATGATAACATATTTCTCTTGAGTTCCTTGACCCATTGCTAGATAGTAATATTGGACTTTAGGAAATCCCACCTAATGGAAATTTGAAAGAATTCTACAGGGTTACACACTAAGTGTTTCTATTGATCTCAATTAAATTATATTTGAATTTAATTATTGGAATAAATATTATTCTCAAGACCGAGGAATAATTTTATTGAGGATTTATAGATCTCAAATATTTATTATATTGAATATTTAATAAATATTTATTTTCAATATTGTGAATGAAATATTTATTTTATGAATAAATTTTTAATTAAATATTTATTCAGGTATTCGATAAATACTAAGGAGGAAGAGAGAACCAAGATCATGTTCAGTGATAAATATTAATTTTCAAGCTGGTAAAATAATATTTATCGTTACGCTAGTTAAAGCACTACATGGAATAAGAGTAATACTATTATTTCAATACATGGAATGGTGTTAAGATTGGGTTTCATATTTTATTAAGGTCACTTGTGAAATTAATTAAAATACAAACCCTAACCATAGGTCTATAAATAGACTACTTATAATTTATAATATAGCTAATCGATAATCAATGTGTAAAATAGATTGCTATCTAGAATTATACTCTTCCCTGTCACATCCTCTCAAGAATGAGAAGATCTTTAAGATGGAAGAAAGGTGAAGTGGTCTAGAAGAAAAACTCAATAGGATCAATTAACCCTGATATCACCCAAAGATTCGTTGGTGTCATTCAGAGATTAAAGGAGTGAATTTGGATCATCACTAGATGGATTATACACTTAGATCCTACAAGCATTGAGATAGATTACCAAAAAGGGTTTTATACTATCAACATCTACTATGAGGAAAGATATTAGGTATCAAGTAATAATTATTTATAATTAATTAAATTAATTATAAATTTAACATGAAAAAGACATGCTCTTGGTTTTGATGACCTTTTGTCTATGCCAGATTGGAAAATTTTCCCTGGTCATGACATTCACGTATTTTAAAATATGTGAATGATCCATTTAATATAACATTCAATGAGTTGGTATTGGTCTAGATAATCTATTTTTCTACACGAAAAACCTATATCACAATTGGTGTTCAATAAAACCACTCGAAACCACTCCATTTAAACTTAAACGTGTGGAAGTAAAACCTTCAGAATAGACCCCACACTATAAAGTCTAGATCTTGGAATAAAAGAACACCCAATCCACCATAACCAAATGAAAAACCCATGAATTATTAAACATAAAAGACTATAGAAAATAATGATCAAAATAACAAACTATAAGTCATAAGAAAAACAAATATTTTACATGGTTCAAAATTGTATCCTAATCCATGGGGGGAAAATTAATTTAATTTTATTCAAGAGAATTAAAAGATGATTACTATGAAAGATCTCATAAATTATAATGTGATAAACCTAAACATATAGAAGTTCTCATATGGTGTTTCGGGTCACTACTACTACCCTATATTTACAGGTTGTATTCCACCTAAGATGATACTCATGGACAATCCTTTGTTCAGTCAAAGGATCCAACAACCTTAAATATCTCTCTTGAGGTACTATTGTAACATCCCAAGTAAGTAATTAATAATAGATATTTTTATCTATGTCTATTAATGAATTAGATAGTGTTTCAGAGGCTTAAAATGAAAATAAATCCAATCATAAGCATGGAATACACTAATATTCTTAAAAGATTGTTTTACTGCCTTTTGATGGAAAACCCTTTTTAAATAAAACTTTTGACAATTTTATAATCTATATTTTTCAAAATAAAAATATTCATTATGATTGGGACATTGAAATTTACATTGGATAAATTTTTGGTATTTTTCTGACAATGTTCATTTTTTAATGAATAGTGAAAAATACTGCATTTTATATCAAAACTGCTTTTTCATTTAATTTAATTATATGTTTAGATTATATTTTTAATTGGTCTTAAAGTGTAATCTGAATATAATTTTACCATTTAATCCAATGTTGGTCATTAGGATTAATTTCACTTTGAAATTGGTCATAAACTAATGCCAAACTTTTCATAGATATTGTTTAAAAAAAACCTGTTATTTGTTTTGACAACGGGAATTATTTTTAAATCAATTATTGCAATTTATGTGTTTGGAATTTGGTAAAATGGATTAAATATTTGGAATCAGAAGGTCCAAATTATGTAATTAAGGCTCTTGTTTTTGGACATTATGAATAGTAACGACAGTAATTATCTTTAATTATCTTGATTAATGAGTAATCAGGTAGTTAAAGATAATAAAATGATATCATAATAATACAAAAACACCACAACATGTGTCATAATGCTACTGGTTGTCTCATGTCCGACCATGGGATGCCTTGTTCCAAACATGGGGTCCCCATGGAATCACTTTTGTGGAAAGTGACTTGTTATCTTTTTATTTTTTTAAAGAAAGTAAATATAACAAGAATGTATCACCTGATTAAAACATTTTTTATTTTGTATAATTAGATGATATTTTAGACTATAAAAATTCATTGGAAATATAAAAATATTTTCTACATCATAGTATTTTTTTCATAATTTTTAGACTTTAAATAAATTAAATTATTTATGACATCATGATGATGCAGCGATTACCTCATTAATAAAGGATTTAAATAAAATGAAATGATAATGTAAAATATATGACCTACACATGTTTAAAACCTATTGTATGGGTGGATTTAGAACCCTTATCACCTTACCCTCGAATTATATCAATGTGGCACCTTTTGAATCCGAAAATCATTTTCAAATAAAGTAACATTTCTTTACTTTCCAAGAGTGCCCCTCCTCTCCTCTTATAAAAGGCCCCCACCTCTACCTCCTTACCCACACTCCCAAATCCTTTGGATCGGCCAAACCCTGCCCATTTTGTCTCTCCACATCCCTATCTTACTCCTTGAAGCCTCACTTTGGCATAAGTCTTCCCAAGGAAGCCTTTGAGCTCAAACCAAAGGGATTTACCCGATTTTAAGGTAATGTCTTCACTTGAGTCCTTTTGTTTTATTTTGCTTCTCCAACCCCCTAAACTCTTTTTATTCATTTATTTTGTAACAACTCCAGTATATTCAATATACTAGTATTTTTTTATAATAAGGATTTGATCTACACTTACACACACCTACATCTAATGGTTAAAGGACATACTGTTTCCGTGGATGGTGAATTTATGCCTCCCGAAACGATGATTGTTCAACATTCTTTTAACACCTTCAAAGGCGGCCATTAAGATGTCACTATATTTATATATGATATATAATATGTTTATGTTTTCCTTAAGCTTCTGTATTTTTCATTTTGGCATACCTTTATGGTTTCTATTATGGGTAAACGCGATATCTTCATTTAAGGAAGTGCGGACTACCGCCCCCTAAAAGTGATTTGATTCGTTAAATACCATATGTGGGACGTATAAAGGATGTAACTATGATATTATATATGATATTATACTTGAATTATAATATAACTTTATATAATTATGATTCCATTCTATAAAATACGAAATAGAAATGAAAGTAGCGTTCATGCGTACGTACGGCTTACCGTCTCCATGAACGGTGCATTTCATTTCTTATCTCTAAATGATTATGTAATATTATAAATTCATGTATATACTGGATATATATGATATATACATCATTATTATAATTATGTATATAATGGATACATGAAAAACTTTTAATTATAAAGGGTTTATTTTTGACTCAAGTACCAATGATCGTTAAAATGGCCGTTATTAACTTAAATAATTACATAGTTTTCATGACATGGAAATAAGTGATATAAAAGGAATACGGAACTTGAAAAAGGTTCTTAAACAAGTAGAAATTAACTCAACTTTATTATTCAGGAGATTAAAGAACGACCGATTCAAGTCGGACCCAAGGTATGGGACTTCGTCTCAATCTCCTTTAATTGAGGTATATTTTGTTTTATACACAACCTTCTTTTATATGGTGTATAAACCCCTTTGACTTTTACATTTATTCAAAAGGAATATTTTTTTATACGAAGCATTTTACTAAAAGACAAAAGGAAATGTTTTTGTCGTACATGTGCGCCGACAACGACTTCTCCACTGCTGTGACCATTATTTGAGTTTCGGCTTCCTCTACAAGCCATACCTTTTTTTAAAAGAAAAATAAATACCATGTTTTACTTTTCTTTTATTTTGGTATGGAAAATGGTTTTCATAATGTTTTTATATCAATGTGTTGTATTTATATCTTGTGATTGAAAGGTGGAAATGTTATGTTTCCTTTATGAATGTTTTATGTGATACGATTATGTTGAGGTTCTTGGGAATTATTATGAAGACGGGTGGTTCCGTGATAAACTAAGGGCGGGTGAGCCCGATATAGCTCTCCAATGCATTGGGTAACGCGAAGGAGTGAAATGTTAAGGTTTCTCCGAAGAGATTTAGGGAATATACTGTGATGTGTATTCCAAACGTAACCAAGAGGGTTACTCCCTACGTAAGAATATTATGAATGCCTCAAGTTACCTTTATGTCTTATGATTTCTATGATTTATTCATGATTTTTTGAGGTATGTTAAGGTGCTTATGTTTTATGGGTAAAGTATGATTTCATTCTTATGTATATATGTACCCATGTTTCCTTTCCATATATTTTTATATCCCTTACTGAGCTTTTTATGCTCATCCCAAGTTTTTTTGAAATGTTTTTCACAGGTCAAGGGAAAGGTACATGATATGATGATAGTGTCAAGGAAGTGTCATGAAAGAATCCATGTTTTATTTTAAATATGTTTCCATTGATGGTAAAGAAGAATACTATCTTTATGTAACCAATTTGTTTATATGTGGAATGTAATGCAAGTTCTATGATCTAATTCTATAAAACTCTAAACCCGAAAAGATCCTCAATGTGTAATCTTGTAATAACTCAAGATTAAGTAAGGTTTAAGGCTGGAGCCTTATATTTGGTATTAGAGGTCAGTTTAGATAACTTTAGGAGTTAGAATTCTATTAAATGATTATCCAAAAATATTTTTTTATGGTCAAATTGTAGTGATATAGTATTTGAAGATTACCATGTTGCTTCATCTAAGACATGTTTGTTCAGAATGGGTTTACGTAGAGAAAACAAGGAAGCAGTGCTAGGAAGGCATGCAGAAGGAAATAACCTTCGGAATCAGCATCCCGAGATGGTTGGAATTGGAACTGAACAGTTTGTTGCAATAATGACGCAGTTGACTCAAGCGATAAATGGTGGTGGTATCCATGCACGAGATCAGCCAGATCTACCGCAGAGGAACATGTCAGTGGTGGAACATTTCATGAGGCAACAACCCCCATCATTCAGAGGATCATCTGACCCTATGTTAGCTGAAGGGTAGATTAAAGCACTAGAGAAGATTTTCGATGTCATGGGGTGTTCATACAATCAAAAGGTTAGTATTTCTATTTACCGTTTGGAGGGTGAGGCAGATCAGTGGTGGTCTATGGTTAAAAATATCAGGGACGCCAATGAGATTGATGCTCTTGACTGGGATGAATTCAAAGGTATGTTTCTTGAGAAGTATTTTCCTAAGGCTGTTCTACTTAGGATGGAAAAATAATTCTTGGAATTGAGGCAAGAGGAATAGTCAGTTGCTGCCTATGAAGAAAGGTTCACTCGATTGGCAAGGTATGCTCCAAATTTTATCCGAGACCTTGATAGTAAAATCAATCATTTTTACTCAGGATTAAAGCCAAAATATCAAAGGGCATTTACTTCTCGTGAGTTTAAAAGTTATGAAAAGCTTGTCCGATGTGCTGAGAAGGTGGAAATGGAGTTTGCCGATGATCAAGTGTTCTATAACAACCAACAGAAGAAGAGACCAAGGTGGCAGGAGAAAGGGAAGAATTCTTCAAAAAAGTCTGATGGTAAGAAATCTAAGTTTCTAGTTTGTGATAAATGTGGCAAAAGGAATGCTGGGGAATGTCTTCTGAATTCTATAAAGTGCTACCGATGTGGTAAGATGGGACATAAGGCTCGTGATTTCACTGAAAAAGATCAAGGTGAAGGTAAGACCAAATTTTATTTACAGTTAGTGAAATGTTTTAAGTTCAATGAGATGGGTCACTATGCAAACGAGTGTCCGACAAAGAGCTTGAGTGATGGGAAGTAGTTAGAATACAAGCAGAAAGGTGTGGTGAAATCCTTTGCAACTACTTCAGCAGATGTCGGGCCATCAAATGAAGTTGTATCAGGTACTTTGTTTGTTTTTTCAGATTATGCCAGTGTGTTGTTTGATTCGGGCTCTACACATTCTTTCATCTCTGAAACCTTTTCTAGTAAAATGGGAATACCATCTCAAGAAATGACTCCAGAACTTGTGGTAAAAACACTTGGGGGAAATGTTGAGGCCAAAAGAATTTATAATAATATTCCTATCCTTATCTGTGGAAAGAACCTACTTGCAAACCTTATTGTTCTACCTCTAGTAGAGTTTGATGTTATCCTGGGTATGGATTGGCTCTCTATTTACCATGCTAAGATTGACTGTAGAGCGAAAGAAGTTTCTTTTCAGAAAGACTTTTAGTTTGTGTACAAGAATGAACCCTTACTGTTGATAACATATCAAGAGGCCAAGAAACTTGTAAAAGATGTAAATGAATGTTACCTTGCACACATCGTTGAAAATAAAGGAACTGTTCATATTAATGATGTGCCAGTGGTAAATGAGTATCCTGATGTTTTTCCTGATGAGTTGCCTGGAATAATACCAGATCGGGAAGTTGAGTTTAATGTTGACTTAGTTCCTGATGCTAATCCAATTTCAAAACCCCCTTATCAAATGGCTCAAATTGAACTTTTAGAGTTGAAGGAGCAATTGCAAGATTTATTAGAGAAAGGTTTCATTCGACCTAGCACATCACCATGGGGTGCTCCTGTTTTATTTGTTAAAAAGAAATACGGTTCAATGAGACTTTTCATTGATTATAGAGCCTTGAATAACATCACTTTTAAGAACAAATATCCTTTGCCTCATATCGATGATTTGTTTGATCAGCTCCAGGGAGCTCAGTATTTTTCAAAGATTGACTTGAGATCGGGGTACCATCAGCTGAAGGTAAAGGAAGCAGATGTTCTGAAGACCGCGTTCCGTACAAGATATGGCCATTATGAATTTTTAGTAATGCCTTTTGGGATAACCAATGCACCTGCTGTATTCATAGACTTAATGAATAGAATTTTCCATGAGTTCTTGGATAAGTTTTTTGTGGTTTTCATTGATGATATTTTGGTGTTTTCTAAAAGTAAAGAGGAGCATGAAAGACATTTAAGGGTTATCTTGCAAACCTTAAAAGAAAAGAAACTGTATGGAAAATTCAGCAAGTGTGAGTATTGGTTGCAACAGATTTCTTTCCTTGGTCACATTGTTTCTAAAGATGGGATAACTGTTGATCCTGCAAAAACAAAAGTTGTGGAAGACTAGCCAAGACCCACAAATGTAACTGAGATTCGTAGATTCCTTGGTTTGGCAGGTTATTACCGAAGTTTTGTTAGAAATTTTTCACAGTTATCTAGTCCAATGACTAATCTAACTCGGAATGGTGTTAAGTTTATCTGGAAAAAAGAATGTGATGATTGTTTTCAGGAATTGAAAAGAAGATTGATGAATGCTCCAGTTTTGGCACTACCTTCCAGGAATGGTGAGTTTTTTATATACAACGATGCTTAATTGAAAGGACTTGGTTGTGTCCTAATGCAGAATGATCAGGTAATTGCTTATGCTTCACGACAGTTGAAAACTCATGAGGTAAATTACCCTACACATGATTTGGAATTAGCTGCTATTTTTTTCATTTTAAAAATTTGGAGGCATCATTTGTATGGAGTGAAGTGTGAAATATATACTGATCAAAAAAGTTTAAAGTATATATTCGCTCAGAAAGAATTGAACATGAGAAAAATGAGACGGATAGAATTAATCAAGGATTATGATTGTACAATTCATTACCATCTAGGAAAAGAAAATAAAGTGGCTGATGCTTTGAGTCGAAAAAGTAATGCTTCATTAGAAATGTTGCGTTTGGAACGTGATCCTTTGGTTAAGGATTTGATGAACTTTGGCATAGAGGTTGTTGGTGCAGGATGTTATTCTGTTTTGTTTCAGGTATCAGTGAGATCATCTCTATCAGACAGAATCAAGCAAGCACAGAAGCAAGATAGTGAGTTGCATAAAAAGGTAGAGCTAGTTTAGAAGGGTAATTTTCCTGAATTCAACATTGATAATGATTGCGTTTTGAGATTTGGGAAGATATTGTGTGTGCCTTGTGATTCACAGTTGAAGAGAGAGTTGTTATGTGAAGCTCATAGTTCTCCGTTTTCAGTTCATCCAGGCAGTACTAATATGTATATAGATCTTCGGGAGTATTACTGGTGGGATGGAATGAAAAGAGATATTGCTGATTTTACTGTGAAGTGTTTGACTTGTCAGCAGGTTAAAGCAGAGCAGCAGTTACCGAAAGGGATGTTTCAGCCTCTACCCGTGCCAGAGTGGAAATGGGAGAATATATCCATGGACTTTGTTGTGGGATTACCGAAGAAATCTCGAGGTAATAATACAATCTGGGTTACTATTGATCGCTTGACTAAATCTACTCATTTCCTTCATATTCGAGATACCTTCTCTCTAGATCAACTTTCTCGACTGTACCTTAAAGAGATAGTCAGGTTGCATGGAGTTCCTCTATCCATTGTATCCGATCGTGATCCCAAGTTTACTTCTAACTTTTGGAAGGGACTTCAAAAGTCATTGGGTACTGAATTAAATTTTAGTACAACTTTTCATCCTCAATCCGATGGGCAGTCAGAACGAACAATTCATACCTTAGAGGATATGCTACGAGCTTGTTCGATGGATTATCAGGGAAGTTGGGACCAACATATTTCTTTGGTTTAATTTTCATATAATAACTGTTTTCATTCCAGTATACATATGGCACCATTTGTGGCGTTATATGGGAAGCGGTGTCGAACTCCAGCTTTTTGGGATGAAGTGGGTGAAAGAAAGCTGATGGGACCAGAATTGGTAGAAGAGTTGGCCGAAAAAGTTCAGCTGATACAGAAACACATGAGAACAGCTCAGATCAGGTAGAAGAGTTATGCGGACTACAGGAGGAAGGATCTATCTTTTGAGGTAGGTGATCGTGTTTTTCTCAAAGTCTCACCATGGAAAAGTGTGATGAGATTTGGTAAGAAAGGAAAGCTGAGTCCAAGGTTCATTGGACCATATGAATTTCTGGAGAGAGTTGGATCAGTTGCATACCGGGTGGCTTTACCTATGAGTTTATCTCCGGTACACAATGTTTTTCACGTTTCGATGTTGAGAAAGTATATTCCATATCCGTCTCATGTTTTGAGTCCAGAGGTAGTTCAACTGGAAGAGAACTTATCTTATGAGGAACAACTGGTCCAGATTCTTGACCATAGGGAGAAAGTCTTACGAAATAAGGTGATTAATCAGGTAAAGGTTTTTTGGAAAAACAACATGATGGAAGAGGCAACATGGGAATCTGAAAATGCAATGAGGGATAAGTACCCCCATTTATTTGATAAGTAAATAAATTACGGGGATGAAATTTTCTAAAGGGGGGAAGGATGTAACATCCCAAGTAAGTAATGAATAATAGATATTTTTATCTATGTCTATTAATGAATTATATAGTGTTTGAGAGGCTTAAAATGAAAATAAATCAAATCTTAAGCATGGAATACACTAATATTCTTAAAAGATTGTTTTACTGCCTTTTGATGGAAAACCCTTTTTAAATCAAACTTTTGAAAATTTTATAATCTATATTTGTCAAAATAAACATATTCATTATTATTGGGACATTGAAATTTACATTGGATAAATTTTTGGTATTTTTCTGACAATGTTCATTTTTTAATGAATAGTGAAAAATACTGCATTTTACATCAAAACTGCTTTTTCATTTAATTTAATTATATGGTTAGATTATATTTTTAATTGTTCTTAAAGTGTAATCTGAATATATTTTTACCATTTAATCCAATGGTGGTCATTAGGATTAATTTCACTTTTAAATTGGTCATAAACTAATGCCAAACTTTTCATAGATATTGTTTCAAAAAACCCGCTATTTGTTTTGACAACGGGAATTATTTTTAAATAAATTATTGCAATTTATGTGTTTGGAATTTTGTAAAATGGATTACATATTTGGAATTAGAAGGACCAAATTATTTAATTAAGACTCTTTTGTTTTTGGACATTATGAATAGTAACAACAGTAATTATCCTTAATTATCTTGATTAATGAGTAATCAGGTAGTTAAAGATAATAAAATGATATCATAATAATACAAAAACACCACAACATGTGTCCTAAGGATACTGGTTGTCTCATGGACGACCATGGGATTCCTTGTGACAAACTTGGGGGCCCCATGAAATCACTTTTGTGGAAAGTGACTTGTTATCTTTTTATTTTTTTAAAGAAAGTAAATATAACAAGAATGTATCACTTGATTAAAACATTTTTAATTTTGTCTACATAGATGATATTTTAGACTATAAATATTAATTGGAAATATAAAAAGATTTTCTACATCATAGTATTTTTTTTCATAATTTTTAGACTTTAAATAAATTAAATTATTTATGACATCATGATGATGCATCGATTACCTCATTAATAAAGGATTTAAATAAAATGAGATGATAATGTAAAATCTATGACCTACACATGTCCAAAACCTATTTTATGGGTGGATTTCGAACCCTTATCACCTTACCCTCGAATTATATCAATTTGGGACCTTTTGAATCCGAAAATCATTTTCAAATAAAGTAACATTTCTTTACATTCCAAGAGTGCCCCTCCTCTCCTCTTATAAAAGGCCCCCACCTCTACCTCCTTACCCAAACTCCCAAAGCCTTTGGCTTGGCCAACCCCTGCCCATTTTGTCTCTCCACATCCCTCTCTTACTCCTTGAAGCCTCACTTTGGGCAGACGTCTTCCCAAGGAAGCCTTTGAGCTCAAACCAAAGGGAGTTACCCGATTTTAAGGTAATGTCTTCACTTGAGTCCTTTTGTTTTATTTTGCTTCTCCAACCCCCTAAACTCTTTTTATTCATTTATTTTGTGAAAACTCCAGTATCTTAAATATACTAGGATGTTTTTATAATAAGTATTCGAGCTACACTTACACACACTTACATCTAATGGTTAAAGGACATACTCTTTCCGTGGATGGTGAATTTATGCCTCCCGAAACGATGATTGTTCAACATTCTTTTAAAACCTTCAAAGGTGGCCATTAAGATGTCACTATATTTATATATATGATATATAATATGTTTATGTTTTCCTTAAGCTTCTGTATTTTTCATTTTGGTCATACCTTTATGGTTTCCATTATGGGTAAACGCGATATCTTCATTTAAGGAAGTGCGGACTACCGCCCCCTCAAAGTGATTTGATTCGTTAAATACCATATGTGAGACGTATACAGGATGGAACTATGATATTATATGTGATATTATTCTGGAATTATAATATACCTTTATATAATTATTATTCCATTCTCTAAAATACGAAATAGAAATGAAAGTAGCATTCATGCGTACGTACAGATTACCGTCTCCATGAACGGTGTATTTCATTTCTTACCTCTAAATGATTATGTAATATTATAAATGCATGTATATACTGGATATATATGATATATAAATCATGATTATAATTCTGGATATAATGGATACATGAACAACTTGTAATTATAAAGGGTTTATTTTTGACTCAAGTACCAATGATCGTTAAAACGACCGTTATTAACTTAAATAATTACACAGTGTTCATGACATGGAAATAAGTGATATAAAAGGAATAATGAACTTGAAAAAGGTTCTTAAAACAAATTAGAAATTAACTCAAGTTTATTATTCAGGAGATTAAAGAATGACCAATTCAAGTCGGACCCAAGGTATGGGACTTCGTCTCAATCTCCTTTCATTGAGGCATATTTTGTTTTATACACAACCTTCTTTTATATTGTGTATAAACCCCTTTGACTTTTACGTTTATTCAAAAGGAATCTTTTTTTATACGAAGCGTTCTAATAAATGAAAAAAGGGAATGTTTTTGTCGTATGTGTGCAGTGACAACGACTTCTCTGCTGCCGTGACCATTATTTGAGTTTTGACTTCCTCTACAAGCCATACCTTTTTTTAAAAGAAAAATAAATACCATGTTTTACTTTTCTTTTATTTTGGTTTTGAAAATGGTTTTCATAATGTTTTTATATCAATGTGTTGTTTTTATATCTTGTGATTTAAAGGTGGAAATGTTATGTTTCCTTTATGCATGTTTTATGTGATACGATTATGTTGAGGTTCTTGGGCATTATTATGAAGACGGGTGGTTCCGTTATAAACTAAGGGCGGGTGAGCCCGATATAGATCTCCAATGCATTGGGTAACACGAAGAAGTGAAACGTTAAGGTTTCTCTGAAGAGATTTAGGGAATATACTGTGATGGGTATTCCAAACATAACCAAGAGGGTTACTTCCTACGTAAGAATGTTATGAATGCCTCAAGTTACCTTTATGTCTTATGATTTCTATGATTTATTCATGATTTGTTGAGGTATGTTGAAGTGCTTATGTTTTATGGGTAAAGTATGATTTAATTCTTATGTATATATGTACCCATGTTTCCTTTATATATATTTTTATATCCCTTACTGAGCTTTTTATGCTCATCCAAAGTTTTTTTGAAATGTTTTTCACAGGTCAAGGGAAAGGTACATGATATGATGATAGTGTCAAGGAAGTGTCATGAAAGAATCCGTGTTTTATTTTAAATATGTTTCCATTGATGGGAAAGAATAATAATATGTTTATGTATCCACTTTTTTTATATGTGGAATGTAATGCAAGTTCTATGATCTAATTCTCTAAAACTCTAAACCCAAAAGATCCTCAATGTGTAATCTTGTAATAACTCAAGATTAAGTAAGGTTTAAGGCTGGGGCCTTATAACTATTCTCGCATCCAATGACTTTTCTAGATATATCTTATCTTATCATAAAATGAATGATCTTTCAGGGAATTGATCCACTACACCCCTTGGATAACAACCACTTGTATTATCTGACTACAGCGTCCAATGACATTGTTAAGTTATGTCATCCAATCCATGTCATCCGACCAACTAAAATTCCCCACTGATGCTCTACCAAACTATCCAATGATTAAACATTATACCTCTCAAAGGTTGTATATATGTTTATTCTAATGGATTATCCATAAAAATAGCTTTTATATCTAAGAATACAATATCCCTCTTGAGAATCATTCTCAACCTTCACCACTAATTCCTCCAGCAACCTTTATTAAACCTCTATTTATCCTCTAAATGTCCATTATAGTTCCATGTAGCTCCCCCTACACACTATTATAGGAAACTAAAACTTAATTAGGTTAGAAATTGCATAAAAACTTCCTGATTCATGATATTTATCAACATTTACACTGGATTTCATGTTACCTCTCTCTTTTATAGTCCAAACACCCCTTCAATAGATTCTAGATAAAGTGGTACTTCAACTAAATATGGTTCACCCAATAATGAAAATTCAGATTTCTCACTTAGTTAATTGAACATTATAATTCATAAAAAAATTCCAAATTTCATTCACCTTCTACAATCCTTCAACAACCCTTTCAACTAGATCAAACTTCTTACCTTTTTCCATCAATTAAACTTACTCATATTTTGTTATTGAGAGTGAAAATACTAGTTGAAGTTTCTACATCCAACTCAATATCATTTCATTGAAGGAAAATGAATAATTGGAAGTTCTTTTTCATATATCTAAATCCACATTAAAATTTTAGTATTCAAAAATTTTCATGGGATCATTATTTTCAAAGAAAAGTGTCACGATACTAGAATCCTTCTTGAACGAGAGAATCTAATTCATAGCCTCCCAATGTTCTCTTATGGGGTTCAACATAAATTTTCTAATAACTCTCACTGATTGTGTAATATATAAATGAGTACATATCATAGTGTACATTATAATTTTGATGACTGATACATATGGGACCTTAACTATGTACTCAAACTAAATGTTCATTTATGGTGAATTCTCTTTTCCAAGTTTGAAGTGCCCAGCCATGGGTGTGGACACAAGTTTTTCTTATGATATACTAAATTTATCCACAATCTTTTAGACATAATCTGATAGGATATTCTATAAAGTACTGGAACATAGGACTCTTATTATCCATATCTCCAAAATTAATTTTACTAAATAGAGTTCCTTCATCTCGAAACTCTTTTACAACTTAGATTTTAGTTCATTGATCATTTCCTTAAATGAACTTGAAATTAGTATGTAATAGATGTAGAGAAGTATGACAATACATTATGGTAACAATAATGTCCACCATTAATCTGAATAAACTTCCACTATTTTATAAAGTAATTGGACTTCCTATTAAAATTCATTAGTTCGTTCTTTAGGATATAAAGGATACACATCAGTTTTCACAAAAGTCTCTGGTTCTTTTGATCCTTGAAACCAAATGGTTGTTCTATGTAAATTTATTCATCTAATCCCCCATGAAATAATATTGTCTTCATGTTCAACAACTCCAAATTAATTATTTTTGATGAAACCATACTCAACACCATTCGAATAATCATATTCTTAACAAATTATGAAAAAATATTAGAGAAATTTTCATATTCTATATGTTGATAACTTTTCATGACTAGTTAGGGTTTGTACATATACCCACTATCTAATTCTTCCTTCAGTCGATAATCCCATGTATTTTTCAATACATTATTCCTTATAGGATTATCCATTATCTCCTATATTTCAAACACATAGAGGGAATTAAGTTCATCCCTCATGGATAACTCACACTATTTTGAGTCATTCAAACACCACAACTCATTTGGAATTTTTTTCTCTCCATCATCTGTTAGAATATGATAGTGAAAACTGCTTTCATACCTTTTCATTAGGTTCATTTTGCTGGAAGATCTCCACAGTTGTCCTTGCGGTCAAGTTTCTTATGGTATTGAAAATTCCAGTGTTCTAAATTTTAATGATTTTTTTTCAAGTCTCCACATTCTTTGAACTCTATGATATATCTAGTGTGGGTAACACCATAAAAATATGACCTCCTTCTTCCAATAACACCATTGGATGGTCTTATGTTTTTGATGCTAACATGTTCACTAGATTTTCTGGATCATCCATAAATTTTGGATTTCAATCCAGTTGAATCACGATGTTTTATGTTACTTTGATTTCATTAAATAGTTTTTATACGTTAATATCCTTCTATAGGATTTATTCATTGTATATTACATTTCAAATTTTAATGAATTTATGAGATTCATTATCCTAGATTCAAAATCCAAAACTCTTCCTAGACATAATTAGAAAAGTAACATGATTGAGACATAGCCTCCAATTTGTATCGCTCTTTAGCATAAATATGGGCATAGGTGAGTGCCCTAAATACTTTTTCTTGTATCAGGTTATACCAAATATGCACAAGAAGGGGGTGAATTGTGTCTTTTAAAAATTCTTCACAAATCGTAATGAAGCCTTGGTCTATCCTTTTGTCTTTATCAGGTTGTTTATACAGCAGAAAATAAAAAGCTAAAGAAGGAAAGGATGTATAGTGGTTCGGGGAACAAAAGGCCCGTAGTCCACTCCACCAACACTCTACTCCACAAGCTTGGTGATTTTCACTATCTGGTCCTCTTATCAACAGACCATCCACAACTGAGTGCAGACAGTTGACACCTTTACATGTTAAGGCTAAAAACAGATCCTTCTGGTTCATACATAGAACCAAATACCCAGCTTAGTACGAGAATCTGGTTACTCAAAATAAAAAGAGTATTTGTCTTGAAATACTTTCTAGTTGATCTTTACAGTTTCAACAGCACGCAACTGATAGTTGATGGATCGTCCTCTTCAGAAAGAATGATCTTCAGGTAGAAGTAGTTTTGAGCCGATCCAATTACAATAGATCTTGAAATGAATTTAGAAACTTCAACAATAGTAGATTCACAATAGATAATTGATGTAGAATTGATGAATCTTCATCATATTTCTTTTTCTTTAAAAAAGATAGAGTTTGTGGTTCCTTGTAAAAACTGATATGTAAATATTGAATGGCTTTGTAAAACTATAGTCCTGAAGAACTCAAGAGCTTGTTATATATTTTATTGATTATTAGACCTCTATTTTTAATAAAAAATATCATAGATATATATAGAATAATGATGAGCGTTTTTCTTAAAAAATTTAGATCCACAAAAGTCACCTTTAGAATCGTGATATTCAAATGTTTGAATAAGAGAGCAGTTGTAAATCCCTTGAATATTCCTCATGAAAATATGCTATTAAATCAATCCTTTGAAAAAAAATAAATGGATTTGAATCAGTCAAAGACGTTCTTTAAAACCGGGCTTTGAATTTGGCTTGAAATTAGCCTAATAATCTGTATAAAGACCATTGCTCAATAAAGTCGTAATTTAAATCTCTGATGCCAAATCTAGGGTTAAACTGCATAGAATTCTTTCTCTAAATGTAAGGTTCACAACGTAAGGTTCACAATGTAAGGTTTATCAACCATAAATTTCTCTTCAACTCTCAAATGTATAGTACAATATCTATACTTTCTTTTTTAGCAAAACATAAGATACATGATACGCAAGGTTCATTATAAAAGTAAGGTTGATGATCCATACTTTTATCAGCTTCTAAACATAAGGTATATGATCCATAATTTTTGAAAAAACTGAAGGTTTTTTTCAAAATTAAGGTTGATGAACCATAATTTTATCATCTTCTAAACATAAGGTATATGATCCATACTTTTTGATAAAACGTAAGGTTGTTTTCAAAAGTAAGGTTGATGAGCCATACTTTTCATAAACAAACACAACATTTCATATTAATGTGGGGTTCTTCTTCTATACTTTTATGATAAACCAAACTCAAGGTTCTTCTTCGATACTTTTCTGATATCCCGAACATAAGGTTCTTTCCAAACATAGTCTATGAACAGTGTTTCTAGAATACGCTCAAGTGATTTCTGAACACGTAGATCATGAACAGTGTTTCCAAAACACACTAATATGTAAAAACGATTTCCGAAAACTTTTTCAAATATTCCACCCAAATTAAATTCTTCAATATTATTCCAAAATAGAGAAATAAAGAATATTAATTTCCTGAAATATAATCAAAGTAAAATCATTAGAATAAAAAATAAGTGTATTTGTGAACATCAAAATCATCATAATGAGATAGAGTATTGTTCTCAAAAATATCCCCTTAATAAAATAGAGTGTTGTAGAAAACAACACTTGCTCAACAATATCCCCCCTTTTGATGAACACAAAACCCATTAAATAACCAATGAAATTATCTTACAAAATTAATCGTATATAGTTTAGAATTTTTCAAAGATAAAAAAAATATTTTATTTTAATAAAATTATTTCTTAATTTTTACATTTTCTCCTCATTTATAAAGTAAAATAATATATCCTCCTTTATAAATAAATAAAATAAAATTTTCTGTTTATCCAAAAATATCTCCTTCAAAAAAACATTTAGAAATTTCTCCCCTTAGAATGAAAATTTTTCTTTTATCACTTTGAGTAAAATATTTATATAAAAAAATATGTTGTGTTTATCTCTATTTCTCCCCCTTTTCATGATATCAAAAAGAATAGTAGAATCAGAGGCACATTATGCTTGATTCTCAGTATGAGCTTCCACTAGTTTTAACAAAACTAAAGGTAAAGATTCAGCATCTGATTTCTCTTCATCTTCTCTTTATACTGGCTTCTCAAATGATTCTTCCTTCGAGTCCTTCCCTGACTCATCCACATAAAAATCCCACTTAATAATTTAAGTGTAAATTTCAGAAGGGTTTTCTGCTTGATTCACATGAACAGGTTCTTGCTCCTCCTGAGCATCTTCTTCATTGATTTCCTCCAAGATTGGATACTCTAATATAGGTTCCTCTTGAGCTAATTCCTCTTGATCAATCTCTATAGGTTGTACAGTTTGAGCAGATTCAAGTCCAACCACTTTAAATTCTCTAGTATTTTCAACAGTTTGAGGCACAATTTCTTTTTCCACTTGAGGAGTCACCTCAATTTGGTAAACCATTGGTTGTTCAATGGTTTGTACTGTAGTTTCTCTAATAAATTTTTAGATCAGAAGAGGTTCAGTTGAATCAGCAGTTTCTTGAACAGGCTCCTCACCAGTTGGATCCACTAATGTCATTTCCTCTGAAGTCCCTCTTGACTTTTCTCATCAATAGGTGGATCAAATGCTTCAAATATTAGTCTTCTTGAGGTTCCACTTTCTCATGATTCATCCATGCCTTCCTTATACATAGAAGGTTGCTCCCCCTGAGCTGAGTCCAAGTCTTCCTTTGCTCCAACAGGCATAAGATTGCCTTTCAAAGTACTCCAGAAGAAGCCAATATTTCTTTGAGTTCCAGCATTGAAAATATTGTTGTGATGACATCTTACTCTGGAATCTATTAATCTCACCATATCAAACTTAAACTATAATTTTTGAAATGAACCTTATATAGGGATAGAAGTTCATTCTAGCCTCTAGTTTATAGCAGTAGTTGAGATATCTTACCATATATCTCGGAAAACTAAACTTGATTTCACTCATAAGAAAAAACTTTATGTACATGTCAGGAAACAAAATCTTCTCCATCTCTGACATCCTAGGTGCAATCACGGTTTGCACAAACTTAGTAAGAATCTTCTTATCAGGTTCCAGATCCTTCAGTAACATTTTTATTGTACTTGTAGATCCAAATAAAAATAACATAATTTCCTCTGACTTATGTTCATAATATCCAATATTCTTTAAGTTAAAATGATTAACTCTCACATGAGGGTAGTTTAAGATTCTAGCTATTTCTATAGATGAAATTGAAAAATCCCATTCTTCAATTTTTGAAAATATGGTGTCCTATGTATCTCCAAGACTGAAGTGAATGGATTTGAAAAAGTGGATAATCTCTACCTCATATGAAAAATATGTATTTTATCCACCAAATTTTTTCTCTATATTCTAAAAAGTGAGGGCTTACCAGAACATGAGATCCGTTTGATACAACCATTCCAGGTCGATTACTTTTCCCTATAGAATCTTTCTTCCTGCCGTGCACTTACACTTTGAATTAATAGCTTCTCCTTCCTTGATTCTACATGTCTTGGAAATTTTTGTTTCAAAGTTCTGAAGGCTCTAAGGTTTAGGGTTTTGAAGGTTCAGCCAAAGGTAGACAAAGGCGGTAAGGGTTTTTGGTGTTTCAAAAGGTTTTGAGAAAATAAACGGGTTTGGAATTTGAAAGAGTTTTTGACATCCTTGATTCCCGTGTCATTTACTTACATAATAATCATTACATTATTTAAACAAAATAAAATTTAAATGAAACAAAAATAATACAAATGAAATGGTAAATTATTCTAAATAAAAATAATTAAATTATTTAAAATAGTGAAGATAAAAAAAGCGTAAAAATTAAAATTAAAATTTCATTTAAAATTAAATAAACCTATCTCCCCCTTAATAAAATCAAACCTCGCAGTGGGAAGTGGTTTAGTAAAAATATCAGCTAATTGAATTTCTGTACTTACAAATTCTAAGAACATATCATTTTTAAGAACATGATCTCTTAGAAAATGATGTCTGATATCAATATGGTTAGTTATAGAATGATTAATAGGGTTTTTTGAAATATTTAAATCACTTGTATTATCACATAAAATAGGTGTGTTATTAAAATTTAGTCCAAAGTTCATAAGAGTGTTTTTCATCCACAAAACTTGTGCACAATAACTACCTGCAGATACATATTCGGCCTCAGCTGTTGACAGGGAAAATGAGTGTTGTTTCTTACTAGACCATGACACTAAAGATTTTCCGAAAAAGTGACAAGTCCCTGAGGTGATTTTTCTATCTAATCTAAAACCCTTAAATTCAGCATCTGAATATGAAATTAAATTAAAATCAAAAGTTTTTTTTATAGAGAATAGATTAAAAAATAGCTCCTTTTAAATATCTAAAAATTCTTTTGAAAATATTTAAGTGAGATTATTTATGATCAGATTGAAATCCAGTAGAAAGACATACTTAATACATTATATTTGGCCTGCTAGCAGTAAGATATAATAAACTACAAATCCAACATCTATATAACTTTTTGTCAACTGATTTTCTAGTTTCATCCAAATCAAGTTTTATATTAGTACACATAGCAGTTGTATATGTCTTTCTATTTTCAAGACCAAATTTCTTTAGTAAATTAGTAGGGTATTTGATTTGATTTAAAACATTTCCAAAATCCTTTTGATAAATTTTAAGTCCTAAAAAGAAATTCAATTCTCCCATCATACTCATTTCAAATTCTTTTTTGCATTAAATTTTAAAACTCATGATTTTTTTTGTTTGTTGAACCAGAAATTACAGCATCAACATAAATTTGAACCAATAAAATATTAGAGTTAACAGTTTTCTTAAACAATGTTGGATCTTCCATCCCAACAGTAAAATCATTTTTCAAAAGAAAAGAACTTAATCTTTCATACCAAGATCTAGGTGCTTGTTTAAGGCCATAAATAACTTTAGTATGTTTAAAAACAAAATCTGGTTTTTGTGAATTTTTAAAACCAGGAGGTTGCTCAACATAAACTTCCTCCAATAAGAAACCATTTAAAAAGTCATACTTACCATCCATATAAAATAATTTAAAGTTCATATGAGATGCATAGGGTACAAGGATTCTAATAGCTTCTAATCTAGCTACCGGTACAAAGGTATCATCATAATCTATACCTCATTCCTGTTTATATCCTTTAGCTACTAGTCTTGCTTTATTTCTAGTTATTATTCCTTGATCTTTTTGTTTATTTCTGAAGACCCATTTAGTTCCTATAACTTGATAGTTCTGAGGTCTTTCAACTAAATTCAAAACTTCATCTCTTTTGAACTGGTTTAGTTCTTCTTGAATTGTTATCATCCAACTTTCAACAACTAAGGCTTCTTATAATGTCTTAGGTTCTAATTGGGATAGAAAGGCAGAAAATTAAACAATATTTCCAACATTTCTTCTAGTTTTTATTTTAGTGTCTAGGTATCCAATAATAGTTTATAAAGGGTGATTCTTTATGGTTATAGACTTTCTAGGTAGTACTCTGTTGGGTTATTCAATGTCAAATTCTTCTGAACTAGACTGAATTTCATTTAAATCTTTTTCAAAATAATCTTTTAAGTTCTCAAGTCTCATGTTATCATTATAGTCAGATTCATAAATTTGGTCTTTCCTTTTCTCAAAGGGATCAGATTCATAAAATTTCACATGAATTGATTATTCAAAAATCCTTGAATTTTTACTAAAAACACCTAAATATTTGGAAGTAGCAGAATATCCTAAGAAAATGCCTTCATCAGATTTTGGATCAAACTTACCAAGATTGTCCTTGGTGTTTAAGGTGTAAACCTTTCATCAAAAAACTTTAAAGTAATTTACTTTAGGTTTTCTGTTATTCCACAGTTCGTAGGATGTCTTGTTAAAAATTGGTCTAATTAAAAATCTATTCATTACATAGAAGGCTATACTTACAGCTTCTGCCTGGAAATAGGTTGGAATACTGTACTCATTTAGCATATTCCTAACCATTTCTTGAATAGTCCTATTTCTTATTTCAACAATTCCATTTTGTTGAGGTGTTCTTGGTGCATAGAAGGTGTGTTTAATACCCATATTTGAGAAAAAGGAATTAAATTCTAGATTCTCAATTACTCTACCATGATCCCTTCTCAATGAAATTATTTTAAAACCTTTTTCATTTTGGACAGCTTTGTAAAAAATTTCAAATATAGTAAACAATTCATTTTTATATTTTAGAAAATAGATACAAGTAAATATTAGAATAGTCATCAACTAAAAAATATACATATAATTTACCATCCAAGCTTTCTATTATTTAAGATCCAAAAAAATACATATGGATAAGTTCTAGAGGTCTAGATGTTGCAATTTTGTTAACAGATTTGAAGGATGATTTGTGCTGTTTTCCAAGTTCATATGAATCACAAAATCTAACACTTTCAAATTTGAGACCAGGAAAATAAAAAAAAATTGTTTCTTTGATAAATTATGTAAATCATATATATTTAATTTTCTAATTTTTCTATGACTTAGACATGATTAATTTATCTTAGCAGTTAAGTAGTTTACTTTTTGTTTACACAAGGAATTTATGTCTAGAGTATAAACATCATCAGTTCTGGGTGCTCTAAATTTAAGCAATTTATCTCTAAAAACAGAACAATAGTTGTTAGAAAAATCAACAAAATAACCATCATCATAGAGTCAAGAGATACTTATTAGGTTGTTTTTAATCCTTGTACATAGTGTAATTTATTAATTGATACAACTTCTGGATCTCCAACAGTTCCAATTCTAATAATTTTACCTTTGGCATTGTCACCAAATGTGACTAATCATCCATCCTTTTGAGTTAATGTTTTAAAGTTAGATGAATTCCCACTCATATGCCTGGAGAAACCACTTTCTATATACCATATTTCAGTCCGACTTCTATAACCTAATTCCTACAATGGAATTTAGACAAAGGTTTGTTTTGGTACCCATATTTTGTTAGGTCCAGCAGTGTTAGCCAGCAAAAACCTAGGAGTCTAGACTTGATTTGTTTTTCTATAATCAATAGAATCATATAAACTACTGGGAAAATGAATTTCTTAATCCCAGTTATTTTTGGTTACCTTAAATAACAATTTTTAGATATGTGACCTTTTGTTCCACAGTAGTTGAAAATTTTACCTTTTGTACTTGGAACAAAATAGTTCTTATATAGTTTGGGTTTCTCACCTCTACTTCCTATTTCATATATTTCCTTTTTAATCACATTCTTTCCAAGAATTTAATTTAGGGTATTTTCTTTTAAAAACAAGATTTGCACTTTTATATGTTTCTACTTCTATTTAATGTTTTTTTATTTTAGTTTCATTATTTCTACAGTTTATGTTTGATGAGTTATATTTTTCAATTAACTATTGATGTTGTTTTTTTAGAGTGTCTCTTCCTCCTAAAACATCAGTGTGAATATTTTTCAGTGATTTATGTTTCTTAAATAAGGAATCATATTTTTATTCCAGCATGTTGCAGTAGGATGCAAGTTTATTATTTGAAAAACTAGAACTATAATAAGAATAAAATGAGTAATAGGATTGTACCTCATTAGCTTCTACCATAAATCACATATTTTCTTTTAGATTTGATTCTTCTTTTTCTGAGTTAGACTTTAATGAGGTACTGGAGTATTCAGAAACTCTCCATGTATCTTTCATTTCCCTTTTGTCTTTCTACTCATAATCATTATTTATAAAAAATTTCTTTTTCTTTTCTCCTTTTAATTGAGGGCAGTCTGGTCTAATGTGACCTATCTTTTTGTATTCATAGAATCTGACTTCCCATGGTTCATTTTCATCCTTTTTGAAGGATTTTTTGAATCCCTTATTCTTTATATATAATTTTCAGATTTTTTTGGATAGCTGAGCAAATTACACATCTGAATTAGATTAATAAGAACTATCTGATTTCATTTCGATTTCATTATTCAACTTTATCCTCTTCTTTTGGGATGTTACTTTCAAAGAAATATTTTCTCTCTTGATCAAGAATTTATGCTCATTTTCTTCATTTTCATCTCAGATTCATTTATCATCAGGGTTCCAATTAATTCTCCCATATTTTGATATTTTACTGGGGATGATTGTCTAATAGATGCTGATATCCCATTCCATCTAAGTGGTAGCACTCTCAGTACTTTTAGGGATTGATCTTCTTATTTGATAGGATCTCCCAAGGCAGTGGTGTTATTAACATTTTTTTAAGCCTTCCATTCATCTGGGTGATGATTTATCCTTCAAACATTCTGAACGTGTCAAATTAAAATTTAGATGTGGCATACCTCATCTCTCTGACATTGTCAGTTCCTTCATAAGCAACTGCAGTTGTCTGCCACATTTCATAAACAATCGGGAACTGAGATACTCTGTTGAATTCATCTTTCCCAAGACCACAAATGATAGCATTAATAACTTTCAAGTTTATATCGTACTCTTCTTCTATATCAGCACTCCAAGTTTCAGGTTTCTCTGGAATCACATAGGGAATTATAATTTTTGAGTAGACTTTGTATCCAAGGTTCTTTAAGTAAATGATCATCCCTGATTTCCAACATCCAAAATTTTTACCATTGAAGTAGGGAGCTCAAACCATTGACATACCCTCTAGTGTATCATCCATTGTGCTCTGTATAATCCAAAAACTTTCAGCTTGTTATAGGTTTGAAAAATTCTCCTCCTCTGATACCAATTGTTGGATCAGGTTATACCAAATATACACAAGAGGGGGGGGGGGGTGAATTGTGTCTTTTACAAATTCTTCACGAATCGTGATGAAGCCTGAGTCTGTCCTTTTGTCTCTATGTGGTTGTTTATATAGTGAAAAATAAATAGTTAAAGGATTCAAGGATGTATAGTGGTTTGGGGAACAAAAGACCCATATTCCACTCCACTAATGCAATACTCCACGAAATTGGTGATTTTCACTATTTGGACCTCTTATCAACATACTGTCCACAACTGAGTGTAGGAAGTTGACACCTTTACAAGTTAAGGCAAGAAATAGAGCCTTTTTGTTCATACACAGTACCGAATACCTATCTTAGTATGATAATCTGGTTACTCAAAATAAAAAGAGTATTTATCTTGGAATACTTTCCAGTCGATCTTCACAGTTGCAACAACATGCAACTGACAGTTGATGGATCATCGTCTTCAGAAAGAATGATATTTAGGTAGAAGTAGTTCTGAGATGATTCGGTTGCAGAAGATCTTGAAATGAATTTAGAAACTTTAACAATGGTATATTCACAATAGATAATCGATGTAGAATTGATGAATCTTCAATGTATTTCTTCTTCTTTAGAAAAGCAGAGTTTTTGGTTCCTTATAACTACAGATATGTAAATCTCGAATGACTCTGTAAAACTGTAGTCCTAAAGAACTGAAGATATTGTTATATATTTTCTTTATGATTTTACCTCTCTTTATAATAAAAAATATCATAGATATATATAGAATAACGACAAGCGTTTTCCTTAAAAACTTTAGATCTACAAAAGTCATCTTTAGAATCACGATATTCAAATGTTTGAATAATAGAGCAGTCGTAACTCCCCTTAATATTCAGCATAAAAATCTCCTCTTAAATTGATCATTTGAATCACAAATAAATGGATTTGAATTAGTCAAAGACATTCTTTAAAATCAGGATTTGAATTTGTCTTGAAATCAGCCTAATAATCTGCATCAAGATAGTTTCTCAATAAAGTTGTTATTTAAATCTCCAATGCCAAACATAGGGTTGAACTGCATAACATTCCTTCTCTGAATGTAAGGTTCATAATGTAAGGTTCACAATGTAAGGTTGATCAACCATACTCTTCTCTTCAACTTTCAAACATACGGTACAATATCCATACTTTTATTTTTAGCAAAACATAAGATACATGATCTGTAAGGTTTATTATAAAAGTAAGGTTGGTGATCCATACTTTTATCAGCTTCTAAACGTAATGTATATAATCCATAATTTTTGATAAAACATAAGTTTGTTTTCAAAAGTAAGTTTGATGAACCATACTTTTATCAGCTTCTAAACATAAGGTACATGATCCACACTTTATGATAAAATGTAAGGTTGTTTTCAAAATTTTGGTTGAGGAACAATACTTTTAAGAAACAAACATAACGTTCCATATTAATGTATGGTTATTGTTCTATAGTTTTCTGATAACCTAAATGTAAGGTTCTTCTTCTATACTTTTCTAATATGCCAAATGTAAGGTTATTTCCAAACGTAGGGTATGAACAGTGTTTCCAGAACATGATCAAGTGATTTCCAAACACGTAGAGTATGAACAATGTTTCCAGAACCCGCTAATACGCAAAAACGATTTCTGAACACTTTGTCAAATATTCTATGTGTATTAAATGCTTTAATATTATTCCAAAATAGGGAAATAAATAATATTAATTTCCTAAAATATACTCAAATTAAAATCATTAGAATAATAAATAAGGGTATTTGTGAACATCAAAATCATCATAAAGTGATAGAGTATTGTTCTCAACAATCCCCCCTTAATAAAATAGAGTGTTGTTGAAAGAAACACTTTCTCAACACTTTTATGTGGTTGAAATCTACCATTATTCCAAAATAATAGATATCTAGAAGTTGCTGACTGATTGGAGATGATTGACTCTAATTGATTAAGTAAGAAACATAACTCACTACCTCCACCCAAAAAATCTTGGGGAATCCTGTATGAATACTCATACTTATTTCTTTCTCCACCAATGTCTGATTTATCCTCTATGAAAAATAATTGTGTTTTAGATTCCTTGGTACAATCTCCTCAAATAGAATCCCATTCCTTTAGAAAAATCTCCTGAAATCTATACTTCCATACTCTCCACCATTATCTGACAATAAGTATTTCGATTTTATTATGAACTCTTTCTATAATATGGACCTCCACCAAACAAAGCTCTCAAACAACTCAAACTTGTTCCTTATAAAGTAAAACCACACTTTTTATGTTTAATTTTCTATGAAAGTCATGTATAAGAGTGATCCTCTATGAGGTCACCCCATATCTGGTTCAAAAACCTCCTTATGAACCAACTCCAACTAATAATTCTTTTTTGAATTCTATTACATAAAAAAAACCGTCTACTACTTTCTAAAGATAATGTATTCACATGTTTTATAATAAATTTCATCAAACCTCAACATACCTTTGTAAATGATAATTTTCACCCCATTCTCACTAATATTTTCCAGACAATCATGCCAAATGTTAGTAGAAGTTAACTCTCAAACATGTAATTCTATTCATGATACCCTTGTATAGTAAAATGTCCCATGTTTCACTCCTTTTCAAAAACCATGGAAGCATATGAAATATTCCATGCACCATCCATAAACATTGTACATAAACCCACATCATCAAGTTGACCCGTCAAGATTAAGTTATTCTTTAACCCTGGTATGTGTCGCACATCCTACGACTCTAGTATGCATTTGTTCCTTGTCCAGATAGACACATAACCTCTTACCATAATCTGGAGAGATTGTTTATCTACCATATATGCACTTATGAAACTTCCAAATGTATAATTTCTCATATCATATCTCTTGTATGTTGAATGGAATGAAGTTCTAGAGTCTATCACCCAATACCTAAGCGAGCTAGAAGTAATTTGGAGCAAACCACTCTTATATTTCAACACAAGGTTCATATACCCACTTCTAGATGTATAATTTCCCTAGTTATCCCTCTATTCACTGTAATCCTTTTTTAGGTGGAATTTTCTCCCACAATACTAGCATAAGGGAACACTGTCCACCAAGATACTCCTACTCCAGATCCTACCACCTTTCCCTTTTCGGTGACTTTTTTGTCCAATAGTATATCCTCATCCTTTAACATTGTATATGTTATCATAAGATACATGGATCTACTTCTATCAAATTTATTCATTCAATATATTCTCCTAGACACCTGTGAACTCCAAGCCAGCCATTCCATTGAAATTACTATAAAAAATCACCATCACATCCCAAGATTTAGGGAGTGAGGAGAGTAACAACAACGCCCAGTCTAGATCTCCAAAGTCTAATTTTACTAGATCCAACTGGCTCTAGATTATATTAATGTTGTTAATATGATTTAAAACATATTTTACTTTTGAAATATACATGTTGAATAGACTATAACAAGAATACTATTGGATTAGTCCAATAAATCCTTATTTTAGTAAATTATAAATCTAGTTTCTTATAATTCTAATGAATTATTTGTTTTATGATAGAAGTATAATTTTTTATAAAAAATACTATAAGTGTGGATTGAATGTTCATTACACTAGATCAACTGCATGCTCAACCAATCAAACACATGTACAAGTGGAGTTAGTGTATGGATGAGTTATGTGACCATGAATAAATTCATCTAAGTGTCAAACCAATCATACATTATATATCCATCAAAAAAAAGTTCAGTGAAGCAACCATATGATCAAAGCACTGACCAAATGTTTTAAGTCATCTAACACAAGATATATCTCTTTAGACCATATAATATATGATTGAACTTGAGTAATTAATCCAAAAAATTTCAAATTATCGAACCTATTTTATGAAGAATTTTCAATTTACCATTCCTATCAACTGACTACACGTTGAACTTTAGAGAGACCACTTGTAGAGAGTAAATCAATCATGGATAGTATATTGAATGCAAGGATACCTACATTTGGGTAAATCTATCATGATCCTACCTATATAAGGGTAACTATACCACAAGATTAACCATGTAAAGGTTAAGAAAACCTACACACTGGTAAAAGATACCACATGAAGGAGTATCCATTAACCATTCCTAAAGTAAAACATTCCCAACAACAAGTTTTAAAATTTAATGAAAAACTATTAAAGTAGTTAATTATTTTCAGTTTCAAGAATTATTATACTTTAATAACTAATTTATGAAGAAGGTTAAAAATTCAAGGAATCCTCTCACATGAAAGTGTGTGTAAATTATTATGATCACTATAGCTTCTATTTTTCCTCATCAATGAAACTCAATTTTATATGTAAAAGTAGAAAAACAAATGAAAAGTTTAAGATGACTTCAACATTCACTCCCAAGCTCACTGAAAAGCCAGACAAGGAGGAGAACCCTACTGAACAATTAAAATCGATTAGAGATTAAGTTGTATCAAACTTATCTATAATTTCTCGCTCACTGTATTTATTTTAAATTATAAGTTATTCTTTTACTTTCCTATATATCTATTGGTCACTTCTGTTGTACTATAAATAGGAGTACTCTAATACTCATTTTTCTTCATCTTTACCTTTTTTCCCCTTGTATAACTATAAAAAAGAAAAGGTATATCCTAAAATTCCATTATTTTAGTTGTTTTTATAAAACCTGATCTAGGTTATTGATTATTTTTTAGTGTTTAATAAACATTATTGGTAGTTAATAGCTATCAAGTGGATATGATTAAGCTCTATCTTAGAGATAAACTCTTTTTTATATTATTATGTATATATTAAACTTTATTTACACTACTTATTTTAAATTGACTCAAAAAACTTTTTATTTTATTAAATTTCATTAAAACCATGAAAGAAAATTACACTTCTATAATTTTAATTTACAAGTGATATATATATATTGTTTGGTGTTTGTAATTTTTTTTTCAAAAGGTAAAGTAATTTGAAATTTCTTTAACTGGGTTTTGATCAAGTCTTTGAGAAACTTTTTGAAAGTAAAAAACTTATATACACCCATTATATTTGTGGATTGGGTTGTGTTTTAATTGTGGGATTTTAAATTAATAATTTTAAAAACAATTTTTTTATTTGGAATCTCAATTCACCCCCTATTGAGCATTACACTAGGACCAAAATTTGGTATCATAGTGTGTTTTTCTCTTTGTCCTTTTGTTCATCCTATACCCTAATCATGTTTTGAGAATAATATATTTACTTTATATTTATTTACTCTATAATTATGTTTACTATTCCTAAAGTTCATGTTACCAATCAACCTCTATTATTTAATGGAACTAATTTTGATAAATGGAAAATTAAAATGAAAATTTATCTAGAAAGTGTGGGATTTGATATCTAGGGTACTATAGAAGATAAATATGAAAAATGAAAGTCTTCTAGAAAATAATGGGATGATCCAACTAAGGATACTTATGATTGTAACTATAAATCTATGAATGCATTATTTTGTGTTTTAGAAGAAGATAAATGTAATATAATATCTGTTTTTACTACTAATTATGAAATATTGTATACTTTATATGTTTCTCATGAACTTATAATGTTAAAACAATATGATTAAATATATATAACATGAATTATGATTCTTTCAAGATGAAATATGTTGAGTCAATTTATGAAATTTATTTCATATTAAATAAAAAAATCAATAATATAATGTTATTTTGAAAACCTATGGATGAAAAAAATAAGTTCCATGATTACTAACATGCTTACCTGATAGATGGAGCAGTACTATTATTTCAATCAGAGAATTATATGATATTAGTAAGCTAAAATTCAAGGAACTTATTATAAATTTTATGATGTATGAAGAAAAATTTAAGGTTGATAATAAAGATGTTAAATAAAATGAGAAAACTGTATCCTACAATACAACTGAGTCTAAGTCAAAATAAGTGATCAAAGATGATTCAAGTGGAAATGAATCAAATTATGAGAGAAATGAAGAGATGGATCATCTAGATAGGTTATTCAATTTTTTTTAAAAAAATAAGAAGTTTTTCAAAAATTGAAATTAAAAAGGGAAGTACATCAAGAAAGGAAAATGGAAGAAAGGATCACTCCTTAAATAACATAACATGCTATGAATGTAAGATGAAAAGAAACATCAAAGTGGATTGTGTGAAGTTGAAATAAAAAATAAGTATGATGATAGAGAAATGAAACCCAATAAATAAATGAATGAAACTTGGAGTTATTTAGAGGAAAAACCTAGTGACTCTCACTCTAGTAGATAGAATTTAAGTGAAAAAGCTAATATGTACTTTATGGCCACTGTATTTGAGGTACCAACTATTAATTCTAGTTTTTATGATAGATATTTTGTAGATGAAAAAAATGAAAAATGAATAATTATTTGAATAATTAACTATTATTTAAGGCACTTTCAATGATCTTAAATAAAAATACAATAATATAAAAAGTTTCATGCTTTATCTTCTCATGAGAAAAATGATCTTAAAATAGAAAAATAGAAAATAAAAAATTAATAAAGAAAAACAAGGATAAAAAATTGGTCAATAATCAAATTAAAAAGGATCTAAAACAATTTAAAAATCGAAATAATACTCTAAACATGAAATTAGTAATTCAATATCCTCCCAAATTAAATACTGGTATTGGATACCAATCTAGATAGTAAAGGAATTTGTATAATAATTACTTTTTCCAAGATTAGAGAATACAACCTTAATCTGTAAGACTAATGGGACTTTTGGGTTTGAAAAAAATAATCACCCTTTTATACTTCAGAATAATTTTACCTCTAAAAATATTAATTCTATAGTTAAAAAATGTGTGAAATAGTTTTGGATTTCAATATATTTATTTTCTATATTCTCTAGACCAAAGGAAGTGTGGGTACCAAAATAATTTTTTATTTGATTTTGAATTGGTAAAATTATTGAAGAGTTATAGTAAAAGTCTTTAATATCTTTATAGTGGTTATTCTAGGAATATTTCTAGAGACTACTCAAGTTTCAAGAACCTAGTGAAAGTGGATAGGGAACATGTCATTTTTAGTGATAATGAAAAATGCAAAATAATTTGACTTAGTCAAATTAGTAACCCTAAAACTCTTCTTATTTATAATTTTTTTTGTTGATTGTTTAAAATACAAACTTATTATTATATATTAATTTTTTATGATGGATATTGTCTTAAATTTTAAAATAATTCTGGTTAAGGTTACAATTCCAAGCAGGATTTAAGTTTTACTACTTTAATAAATGATAATGTTTATGCTATTAATTTAAATTCCTTATTTTCTCAAAATGTTTCCGGATTTAGTGAATTTTATAAAGAATATTGGGTATGTAATAAGAGACTATCATAATGTAATATACACTCACTTAGGAATATAAATAGAAAATTATTGTTTAAAGATATACCTAAACTGAAATTATCAAAAGAAAAACTGTGCAATCCCTATCAGAATGGAAATTAAAAAAATATATGTTTCAAAAAAAAGAAATTTTTTTCAAGCACTAAAAAATTAAAATTAGTTCATATGTATTTTTTTGGTCATTATAGAGATTCTATTTTAGGTGGAAATCATCATGATTATGTTATTTTTTATGATTATTCAAGATTCACATGGGTATTTTCTTAGATTACAAGAGTGAGTATCCCTCTTGTTTTTCTAAATATGAAATGTATATAGAAAACCTTAGTGAAATTACCATAAAAACCTCAAGAATTTACCATGGTTTTGAATGTGATAATCAAGACTTTGAATATTTATGTTCACAATATGGCTATAATCACAAATTCTATACACGTCTAATTCCTCAATAAAATGATGTCGTTGAAAGGGGAAACAAAACTCTCCAAGAAATTTCCTAAACTAACCTATCTATTTTTGGTCAAAATATATAAACATAACTTGTTATATTATTAATATAGTTTTGATAAGAACTATCTTAAATAAGGTTCCCTATGAATTATGGTATTATAGAAAACAAAAAATTAATTACTTTATAATTTTTTGATATAAAGTATTTATTATTAACTGAAAAGAGAAATTGGATTTTTTTTTCAAAGATCTATAAATAAATTTTCCTAGATTATTAAAATTATAATAAATCATATAAAGTCTTTAGTAAATAATCAAAAATTGTGGAAGATTTTTTTCATGTCACTTTTGATGAGATAGATCCATATAAACCCAATCCTACTGTAGAGAACCTTGAGGATGGTATAACAAATCTAAATATTAGTAATACCTCTAAACCCACTGTCCTTTCTATTAATTTATATGATAAATATCCTAAAAGTGACCATCTTTATCAACCCAACCTTGAGGAATACGTGGAATAACCATGCACTTCAATTACTAAAATTGTTAGGACCTATAGATACATTCCCTTAGATTCCATAGTAGGATATTTATACAAAAGAACTCAAACCAGATCCTCTCTTGGAAACTAGGATGAAAATCAAGCCATATTCCCTTATCTTGAACCAAAGAACATAAATAAATCAATCAATGATGAATATTGGATGATATATATTCAAGAATCATTGAATCAGTTTGAATAAAACAAAGTATGAGGATTAGTTGAGATATATAAATACTATCTGACAATAAGAACTAAATGTGTGTATATAGAAAATTTTTATTAATATACCACTATAATTAGACAAAAAGTAATATTGGTTTCACAAGGCTATAGTCAAGAGGAATGGATTGATTATGAAGAAACCTTTACACATTCAGCTAGACTTGAAGACATTAGGATAATACTAGCTTATTCAGAAAATATTAAATTCAAACTATATCAAGTGGATTTAAAGAGTTCATTCATAAATGGTTATATTATTTAGGATTTTTGTGACACTCTCTTTTTGAGGCACTTTACCCTTTTTATACTATTTATTTTAAGTAATGAATGTTTATGTTGGATTGTGGTAGTTGTTTGGAGGAGGAAGTGGAATGGGAGATGGAATAGGGGTGTAAGAAATTTTTCATGGCATGAATGAATATTCATGACATAAATGGTTTTTGGGAACTTTCTATGAATTTTATTCAAGGTATGAATGTGTTTCAGGTCTTTGGATTGTGAGGTGATTGGATTTATAGTGTATGTAGGAATTGAGTATTTCATAATGTGAATTTCTTTTTAATTCCATGAATAATTTCATACCCAATCAATTTATTAATTATAATGGCCTTCTATTCTGATTAGACTTCCCACTTACCCAAAACTCTATGATATCTATAGGTTATTTTAATGAGAACACCCCTTTTGAAGACCACTTCTAACAGATCTTTGAGCATTGGACCTACATAATAAAAGGTAATAAATTTTGATTCTTATTCTCTATTGAAATATCCTTGTTTTACTTTGGGAGAAACCCTAGGCCTTGGATATCATGACTAGATCTATAGTTATGGTATCATTTTGATAGAATCTTTTTGGGAGGAATCGAATAGAGAGGCTGGATCTAAGAGTCATGGAACATTTCTTCGTGTTAAATTATTTTGAGGTAGGTGGCTTCTATCCCTCACCACTTTGACTAGAACTTTAAGGTTTGGTTTTCAAAGATAACTCATTTTTGTTTGTTGATGAAAAACTATGATGGTCCTCCCTGTTCACAAGTTTTTGAAACTATGGGTTATGGGATCCACCCATAATGTGTTTGATAATTTTATAAAATGAGAAATTGATTTAAAAAAACATTTTGGTTGTGATAACATGGCATGGACATAGGTCTATGAGTTCATGATGCACATGTAAAGGGCCTTTTGGGATAATACTTGGTAATGTGGTCAATTTTTACTCAAATTATTTTACCTCTAAGTGATGGATTTGGTCTATAGGGATGGGTACCACTTCTGAGTATGGACTGTTCAATGGACCTCCTATGAGAGGATGTGTATTGGGTTTGTGAGTTTCATGGGTATGAATTCATGACATGGGTGAACTTCATGGTGTAAGTTTTATCACTACTTATGTATATTTATATCTTTCACAACTATTTTATATTTCCCACCCCTGTTTTATATTAAATGTAGGCTAAATTGTGCTTGTTCTAGTGGAATTTTTGGGAATTCTTGGGGATTTACAATGAAATTGATATACTCACCCCTTTATATGAATCTAAATGTATATATATAGATGTTGTTTACCTTGATATACGTAATGGATAAGACTCATACTTTAATATAGGAGCACCGTGACACTGCAGTCTTGTCATTTTAGAGTTGGTGCTTAGAGATGCCTTGTAGTGTAGTCTATTGTGGTGTCATAATTATTCTTGGTTTCTCTAGGTTTATTTGGGTATTTCATTGACATATAATTATTAGTGTCTATTTTACTGTTGTGACTTTGATTATGTTTTGGTTTCTTATGCCATTAGATTTTTTTTGGGGTTCTATATCATGTGTCATATTTACTATATTCTTTTGAGTTTTTTCATTATAGGTTGTTATTTATGTAAGGTAAAATCATCCACCCATGGTTTTTTAAATCCCTTGGTATTTATTTACAAACTTTTGTGTCTAGAGGATGTCACCTTAGGTAAGTGGAACTCAGGTCCTTCCTAATCTAATGGACCAGATTAGGGTGTTATAATCGATATCATTTTGGTTGGTACATCAGTTGGGAACAATAGGTCTAGATATAGGATGTGTAGATACTTGAAATGTAATTATAGAAATATGTTCCTAAACAATTTATAATGAACTTCAAGTTACCAAGGAATTTTAGATATAAAAGTATTTTTGATAACTTCTAGGTGTTTCATCACCTCATCATCATGGGTTTAGAAGATGATCATCTGATATCATGCATTAGTGTTAGACTTCCCACCCATACTACATTGTTTATATGATATTTTATTATCTTTCTTGTTGTGATTTTGCATGTGATAAATCTTATAGGATTTAAGTATTTGATCATGTCTGAGTAGTAATTTTTAATACCCATAGGAAAATTCCTCTTATTAGGAGACTTAGAAATCATTGAGAGGATGCTTTTGAGAACGTTGTTTCACCCGAGGAACCAAAGGGGAAAAAAACTAGTCATAAACATTGTAGAATCATTCCATACTATGGAAAAAGGAAATGAACCTAAGGAACCATGTCGTGTCATTCACTAACTTGAATTCCAAAGGTAATACCCACCAATCTTTTAGGGTGACTCTGGACCTGAGTAAGTAGAATCAGGGATTGGGAGGTTGAATATAATCGTTTATTTTTTAGGGACCCTAATTGAAATCAACGTAAATATTTCTATTTATGTTCTCAAGGATCTAGTCCAATAATGATGGAACCTATCTATTGAAGCTAAAGTTGACAAGGCCTCACCTGGTATGGATTTGGGGAATTATTTAATAAATGATTTTACCCACATTCTTTCTAAGTATTGAGAACAACAAACTTATTCCAATTGAATTAAGGATACCTACCATTTATTGAATAATAATCCTAATTTATATACCTTTCTCGTTTTTTAAAAGAATTGGTAACTAGTGAATCACTCAATGCACAAATGTTTGAAGCGGGTCTGTGTTTATACATTCATTCTTGAGTAGTTATTTTATGTATTAAGGATTATACAGACATAGTGAAGAGGTCTCTAGTGGAAGATAAATACATATCTAGGGAATTAAGTGGAGGTAACACCTTTATCCTCCCATATATAGTTGGGAACTTTAATTCTAGGAACAAGTGTAGATGTGATAGCTTCTCCTAGGGTAGTAGAGCACCAGATAACTAGTCCACGAGATCAATTTTTTCCCTCAATGTTCCAGTAATCAGTCCATTTGTTTTTAATGTGGTTCATTGGAACATATGAAGTGGGAATTCATGCCACCTCATTGACACTGTTATACATTCGGTTGGAAGGGGAATCTCAATTTTTGTGGCACAGATATCCCAAAGTCAATGAGTGGTGATGGATTTATCGTGTCATAGTATTCTAATGCTTAAAAAGGATTCTCTCATTAGAGAAGTTATATTCTTTAGAATTGAGGTACTCAGGGAAATTTTAGGAATAATATGACACATCAGTAAGGATTACCAGATTAAGAAGTGGAAATCAGTTAGGAGGAGTAGAGAGATAACTTTTTTGAGTTTAGAAGATCATAAAAACCAAGGGTGCATTTCCATTTAATAGTCTGAGGCGCTATTATCAATGATTCCACCTTTATTATTATTCTATTTGACATCAGTGCCTTCCATTATTTTCTTCTTCTTGGTTGGTAAAAAAATCGGGCTTACCTATGAAAATGATGCCTCAAATTATGACTATTAATAAACCTTTCAAATAATGATAATATATAGGCTTTAAATGTTTTTTTTGTAACACCACAAGATTTTGTAAACAAATTTAATATTGAATGCATGAAACACTGAGTCTCTAAAAAACCACTTTGTTATAACCTAGCTAGTAAACATAATTTTTCCACCTTTGTGATTTGAAATTCGAAAAACTGATATACACAGTTGCGTTCAGTAAGATATTTAGAGTCCGATATGACAAACTTAATTTTTGGTGAATTGTAACATACCCTTATGAAGAGTAATATGAATAGTAATATGACCCTTTTGAATAGTGAATAATAATATTATTTCATCATCTTAAGGTTATAAGATAATGAGATCTGATTAATTTTTCAATGTGATATGAAACGAATTATAGTTTTAAAATTGTCATTTTTGAATATACTATGATTTTATTTAAATATTAAATTTATAATATTTAGAATATTATTTTCATATAATGGAGTTCTTTTTTGAATTATACATGTCAAAAAAAGGTTAGGGTTAATTTTTGTGATTTTTATGAAATACTCAAATTTTTGATGAATAGTAAAATATGTCAATTTACCGTATGTATACATTATCAGTTTAATTCACTATTCCTAGCATCATGGATGATGTAAGAACACTTAGTTTGAACTCACATGAACTTATTACTATTATGGGTCACATGAATCAACACTATTAGATGTCTTGAGGGAAACAATAAAATAATGAATAAGATATTCACAAATCACTCCTCTCCTCCACTATAAACACCCCCTCGCTCCATATTCTATTCCCTCCTATAAGCCTTTAGGATTATCAAATATATTCCCAAATAACCTTATATATTCAATCTCCACGTACAAGAGCTCTTGGTATTTCCAAAACTCCAAAACTCCTTCCCTTAAGGGGTTTCTCGATGAGGTTATTTCAAGAGGTAAAGCATCTTTCTTTTTCATTTAGTTTAATTTCAATTTATATTTTTTTATTTTATCTCCTAACCTCCTATGTACAATTGATTATTATAACTCTAGTATCATCTATATACTTGAAATATACCATGTCAATTTAATAACCATTATCAATCTTCTTACTCTCTCTCCCTCTCTTTTATAAATGAAATCATTGTCTGTGAGGTTCCAATTTACAACCTTCAGGGACAATGAAGTTTTGTTCTTCAATTTATCCTTCATTACTGGTCATGAAATAATTTTTAGGGTTAAACCAGACTATAATATATATATTATAACCTAATTAATATTCATGAACCAGTATATGTACATAGTATTAATTCATATGACAAAACTAGTTCATAATAATCCAAATACTGCCAAATAATCTAAGTGATTGTCATTTCATCCAATGATTCAACCTCATACCATGTAAAAAAATTCTATATATAACCATTAAAAATTATATCTGTTCATAAATAATATATAATTTCAAATCTGGATAATTAGATACTTTCCACATGAACATACATACTCATATACAAATATACCGATCATGAAAACCAAGGAAATAAACACTCTGAAACGATTGAATTCAATCTTATAACTTATCAATAAGGGCATAAATAAAATTAATAAAATTATGATAATATAAATACATGTCTAGTAGGTTATTAATTAATTTTTTAATAAGTCTAATTTCATATTTCATAACCTTAAGTTCAAGATAGGAACACATTCAAACTTTAGGTAAGGGTTTTCTACCCGAACCTCCATTTTCATTCGGGTTACTTTTATTATCTACTTACCTCAGTTAAATTTTTATTCATTAATATGTAATCCTAATAATTTCTGTGTTAATGTTCTATATATGTTTCTCAACCATAATCATACCTTCATTTATGGGGTGTTATATGTTTTTTAAAGGATCTTTCAAAATTTCTTCCTAAAATACAAGCTCGTTTCAAAGGAATTTCCCGAATTCTTACCTATTTTCAAGGGCACTATATAATCTGTTTTAAGAAAACATTAATTTATAAAAACACTAATTTTATTTTAAAAAAACTATAGTATTTCACCTCTGGTTTTAGACAAATATTTTTCCAAAATAAATATTCTTTTTAAAGTAAAAGAGTATTTATCTCAAGAATTACTCAATGATTTTATAAGAGTATTTTCATTTGTTTCAACACTCTTATTTATTATTATGTATAAATGGGTGTAGTATTTTATGATATCATCTTTTATATTTTGTTTAATGGTTTATTATTAGTTTAACTATGGATGTGCTGTCTTGAAACTATTCACCATATTACTCAGAATGGTTAGTGTTTATGTTTAATGATTAGGAAAAGTTAATTACATTTTATATTTTAGTTTCAATATGAATGTATATGTTGTTTATGTTTATCAACTCTCGTATGAGGAATTCATTGGACTTATTATGAGATAGGTGGGTCCCACTATAGTTCCTTGATGCATCGACATGTCTCATGAGACAAATAGATATGGACTTGGCCGAGGCCTTGCCCATTTTGAGATATGGTTTTGGCCGAGGCCTTGAAAATATGTTTCATAATTTCTGAAATATGAATTTACCTCATAATAAATCTAAAAATTGATAGTTCATGTGGTTATTCGACTAGTAGAATAACCATGATTATTTTTTATTATTGAAATATTTACTCAGCTCATATTCCTGCAATATTATGTTCAAGTTTTTTTAAAGGAATGTGTTTTCAATTATTCACCATGTATAATGTTTATGTTATCTTATACTATAATGTTTACTCTTACTGAGAATCTGAGCTCACCCCTTCTTTTATTTCATTTTTTCCTAGGGAATGATGAGGTATATTACGATTGACTTGTAGGGATAATCTTAGAGTGGTGGATATTCTTAGTGGAACTTTTATGTTGTTTTTCTCTTCAATTTGTAATGTTAAACTAATTTATGTATCTAGATTTCAAAATCTACTAAACTGTTCATTTCTTCAGGATACGACTTTCTTGTAATCATGCAAATGCAATGTAATAAGGAATCAGATACAGGTGATTAGGGACAGGTCTTTAGAGTTGGTATCAACATAAGTTTTTTAGAAAACATGGAAACTAGATTTAAGAAACACAGATTAGGGAAAAAAACTAAGATAGTATTTGAGAATAAAAATACAAGAACATACTAGTATTTTGGTAAGGAATAGATTATGTGGATATTTCTAGCAAATATATCCCTGTCTAGATACTACAAGTGGATGTGGTTGTAGCACATATGTAACTAGGAGTGAAAACCTTGAAAAGAAGTTTCAGGCTTGACTCAGGGTATCTTAGTACATGGCAATGGGCCTTACTACACACATAGTTTGACACTCCTAGGGGTTATTGTTAGGATAATTCATATTTTCTTTACAATCCATTATGAAGGATTTAAATGTAAATTTTTCCTCAAATAAACCATGTTTAATATTATGGGATTATCCATGCATATGATTTCAATTTATGTTAATTATTTTTTTTAAGTTAAGATAGTATATTATGATTCATAACCTAATCTAGTGTATTACATTTTTTAGAAATAGAATTTAGTTGAAGGAATGGAAACCACAAGAACACAAGTATCCCATGTAGGAATTTCCCTCATGTGTAAGATAATGATGTTGGCTCTGGAGCTGCGACTGCTGCAGAGCAACTTATAACTATACTGGGAAAACTTACTTAGGTTATGAAGAATAACCTTACCCATATAGAGCATCCATATCCACAATTTAGTGGCGCTACATTAGATCTATTTATGAAGTAATGACCACCATCATTCAATGGGACTACAAACCCATTTGTAGCTGAGAAATGGATATGTTCCCTAGAGATGATATTTCTCACTTTGAGACATAACAAAAGAGAGAAGGTTTTCAATGAATTTTATCATCTATAAGGATATGTGGATTAGTGGTGGTTGTTATTCCAAAACCCAAAAGAGGATGGATAAATAGAAGAGATTTAATGGAGGGATTTTAAAGAAATATTATTAGAAAAATATTTTCCCCGTGAACATCAAGAGGATATGGAAATTAAATTCTTGAATATGAGAGAGAAGGGGGATGAAAATGTTTCCAAGTATGAAGTGAACTTTAAAAGGCTGGAAAGGCATGCTGCGGACTATATACATAATCCAAGAAGTACGATTGATCGATTCTTTGATGGTTTAAAACCATTCCTTCAAAGGGCTCTTGTCTCCCAATTTTTCTCATCATATGAAGATGTAGTCTCATGTACTATCAAGATGGAGAATAACTTTTATAATTATTTTGAATTTAAAGGAAATAAATAGAAGAATAGGGATTCTGGAAACTTTGGTAAAGTAAATAAGGAAACAGGGAAGAAGGGAAGAGTCAAATTTCCACTTTGCGATAATTGTGAAAGGAAACACCCTAGTGCTTGCTGAAAAGGAAAATGAGTATGCTACAAATGTGGATAAAAAGGCCATATTTTTGAAGATTGAAAGTGGAATAAAAAAGCTATTCATATTCAATGCTATAATTTTAGGGAGATGAGACACTATTCTAAATATTCAATAAAGCATCAAGGAAATATTCCATAGAAAAGGCCAAGGGAGAAAGGACAATCTTATGCAATCATAACTACTGATATTGAAGTTTCTAATGATGTTGTGGTAGACACTTTAATCATTTCCTCAGACTTAGCCAATTCTTTACTTGATTCTGGATCATCACATTCTTTCATATCTTCTAGTTTTCCAAGAAAATTATATATTTTCAATTTGATTTAATGAGGGAGTTTTCAGTCAAAACTACTAAGGGAAGTATCATTGCAACAATGTTGTGTTAGGAAGTCTCCATTATAGAATATAAATGTGTTTTATCTATTGATTTTATTTTAATAACCATGATTGAATTTGATATAATCCTCGGTATGGATTGGATTTCAAACCATGATGCAATATTTTATTACAAGAAGAAGGAAGTTCAATTTTTTGAGGATAATGTGTAATCCCTTATCTTTAGGGTAGAAACATCACCATCTAATTCTCATCCAGATCCACCCCAATAGCTCTAATTAATTCAATTATTGGGAGGAATGGAATGTAATAATTATGGGCGAGTAAAGGAATGTTCAAATAGAGTACGTACCAATTGTTAAAGAATATATTGATGTGTTTCCATAGGATTTACCTGTATATCCTACAGAGCAGGAAATTGAGTTTTCCATTGACTTAATTCCTAATTCAAGACCTATATCAAAGACCCCTTATAGAATGGCCACTATGGAATTAGTGGAACCAAAGAAACAACTATAGTAATTGAGTGATAAAAGATTTATTCACCCTAGTGTTTCTCCATGGGGAGCCCCTATTCTTTTCGTTAAAAAGAAAGATGTATCTATGAGGTTTTTCATTGAATACAGGGAGATAAATGCTATAACAATAAAGAACAAGTATCCCCTACCTCACATTGATGATTTATTTGATCAAATTCATGGATCCTTGTATTATTTTAATATTGACCTTTGATTTGGATATCATCATATGCTAGTAAGGAAGGAAGACATTCCAAAGATAGTATTTCGAACCAGGTATGGTTAATACGAGTTTACAATATTGCCTTTTGGAATGACTAATGCACCCTTGGTTTTCATGGATCTAATGAATAGAGTTTTCAAGGAATATCTTGATGACTTTGTGGTGGTATTTATTGATGATATATTGGTATAATTTAAAATATTTGAAGATCATGAAAATCATTTGCACACAATCTTGAAGATTCTTAGAAGAAATTAATTATATTGGATGTTTAGAAAGTGTGAATTTTGGCTTTAATCAGTTTCCTTTATTGGCCACATTGTCTCTAAGGATGGAATATCTATTGATCCTGTGAAGAAAAAGGCTATGAAAAAATGGCCTACTCCAATGAACATAACTAAGATATGTTGTTTTATTGGTTTAGTAGGTTATTATCGGTGTTTCATTCAGAACTTCACCCATTTATCCAACCCAATGACTAAACTTACACGAAAAGGGGTTAAGTTTGTATGGAAAAAAGAATGTGAGGATTGTTTTAAAGAATTGAAGGGAATATTAGTGAATGATCCGATCCTAACTCTACCATCGGGGAATTATGGGTTTGTGATCTATAGTGATGCATCAAAGAAATGACTTGGTTCTGTTCTTATGTAGAATATTAGAGTTATTGCCTATGCATAAAGGAAGTTAAAAATTCCAGAACAAAACTATCACACGCATGATCTTGAGTTAGCTGCTGTGATCTTCAATCTAAAAATATAGAGACACTATCTCTATCGTGAAGGTTGTGAGATATATACAGATCGCAAGAGTCTGAAGTATATATTATCACAAAAGGAACTCAACATGAGGAAAAGGAAATGGCTTGAAATACTCATGGATTATGATTGTTCCATACACTACCACCCAAGAAAGGAAAATAAGGTAGTTGAAGAACTGATCATAAAGGATCATGGAGTTCTCAACAAAATGACGATTGAAAAGGATCCTTTGTACATGGATCTAGTGAGGATGGATGTGAGAATTATCAAAGAATGTGAAACATAGCTACTTTTTTCAAATGGTTTCCCAACTATATTTTTGGGAAATAATTAAATCTTCAAAGTCAGATAACAAGAATATGAAAAAGAAAATTAATGATGTGAAATATGGGAAGTTGGTTGATTTCATGTGTGAGGATGGAATTATGAAATTTGGGAAGAGGATATGTGTTCCCTCTCTACCCAAGCTGAAAAGGTAGTTATTGGATGATGCTCATAGCTCAAATTTATCTATACACCCTGGTAGTACTAAAATGTATAGATATTTGAAAGAACATTTCTGGTGGGACAACATGGAGTGGGAAATTCCTAATTAGGTATCAAGTTGTCTAGTCTATAAACAAGTAAAGGACAAAATACAATATACTAGGGGAGTCATGAACCTCTACCTATTATTACATGAAAATGGGATGACATAACCATGTATTTTTTCACTAGATTGTCCAAAACTACGAGAAAGAATGATGCAATATGGATAATTGTTGATCAACATAAGAAATATACACATTTCCTCGCTATAAGGGAGGATTTTACACTAGAGTGCCTAAAAAGAATCTATATTAACGAAGTTACGAGACATCATGGAGAACCTATCTCAATTGTTTCTAGTCATGATCCACAATTTACATCAAAATTCATGTAAATTCTTTAGAATACTTTGGACACCAAACTTCGATTGAGTACTACTTATCACCCTCAAACTGATGGGAAATCAGAGAGGACGATCCAAACCTTAGAGGACACATTGAGATCACGTTCACTTGACTTTCGAGGTATGTGGGATAAATATTTACCTTTGGTGGAGTTTTCCAACAATAATAGTTTCCTTTCGAGTATTCAAATGGCACCATATGAATCACTGTATGGGAAGAGATATCGTACAACAACATGTTGGGATGAAGTTGGTGAAATAAATCTTGTGGGCCCAGAGCTTATGGAGGAACCAACAATGAAGGTAAAGAATATTGAAGGATATATCAAAGTAGCTCAAATAAGACAAAAAATCTATGTTGATAATCAAAAGAAGGATTTGGAGTTTCAATTTGGAGATCATGTTTTCTTAAAAGTATCTCCATGGAAGGGTGTTATAAGATTTGGGAAGAAATGGAAACTGAGGACTTGGTACATAATACCTTTTAAAATTCTAGAGATAATTTGAGTTTTCAAATATAATTTGGATAATCCACCTATCATGTCTAAAGAACACAATGTGTTCTATGTATCATTACCAAGAAAGTACATGCCAGACCTAATGCATGTCCTCACTTATGAAGGTATAGAATTGGAACCTAACTTATCTTACTATGAAGAACCTATCTAGATTTTGGACACTAAAGAACTAGTGTCAAGGAATCAAACAACTCGATTGGTAAAGATACCTTGGAGAAATCATAAAATTGAAGAGGAAACATAGTATCCTAAGGAGCTTATGATGAAGAACTACCCAAATATTTTTTGTGAGGTAACATTCTAGTAATTTCGAGGATAAAATTTTTGTAAGTAGGGGATAATGTAACACCCCAAGATTTTGAAAATAAATTTAATATTTAATGCATGAAACACTGTGTCTCTAAAAAACACCACTTTTTTATAACGTAGTTAGTAAATATTAATTTTCCACCTCTATGATTTGAAATTTCAAAAACTGACATACACAATGGTGTTTAGTAAGATATTTAGAGTCTGATAAGACAGAGCTAATTTTTGGTGAATAGTAACATAACCCTATGAATATTAATATGAATAGTAATATCACCCTTATGAATAGTGAGTGATATTATTATTATTTTATCTTCTTAAGGTTATAATATAATGAGATCTGGATTAATTTTTCCATGTGATATAAAACAAATTATAATTTTAAAATTGTTATTTTTCGAATATACAAGTATTTTATTTAAAAATAAAATTAATAATATTTATAAAATTATTTTTCAAAAATTGAGTTTATTTTCTAATTATACACATCTAAAAATGGTTAGGGTGACGTTTTGGGATTTTTCTGAAATACTCGATTTTTCTAATGAATAGTAAAATACTGTAATTTACCGTATGTATAAATTATCAGTTAAATTCACTATTCCTAGTATCATGGATGATGTAAGAAAAATTATTTAGAACTCACATGAACTTATTACTATTATGGGTCACATGAATCAACACTATTGGTTGTTTTGATGGAAATAATAAAATAATGAATAATATATTCACAAATCGGTCCTCTCCTCCACTATAAAACCCCCCTCACTCCCTCTTATCTTCACTACTATAAGCCTTTAAGATCCTAAAATATCTACCCAAATACCATTAATTATTCACTCCCCATGTCCAAGATATCTTGGTATTTTCAAAATACCAAAACCCCTTACCTTAAGGAGGTTCTCAAGGAGGTTATTTCAAGAGGTAAAACATCTTTATTTTTCATTTAGTTTAATTTCAATTTATCTTCTTTTAATTTATATCCTAAACTCATATTTACAATTGATCTTTATAACTATAGTATCATCTATATATTTTAATTATACTATGTCAATGTAATAACCATTGTCAATATTTTTACCCTATCTCTCTCTCTTTTATAAATGAAATCATTGTCCGTGAGGTTCGAATTTACAACCTTTGTGGACAACGAAGTTTTGTTCTTCAATTTATCCTTAATTACTGGTAATGAAACCATTTTTATGGTTGCACCAGACTATAATATATGTATATTAACATACTTAATATTCATGAACATTTATATGTAAACATTTTTAATTCATATGACAATACAAGTTCATAATAATCCAAATACCACCAAATAATCTAAGTGATTGTCATTTCATCCAACGATTCATCCTCATAACATTTAAAAAAATTCTATATATAACCATTAACACTTATATATGTTAATAAATAATATATGATTTCAATTCTATAGAATTATATCCTTTCCACATGAACAACCATACTCATATACAAATATACCGATCATGAAAACCAAGGAAACAAACACTCAAGAATGGCGGAATTCAATTTTATAACTTATCAATAAGGACATAAATGAACTTAATAAAATTATGATAAAATAAATAAATTTCTAATAGGTTATTAATAAAGTTATTAATAAGTCTAATTTCATATTCCTGTACATTAAGTTCAAGAGAGGAACACATTCAGACTTAAGGTAAGGGTTTTCTACCCAAACCTCCATTTTCATCCGTGTTACTTTTATTATCTACTTAAATCAATTAAATTCTTATTAATTCATATTTACACCTCATAATTTATAATTTAATGTTCTATATATGTTTCCCAACTAGAATCATACCTTAATTTATGGGGAGTTATATGTTTTTTAAAGGATCTTTCAAAAATTCTTCCCAAAATACAAGCCTGTTGAATGGAATTTCCCAAATTCCTACATATTTTCAAGGGCACTCTATAATCTATTTTAAGAAAACATTATTTTATAAAAAAAAAATTTTATTATGAAAAAATTATATTATTTATCTTATGGTTTTAGACAAATATTTTTCCCAAAAACTCTTCTTTTTTAAAGTAAAAGAGTATTTATCTCAAGAATTACTCGATGATTTTGTAAGAGTATTTTCATTTGTTTCAACACTCTTATTTATTATTATGTATAAATATGACTAATATTTTACGATATCATATACCATATTTTTTTGAATGGTTTATAATTATTTTGACTATGTATGTGTTGTGTTTAAACCATTCACTGCATTACTCTGAGTGGTTAGTGTTTATGTTTAATGATTGGGGAAAGTTAGTTACATTTCATATTTTAGTTTCAATATGAATTTATATGTTGTTTATGTTTATCCTCACTCATATAAAGAATGAATTGGACTTATTATGTGATGGGTGGGTCCCGATATATCCCCTTGATTCATTGGTAGGTCTCATGATACAAATAAATATGGACTTGGCTGAGGCCTTACCCATTTTGAGATATGGTTTTGGCTGAGACCTAAATCATTTTTAGAAGTCTAGGCCAATGCCTTGAAAATATGTTTCAGAATTTCCAACATATTAATTTACCTTATTATGAAGCTTGAAATCGATAGTTCATGTGGTTATTCGACTAGTATAATAACCATGATTATGTTTTATTTTGGCAATATTTACTCAGCTCATATTCCTGACATATTATGTTCGAGTTTATTTTTAAAGGCATGTGTTTTAAATTATTCACCATGTATAATGTTAATGTTATATTTTTATGTAATTTTTACCCTTACCGATCATCTGATCTCATTTCTTCTTATGTTTCATTTTTTCTTAGGGCATGATGAGATATATTATTATTGACTTGTTGGGATAATCTTAGAGTGGTGGATGTTCCTAGTGGAACTTTTATGTTTTTTTCTCTTCAAGTTGTAATGTTAAAATTGTGTATATGTCTGGATTTCCAAATCTACTAAACTATTCAATGCTTCTGGATACAAATTTCTTGTAATTATACCAATTCAATGTAATAAGGCATTAGCTTTGGGCGACTGGGGTCAGGTCTTTACATTTTATATATTCCATCACCATTGAATTATCACACTTTCCATAGGACCTTAATATATTGGATATGTACATTTTTGATCTAATCTTGGGAATGGATTGTCTAGTAGTATTCATGGATAATATTGATTACTATGCTCAAAAAGTGACTTTAACATCTCCTCAGGGAGTTATCCAGTTATTCAAAGGTGAATTGGATGTGAAAGAAGACATAGCAGGACCTTTAGTAGAAGTAGTTAGGAAAATCTCATATTAATTTATAGAAATCACCTTAAGGTATATTGATGTAGATGAATATTGATATTTTATTACCACATCAGATCGACACCTTGATGTTTTTCAAGAAAACATCTCCAATTTCAATCTAAAAGGGAAGTGTAATTTTCTATAAAAAACTCGTTGGAATGAAACCTATTTCACTCCCATAATATAAAATGGCACCAAAACAACTGCGAGAGTTGATGTTCCTTCCAGAAAAGTTGGAAAGCAAGGGTTTTATAATACCTCACTTCTCTTTGTTATGAAGGTAAATATTAATATCTTACTTTATGTTATTATCATAAGTTAAATAAATTCATTATAAATAATTGATACCCTCTTCCTTATATACATGACCTATTTGAAAAATTTAATAGACCCAATTGGTTATCTAAAATTGATCTTTGATCAGGGTATCACCAACTTAGAGTTAAGAAATAGTATATTCTGAAGAAAAATTTTAGAAGCTATTACAAACACTATGAACACTTGGTCATTCCCTTTAGTCACACTAATACACCAAAAATCTTCATGGAATTAATGAATCATATCTTTCATAGATACATAGATTCTTTCATTATGTTATTTTTTAATGAAATCTTAGTTTATTCATTCATGAAATATGATCATTAAAGGCACCTGGAGGCTGTGTTGAGTGTATTATGGGACCACCATCCTTATGATAAATTCTCAAAGTTTGACTTTTGGATATAATAAGTTATCTTTATTGAACATTTCATATCAGAAAAATGCATATCAGTCAATCCTAATAATATTGAAGCCACCATTTATTAGAAACCCCATAATATTGTCTTCGATATATATATATTCCTAGTATTAGTAGGCTATAATTATTACATTTTTTAGGATTTTTCATGTCTCGCTTCGCTTATGACTGTGTTGATAATGAATTGAATTCCATTTTATTAGATTAGTGATTTTCAAAATTCCTTTTAGGAACAAAATGCCCAGCTTACTTTGGAACCAATCCTCATCTTACTAGAATTAGGTAAGGGATATGTTTTCTTTTGTGGTAATTATATATTTGGATTGAGATTTGTTCTCATGCATGGAGATAACATCATAGATTACGGCTCATGAAAACTGAGTATAAATTTAAATGACTATCTAACCCATGATTTGGAAGTAGCTATGATTGTCATTGTATTAAAAATATGATGTTATTATCCTTTTGGTAAAAAATTGATGTTGTTCACAGATCATAAAAGTTTGAAGCACATATTCTAATAATATTACTTAAACATGATAAAAAAATACTAGATAGAATATCTATATATTTTTAACCTCACCTTAGTGTATATGCTTAGTAAAGGAAATTAGGTGGCTGATGCATTATGTCAGAAGTCATAAAGTGGTTAAAGAGGTTTGTGACTAATGTAAATTGATTTTAGTGATTGATAATATACACTTGGAATGTTTTGAGTAGGATGAGGTTATATTATTCTTTAAAATTACCCTTATTCATGAATTGGTTGGATTAGTTAAGGAGGATGAAAAGACCTAATTGTATTAAAGTGAGGCCAAATATCAATGGTGGGGAGACCATTTATGGTTATATAGAAAATGAAAATTTGGTGTTTCTCGTTCGAGTACAAATTATAATCCCTATACCTTTGTTAGAGAAACTCCTTAGTTATTATCATCATTCAAATTGGGAAATACACCTTGATATATAGAATGTGTAAAGTTCCATTAAGATCTATTTTTGGTGGTTGGGTATGAAAAGGAAAGTGGCTGAGTATGTTGCAATATGTCTCACTTTTAAATAGGTGAAGGCCGAACATCAATAACTATAAAACATGTTGTAGTAATTTTCATACCCGTATGGAAATGGGAGTAGATTTATATAAAATTTTTCATAGGTATACCACATACAATTTAGAAGCATAACTTCATTTTTGTGATTGTGGACTGACTCATGAAATCAGAAAATTTCATTCTGATTCGAGAGATAAATATGATAGATGAGTTTAAAAATATCTATATTCAAGAAGAGATAAAATTGTATGGGGTATCAGTTTTGATTTTCTCTGACTGAGAGCCTAAATTCACCTTACAATTTTGGTGTTCCTTACAATGGTCCCTCGGAACCAAGTTAGCCATGAGCATGACATATCATCTCCAAATGGATGGACATCCAAAGCATGTGATTCAGATGTTTGATGATATGATCATATCTAGTGTAATTGACTTCTATGGTTTATAGGAAAAACATTTAGACTTGGTGGATTTATCTAACAATAATAGTTATTAGACCATAATACATATGTAACCATATTAAGAATTGTATGGGTTCCCATGTCATTCTCCTCTTTGTTGGGTTAAAACTAGGGAAACTCCACTAATTGGACAATGTTTGATGTGAAAGACTAACAAGAAGATACTGATGATCAGAAAAAGGATAGAGACAACCCATATCTATAAAAAATACTATAGATATCATAATAGTTTACCATTTTATTTGGAAGAGGCATATCATGTATTCTTGTGAGTGTCACCAATGTTGGGGCATCATTGTTTGGGTAAGAAAAGGAAGTTGTATCTTTGATATGTTAGACCCTTTGAAATTATAGAATAGATTTGTTAAATTACCTATCAGTTAGCTCTATCATCGAGATTTAGTTAGATTCATAATTTTTTTATGTATTTCAATTGAATAAGTAACAACAGAGTCCTTACCATGTGATTCATTGGGATAATGTGACTCTTGATCCCGATTCAATGCTTATTCACACCCCGATTCAAATTCTATATAGAGAATATAAAGTCTTGTGTAGAAAACAGATATCTCTGGCGTGGGTTTTATAGAAACATGTTTAAATGTTATAAGAGACTTTGGAATGGGAGAATCATATAATAGACTAGTGGATTGAACTATTTAAAACCATTGATAGCCTCAATCTTTATGAGGATGGAAATCCCAATGGTGATGAGAATGTGAAACCCTTGGTTTGAGATATTTTACCATTTTATGATGTTTATTTTAAGTTGTAAATGGTTGGGTTAGATCTCAGGAGGTTTTTAGAGGAGTAAGTGAAATGAGATCTGAAACCTGGGTGTAGGTGATCATTCATGGTGTGAATGGGTATTCATGACATGAATGGTTTCTGGGCACTTTCCATGAATTTTATTCTGGGTTTGAATGAGTTTTAGGTCTCCAGATTTTGAGGCTACTGGAATTTTGGCATATATGGGAATCAACTATTTCACAATGTGAATTCCTGTTTCATGCAGTGAATGTTGTCATGTTTAGAATATTTATTAATTTCATAACCCTTTGGTTCTGATTAGCCTTCCTTATTTTCCTTTAAACTCTTGGTTCTCTCTATGAGATTTTGGTGATCCTATCCCTTGTTGAGACTAGTTGCAATAAATATTCTAGTGTTGGACCTAGGAAATCAAAGATAAGGGATTCTGGTTCTTCTCCTTTGAAATCATTTTTTTATAAATCCTAAACCGATGTTTTCATGCCTAAATCAATTCTATAGTGATCATTTTTATAGAACATCTTTTGTATTTTTTTAAGGAAAAAAAATTAAGAAGTTGTATCTATGAATTGTGGAATCTTTATTTTTGTCGAACGCTTTTGAGGTAGGTGGATTCTATCCATATCTACTTTGATAAGAACTTGAAGGCTTAGTTTTAAAAGATACCCCATTTGTGTTTCTTGATGAAAAACCCATGACAGTTCTTCCTATTTTCTAGTTTTAAAAAATATGGGTTGTGGACTTCACCCACAACATGTATGACAATTTTCTAAAATGAGAAATCGATTTAAAAAACTATTTTGGTTTTAAGAACTTAGCATGGACATGATTGTGTGAGTTCATTATGCACATGGAAAGGGCCTCTTCGGGTTAGGCTTAGTTGAAGTGTCAATTTAGACTCAAGGGATTTTGCCACCAAGTGACTGCTAGGGTCCAGAAGGAAGAGTTCCACTTGTGAGTATGGATTGTTTTGTGGGGTTCAATAATATGACATGCATTGGGTGTGTGAATCACATGGGTATGTATTAATGACATGGGATACCTTCATGATGTGAGTTTCATTACTTCTTATGTATATTTATATCTTGCAAAATTATTTTATATTTCTTATCCCTATTTTATATTAAATATTGGCTAACTTGTTCTTGTCCTAGTAGCATGTGTAGGCTATCATGGGGATTTCTTAACAAGTAGATATACTCACAATCTTCATATATATCCCAATGCATATAAATAAGTTCTTACCATCATACAAGTAAGGGAAAGGTCTCATAATTTGCTAGTGGAGCACTGTGATGCTGCTGTCTTGTTTTTTTAGAGTTGGAACTTAGAGATATCATGCACTTGAGTCTCTCTTGGTGCCACATCAATTCTTGATTTTTATGGGCGTTTTTAGGTATTTTATTGATGTAGACTTGTTGGTGTCTGTTTTAAAGTCATGAATTTTATTATTTTCTAGTTTCTTATATCATCATATTCTTGTTGGGTTTTATATCTTACACCATATTTACTATATTCTATTGAGTTTTCCATTATTGGTTGTTATATATGTAAGGTAAAATCATCTCCTCATGGTTTGGTCAATCCCTTAACATTTATTTTTAACCTTTGGTGTCTAAGGGATGTCAGCTAAGGTTAGTGGCACTCAAGTACTTCCTAAGAAAATGGGTCCCTTCAGGTTGTTATAATTTTTTTATTAAACAACCCATGGATTTTCAAACCTTCATTTACCAAATCATGTTTTCAAACTTTCAAAAATTCTTTATGGTTTAAAATAGGTTATTAGAGCTTGGAATTATAGGCTCAACTCTTTTCTAATTTCAAATGTATTTTCAAAAATTATAGTTGATCCTACATTATTTATTAAAATATTTCAAAATATGTTTTAGTTACTCAAATATATGTTGATGATATTATTTTTAGTTCATCCAAAAATTATTTATGTATTGAATTTTCAAAATTTATGTAAAAATAATTTGAAATGATATTAATGGGTGATTTGAAATTTATTCTTGTTTCTTATATTTTTCAAAATAAATATAGAATTATTTTAAATCAAATAAATAACACAAAATATATTTTAAAATGATTTTGAATGGATAGTACTAAAAGATGTGATTCTCCAATGAGTACAAGTTGTAAAATGGATTTGGATGTAACTGGGAAGCCAGTTGACCAAACTGCTTATAGAGGTATGATTGGGAGTTTACTACACTTAATTTCTAGTCGACCTGATATTATGTTTTGTGTGTTATTTGTTATCTATTTCAAATATTCCCAAAAGAATCAGAATTAAATATTAGTAAAAGAATTTTTAAATACCATAAAAGTATAACCTATTTTTGATTGTTTTATTCTATAGGGTGTGAATTCTAATTAGTGAGTTATTATGATGAAAATTTTAGTGGATTTAATTTATATATAAAAAGAACATATAGTACATGTCAATTTTTGGAAAAGTATCTAGTTTCATGGGGTAGTAAAAATATTTTTTTTCACTTTCCACTACAGAAGTTGAATATAGAGTTGCTGGCAGTTGTTGTGCATAAATTTTATAGATGAAACACACATTGCTTGACTATGGATATCAATTTCAACATTTCCCTATAAACTATGATAACAAAACTACTATAAAGATATCTAAGAATACTGTATCTCATTCCAGGACTAAAAATATTGATATAAGGCATCACTTCTTGAGTGATCATTTTTAAAAAGGAGTTATTACTATTGAATTCATAGGCACTGAGCAATAACTTACTGATATTTTCATAAAGCCTTTAAACATGGAGAGAATGAATTATACCAAGAAAGAATGATGAGTGATTAATTATTATTATCTCTTTAGTATTTAAATGTGATTTTATCCTTTATATTGATATAATATTTTTAAATTATATTGATTTTATCTCTTAAGTTTAATTGATTATGATCAATACTTTACTTCTCTTTCTGTTTTTTAATTATTTTATATTTTAAGACTAATTTGGTGAATTTAAAATTCTATAGGTTATAAGTGATTATAAGCCTAAGAGATACTATAAGGATTAAGTTACCATAATTTTTTTTCATACTATTAAATGATTTTTCATGAAAAACTTATGAGAATTTAAACATGCAGTAGGTGAACCTGTCGTAGCATATCAAGTTACCATGGCAAGCCACTATGTAGTTTTTTTTCATGTGTTAGGTCAAGCAACCATGATAAAATTTTGGTGATGCTTCTGTGAAGCCTTAAGTTACTACAAGGTTCATGGTTATTCAAGAAACCATCTCTATTTAATTTTAATTATAATTTATATTTTATATTTCCCATGCATTACTATTTAAATGCTTAAATTATTTGAAATACCCTTAAGTAAATTTGAAATCAAATATATCTTTCAAAACTCTAAAAATCTCTTGAACCTTTTATCTCTCTAAAAAAACCCTATTTCTCCTGTACCTTTTGAATCTCTTGAGTCCCAGTGAATATAGTATGGTCAAAGAAACATTGGATTTCTATTCCTCTAATAAATAACCATGTTTAAAGAAAGATAAAGTGAGACCAAGTGCATCTGGTGAGCCTCACAAATCACATATTTTAGATTGGTTAGTGTTTCAAAAAAAGGATATTGATTTCAAGTGGATAAAGCTAAGAAACTATTTAGTGTAGAATGATATACCTAATTAGGGCTGGACCAAGTTGTTTATTGAAAATATTATCCATTTTATTCAAGTCTGGTGGAATAGTTCTCTATGAATTTATAATTAAAAGATGATGAGAATAAGGACAACATGAGAACCCTTACTGATGGATAATAACTAGTATTTTCATCCAATAAATGGGGAAGGTGTTTTAAAGTACCTCATAATGGTGATTTTTAGGACTATTAGAGTTATTATCCCTCGAGTCATGCCACTTTGAGTATAAAAAAGCTCCCCTATAGCTAATTGTATATGAAAATCCTAGACCTATTACTATGGATTTGGATAGTGAGTACATGATATTAGTCAAGTTCATTTAACACTAAATTTTTACCTAGAAATGTGGCATTATCATTCTAAGGAATCATGGTTTAATCTTTTTATATTTGATGAATAGTGTGTGGAGACCAGTTTGTTCAACTATATAATGAAACACATATAGGAAGTATGCAATCCATCTTAATAGTTTAATTGTTTTCACTATCCCAAATTTATTTCATCTTTATTGCAGTATAAAGTACTTGTTCCTTATTGGGAGTAAAATTCAAAAAATTCTAGAGGGATATGCTTGAACCAAACTATTTACAAGAGAATGAAGGTTAATTGGAATCCTTGGGAAAAATATTGTGTGGATGACCTTGAGAAGCTTTATGAAAAGTTCAAACATTTTAACGATTTTATGAGACCAAAGGATGTACCTAATCCAAGTTTGTAACTTGATAAAATTTATGATTATTATTATAAGTAATACAATGTTATTGTAAGGTATGTGGTTGTGCATGTGTTTATGAAATAATTGAGCAGTGCTAGTACCAGATCTATTTTTTTTTCTGAAGATAAAGTGGTTGATTTAGATGAAGAATACTTGTTATATTTTGAGGAAGAAAGGATTTATAAACCTCAAGGTCCAATAAAAAATTATCCACCTTCATCTATGGTAAGGACCATGGCTCAGAATGTGTCTTATAAACCTTTTGAATCTATTGATACTTTTCCATCTTAAGAAAAATAAGTTGGTTCTATTGATGTGCATGCAGATCCACCAAAGGAATATCTCTTGAAGAAACTATTTTTGAATATGATAATTATTATGACTTTTATGAGGATTTTATCCCCTCAATTGGAGTAAATGAAGTCAGTGAGGAAGTTTTTGAGTCTAGCATGAAAGTGACTCATCCATTAGAAAATAAAGGGAGAGAGTCACCTATCTTTAATACTCTATAGTCTAAGGGGGATAAGTCCCTTATATATTTCATTAGAATTGATTATTTTAACTCTAATGAGGATGGTTATGATCATCATGGAGTTATACCACCTAACTATGGTGGGAATTCCATTCTAGTTTCACATACCATTCCAATTGTACTTTCTAATTTTCAAGGTTATTTGGTTGATAAAATTTATCTTGAAGATAGGACTGAATAAACCTCTTTAATACCTAGTTTACAGGATGGTCATTGGATTAAAAAATAGCAGAACAAGTGCTTGATGACATGTTTGAGCCTAAAACTATATATTCTAAAGAATTAAAAGAAACTACTTTTGTAGAGGAGTTAGAACCAGTAAGAGATTTTTAGAAGAAAGATGATGCAGAATTTGATACTGGTCCTATTTTTTATTTCTTCGTGTATAGATAGAAAAGGCTTTTTTTGGATGATATTGAATTACCTGGTAGTCAATTCCCTTCTATATAAACAAAAATCTCTCCAAATACTCCTAATTTCATGGGTTACTAAATAATATTTAAGTAAATTACAATAATATCTAATATATATGCTCAAGTAATTATTTTGGGGATTTCGAGATATGGTGGATCCTTACAAAGAATAAGTGGTATCTGAGATTGTTTTTATTATTGTTTCTCATATTCAAACTAAGTTATTTATAAATGTTAACAATATAAATCCATAAATTCAGAGTTTAAGAGGTTAAGTGGGAGCATTGCAATATGCCTTAAGTGACATGATGCGTGATCTTAACTAAAGATACTTTAATTCCAGGGTACAAGATTCCACTTATAGTGTTATTCCTCATCCTTTATTTACTATTACTTTATGTTATCAATATATGGTTAGATAGATTATAAGAGATAAAATGAAGGTGTTTTGGATTATTTTTCCAAGTCTAAAGAAATTTTTCTTTCTAGTTTTCAACATTATACAACTAAGACCCTTTAATTGGTAGTATTTTACTCACAACAAGATGGAACAGATAAAGATATTATCAAGAAATCATTTAATCATTATTTGAGTAGAATATTAACTAAAATGGAGTTAAAAACTCTCTTTAATTATCTAGTTAGTGAGATCTTAATTCCTTCACTGAAATAGAATTTTAAAGAATTGGTTAAAAATATGATATTTGTATCACCTCTCTTGGATATATATCTTCATAGTAAGGATAAATTTAAATATATTATAGAGTAAGGATCTAAATATTTATAGAGGTTCACTTTATTCATGAAACCTTACCTGTATAGTTATATCACTGCCGTGGTTGTTCCTTACACATTAACTATCCCATATATTTCTCCAAAATCTATCAAAACTGTTCCTACCTCTACTTCTATTTTGTTCCCCCTTTTGGTTTCACACCTACACATGCTATACAAAATCTATGGACTCTTGATAAAAGAAATATTTTTAGTGACCATCCTTATCCTATTCCTAATCCAATTTCTAAACCTTAATGAAAGGGAATGGAATCTATTAATTCTCATTCCCTCGAGTAAGATATTTTGATTTAGATTCTAATTAGTTTGTCTAATTCAGAATCTACTATATTTTCTCAATCTATATTGAACTTACTTTTAATAAAAGTTATTTTTTCTTATCTTGATTATATTTTTTTCATCTTGCTTAAATTTTATGTTGTCACTTTTTTTATTCCCTTTAAATTACTTCATAATATTTTATTATCTTTTTAATAATCCCAAAAGGAGGAGAAAATATGAAAAAATGATATATCATTTATGTATGTTTTGAGTGTCAAAAAAATGTTTTTAATTTAAAATAAGATAGTCTTTAAGTTTATATAATTATGTTTTCTTTAAAATTTATCTTTATATGATTTGTGATCATCAAAAAAGGGGATATTGTTTTCATAGTCCAAAAATTAATTATTTTAATAATAAAAAATATGATTATTATTATTCAAATGAATTTTGTATTTTATGATAGAAGTATGATTTTTGGAAAAAATATGCTATGTATGGATCGACCATGCATTGCACTAGGTCGATTGAATTCTCAACCAATCTAAAAAATGTATAAGTGGAGTGACTATATGGATGACTGAACTGACCGTGAGAAAACTCATCTAATTTTTAGATAAACCATGTGTTATATGGCCATCAACCAAAAGTTAAGTGAAGTGTCCATATGATCAAATCACTAATCGCACATTATAATTCATCTACCATAAGATGTATATCTACCAACCATAGGATATATGATCAACCATGATGAAGTTAACCAAAAAATTCAAAGTAATGAACCTACCACACAAAGAAGTTTTAATCGACTATTCCTATGAACCAACCACACATAACTTTATAGAAACCCCATATAGGAATTAAATAGACCACGTGTAGTAGATCGACCACAAGGATAGCTATTCAAGGGTAAATATAATGTGATCATACCTAGAAAAGGGTAAAGCTATCGCAAGCTTATCCATGTAAATGTTAAGTTAACATATGTAAAGGTAAAATCTACCACATGAAGGTGTCTTCTCGACTACGCCTAAAGAAAAAATTTCTCAATGAATAGTTTTTACATTTAATGAAGACCTATTAGAGTAGTTAATTCTTAATAGTTTAAGAATTATTATGATTTAACAACTACTTTGAGAATAATCTTCTAAATTAGATGAATACTCTCACATACAAGTGTGTGGAACTTATTATGACCTCTATAGATTTCATTTCTACTCATCCATAACACTCTAGTTTTTTGATAGAATGTATAAAAACTAAGTATAATGTTGATATGAGTTTAATATTCACTCATTATCTTACTAAACAACAAGACAAAGAGGATAAACTTACTGATCTACCAAAGTTGAGCATAGATTGGGATATATAAAAATTATCTTTAATTCTTTAATCTATAAATTTATTTTATATTATGATATATTATTTTACTTTCTTATATATTTTTTGAGCTCTTATATTGTACTATAAATACGAGTAATCTGATACCCTTTTTACTTCTTTACCTATGTTATCCCATGTACAACTATGAAAGAGGTGGGGTATATCCTATACTACCTTGCATGTAGTTGTTTTTATAAAAATAAATCCAATTTATAGATTTTTATTGTGTTTTTATAAACATTATTTGCAGTGGATAACTATCGAGTAGAGAGGACAAATCTCATGTTTGGAGCTAACCTATTGTTTATATTCTACTATGTGTTTAAAATTTTGTTTCCAGTGCTTGTTTTAAATTGAGTTGAAAATATTTTGATTTTAGTAACCATTTTTAAAACTATGAATTAAAAATATGCTCTCCTAGTTTTAATTTATAAGTGATATATATATATATATATATATATATATATATATATATCTTATTTGGTTTGAGTAAAATTGTTTCAAAAGTTAAAGTAATTCCAAAAATTTTAAACTAGTTTTTGATCAAGCCTTTGGAAAACTATTTAAAAATACCATGTTATATATACCTATTATATTTGTGAACTGGTATGCATTTTAATTAGAGTATTTTAAATTTATAAATCTCAAAATAGAAAGTTTTTATATTGGAATCTTAATTCACCCCACTCTTGAGAATTCTACTAGGACCCATAAATACATTGTTCATTGTTTTTGGTTTTTTATACATATCTTTGAGGGTCTCCATGAGTTCCTATACAATTTTCACCTCCTAGATAATAAACAATAGATTTTGGAAAAGTTACATTCATATCAAACCCAATGATTTCTTGTTGAGATTCTCCCATTATTCAGCTTTCACTGATTCCAACTTAGCACCATTAAATAAAATATTAATGTACTTCTATAGAAGGAAATACCCTATATGCATATTTGAAAACCCAAAATCTATACAATCAAAATTATCTAGCTATAACCTACCCTTATTGGATTTAATTCCTTTATAAGTTTTGAACTACCACTACTTCTGAACAACCTAGAGAGAGAGGTAAGGAACTTCATATCAATATTATTCTATAAAGAAAAGGGAATAATATCTCTATTAAACCTATCAAACCCCAGATTCATTTATTATTATTATTATTTATTTATTTATTTTTTTCCTTTCCATTAAAATTTATGGTCAAATTTTCTTGTGTTTTTTAAATTGTGAGGTTGTATCATTAGATATACGGTTGGCACACACTTAGTGTTAACCATGTGTCCTTACTATAAAAAATATATAACACATTCCAGAAGTGATCACTTAATTGCCATGTGTTTTTCCTAACCATGTAGTCAAACCATGTAGTATCTTCTAAGTATATCTAGTTAGGGGTGCATGATTTTAGTATAATTTAATAAACCATGCGACCTTCTTAGGATTTTTAAAAAATGGAAATTACCTTTTGAACCCCTTTGATTTTAACTCCATTTCCCCTTCCACTTCCCACATTTTTATGACACCAACCTAGATAACACTAGGAAAAACATCCTCGTCATTAATAATTGATTTTTTAGGCTTTATCCCTTATTTTTATTAGATTCTTAAAGGTTTGAACCCTTTTCTATCTTCCTTTATTTTACTTCTTGTTTTCCCCTCTCTATTTCCTTGAGGCTATGTTGGTCGAACAATAAGAGGGTTTTAGTTTTAAATCATTATATATTTGATATATAGGGTGTTTGGATTCAATTTTGGTCTCTACCCTCTTCGTATTTGAATGTTTTTATTCTACCAGGCTTGAACTAGTTGTGTGTTTCCATGCTAATCTCTTTTTTTCTTATAATCTATGTTATGATTATGTTTTCCTAAACCCTTTTTCTAAAAATTATGTTTTCATGAGTCTACTTAATTGAATAATAATCTTTCTCAATGTAATTGGAATTTAAAATGATTTTTCAAATTTCTGTTGGGTTTACATGGAATAATTCATGGGTTATGAAGGGTTATTTTATGGGAATTAATTTTCAATGGATTTCAATATGTATTTTAATTTTTCTATTGCTTAATAATGTTACATGTTCAGATTTTTTGTATACTTGTTTAGAAATATTATTCCTTATTGATTTATGTTTTATTGAATTGGTGGATTTTATAGTGGGGTTCCCCCCATGGTTTCAAAGAAGTTTTTAAATGCCTCTTGATTTCAAAATGGTGCTTAAAAATGATTCTAAAGTGAAATTTATAAAGAATTATCTAGAGTCCCATTTGATACTTTGATGAAAAAGAATTTATAAACATGTCAGTTTTGAATGGATTTTAAAAGAGTATTTTGAAATGGTAAAACTAGTTTAAAACCCATGTTATGATTGACACCTTATATAAATGTTTTTCCCACAATTTAGTAACACCCTAGGATTAGGACCTATTAAATCATGATTTAATATGAGTTTTTAATTTGATTGTTATTGATGTTTAAGTTAATTTAAGTGGGGGGATTTAGTGAGAGGGGGTTTGAGGGGGTGGGTCGAGGAGTCCTATTGGCATGGTTTTCCTTGTTGTTTATTATTAAGTCATGCTTGATATATCACACATTCTTCCCCACACACTACTTAAAATATCATGGGAATATTAGATATTTTAGTGAGATATTGAGAGATGATTTCAATGCTAGTTACATTTAAACACTTAATAACATCCCCAAGTTGTGTGTTATGACCTGTACTAGGGGAGTTACACTGGTATGGCTATGAATAGTATTCCAAGGGTATTGTGTTAGATACAATTTGATAGGAAAACATGTGTTGGTTTTCGCCTAAGTATGTCTTGGATCACCTCACTAGGTCCTTTAAGAGTTTCCCATGATTATTCCTACCTTAATTTGAACTATTTAATTTTATACATGATTATAATTCTGTTTTATTCATCTATTTATTATTCCAGCATGGTATGTTTTATTGGATATTGCCTATTGTATGATTATTTTATTATTATAGAATAATATGTGTTGTTGGTTCCTATCTCTTTTTTTCATCTATTTATTATTCTAGAATAGTATTTGTTATTGGTTCTTAATTATGATTTTGTTCTATTGGTTCTATGCATCATGATTTATTTGATCTTGATTTTCCAAGTTTTCATTTTTGTATATTTATTCTTATCTACATCTATAAATTTGAAACTTTATTTAGGTATTTTGATTTCCTTATAGAATATTTCTCAAAAAGGGTTTTGGAAAATGGTACTTGGGAAATAAATTCTGAAATGGGTTTAAAATGGAAATCATAACATTTTGTTTTTTAAGAATCATTTGGATTTAAAAAATGAATTGTTTTATACATTTGGGAGATTTATTTCCTAAAGTATTAGAAAAAACCCCATTTTTAAATTTTGTGTCTCAAACGATCATTTCTAGAAAGATTTGTAAAATATAATTCATATACTATGTGGTGAAATACTATTAGGTTGTTAGCTCCCACAAACTTATACCACTCAATATCAATAGACTCAAGTTATTTTTGTTGTTTAGGATTAGGTTTTTAGAAATCTCTCACTTTGTGGACTTTTCTCTCAGAATATTTTAGAGTAGTTTATGTTTTTGGTTAGATGGTGACCTTGGGTCATGAGGAGTTGTGGTCTGATATTTTAGTTATATTTTTATTTTTTTGTATTGGGAATTTATTTTCTCTATTAGCCTTTATTTTTTATATTTTGTTCTTATTTAGTTACATTCTATTTTTATAGTGAATTGTATATCTATGGTTAAACCTCATTTCATTTTCTTTTTATTTGAAACTTCTTATTATGTTTATGACTAGATGTATAATTTATAGATACCCCATTGGGGATTATCAGTATAATTTAGTTATATGTTATTTTTTTTTGTAAATTGTTCCCAATAGGTATATTAATTCCCTAAAACTTGTTTTCAAGTCGTGGGGGTTAGGAATACCCCTTAGGTCCTACTACGGGCTGACTTGGGAGCCCGAACTAGGGGTGACCTGGGTTAGTTTGTGACAAAAATAAGATATGAATCACCTTCACTAGGGTCTATCCATTTAGAACACACTTCATCCTTGATATTTAATACCACTTGTTGGTTCCATGATCAATATATAATAAAAGCACTAGACACCAATCAACTATAACTTAAACATGTAGAAGTAGAAGCATGAGAATGAATCCCACACTACGTTTTTTGGAGATTCGAAGAAAAGAACACCTAATCCACCACACCATAATAGAAAAACTTGGAGTAATATACTATATAATTATATTAAAAACAATTATTTAAATAATAAACTCAAATTAATATGAAAAAATATACTTTAAATGGTTCATATTTTCTTTTAATCCATGGGGGGAAGCTAATTTAATTTTATTCAAGAGAATCAGAGGGTGATTATAATGAATGATCTCACTAATCACAATGTGATCACACCATATATATATATATATAAGTTCTCCCAGCCAGTACTTTCGGTCTCCGTCACTATCCTATCTTTATGCATTGTATTCCACCTAAGTTGATCGTTATGAACGATCCTTCATTTAGTCAAAGGCTCCCACCATTTCAATTGGATATCCTAGTGTACTATTCTTGCATCCAATGAATTTTCCTGATATATACCATATTATCATCTTGTGAATTATCTACCTGTGAAATGATATGTTTCACACCCTAGATGAAAACCACCCGTATCATTTGAATTCACCATCCAATGGCATAATCCAGTTATATTATTTGAATGTGTCATCTGATCTATGTTGTCTCACTAACTAAACTTCATTACTGCTACTTTACAACCCTATTAATATATTAGATATTAAACCTCTATAGTTTGTCTAAATATCGGTTTTAATGTCTTATTTATGAAATATTATTCTTATCCAAGTCTAATTGGGATGCACTAAAGGGATGATCATAGGATGATAGACATTGGATGATGTTTTAGGGGAGGTCATTTATTCCATTAGTGATGCTCAAATAGATTATATATTAGTTCCATAGATAAACATTAACAATGAATCCTTTTATATCTAAGATGTATCATACCTTAAGGGGTCATCTTTGGTGACCCAAGATTAAGAGGTTAGTAGTAGAGTCTTTGCCACGATGCTTGGTCGGTTGGTAGGTGAAAGTAGAGCAGTATCTTACAGGATATTTTTTATATTCATTGGACGTAATCAATGAAAATGATAGGTCATCTTGATGAATTTCATAATCATTTTACACCAATACTAGGGAGGATGTGATGTTTTTTGTTTGGCCATGGATTAGTTGATTAAGTCATCCCATTTTTAAGACATTATAGAGGTGGGTGTTGTAGATGTTATAGTGAGATGATATGTAGATGAAGTGGTGAGGCTTCATGGGGTACCAAGGACTATCATCGTTGATTTGGATCCATGTTTCACCTATTTAGTCGGGGGAGATCTCCAACATTCCTTTTTCTCTCATATATTCCAAGTATAACTTCCCATCCTCAGATATATAAGAATATGAAGTAGACCAATTAGATGTTGGAGAATTTTTTGTGAGCCTATGTTCTGGATTTTAGTGAATCATGGGTGAAGCACCTTCCCTTGGTTGAGTTTTCTTATAACAAAAACTACCACTCTTCCATTAATATAGATCCATTATAGGAATTTTATGGGTATCCTTATAGATCACTGTTGTGTTGGATCAAGGTTGGGGAGTGGCAATCCTTAGACTAGATGTGGTGTAGAGAATGACCGAGAAGGTCTAGATTATTTGGGAGTAGATGAAGGTGGTGAAACAATTTCAGAACTCTTATTTTGATTATAGGAGGAGACCACTATAGTTTGAGGTTAGTGATAATGTGTTCCTACTAGTTTCCCCTCATTATAAAAAAAATATTTTTGGCTGAGGGAGTAATATTTATTCCCTTTTTATCAGTACTTTTAATAAAAAACCTAAGATATATAAATACACTTAATTCATTATTTTACATCAACAATCCAATCATCTTAAAAATAGTCAAATAATCTCTAGAATATAAGGTTTAATGTATTTTGAGATTAGATATAAAAAAAATTATTTTATAATACTAAAGAACATTTTCTATAATCATACAACTCCAAACCCCCTTCTTGGAATCTCATACATAATAATTGTCTTCATAACCTGAGGAATGGAAACATAATGAAGGGCTGAACCCATACACTCAGTAAGGGAAATATAAAATATAATCAATAATTATAATAAGTGACGAAAAGTTAAATATATGGGTATGATAACATAACTAATATCCATTAATATAAAATTAGGAAATCAAACCCAGGTAAAACATCGAGCATAACACACAAGACATCATAAGACAAGTATGAAAAAAATAACAATGTTTCACAAATATAAGAATAGGAATAATAATATAGTGGATTAGGCATCACAACCAATTTCCCTTATTAGATCAGGTGTCACGACCTATTTTCCTTGGAGGATAGAGCATTAAAACTTGTTTCTCAATTTCTAATGAGATATAAATATTTACCCAATGTATTGGAGGTCTATATAGGTCCCAACCATTACGTAATGAAAAACATAAATATGTGATCCATAGGATCATAAAAACATTCATTTATCCATCATTATTTAATTAACCCAAGAAAAAGATATGGGCTTCATAAACAAATCAATATTACATTTCATAATCCACCCAGATAAAAAAGGTGGATGATAGCATAAAAACATACCCCATGGTGAAATATATGAAACATCAAAGGATGTTTACATAGATGAAAAACCTTTTTATAAGGGATTTTACATTGATAAAGAAAAAGAAATATACATTAAGCTTTTATTCACTTTTGAGAAACCATATATAAAGTAAGGTAATAAAAATTTATTTATAGAATCATGAAAAAATAAAGAGTAAGTTTCATAAAAAAATCCGATGAAGGTGGTAAAAAAATATGTTTATACAAAAAAATGTTTAAAGAGAATATTCCACTAACATTTGTTAAAAAGTTCAATGTTTTAAAAAAACAAAACTAAATTTTTTAAAATAAGATTAAATATAAAAATAGAGTAAATTTCATTGTAAAAAAACTTAAGAAATCATATAAGTAAATATAATAACATCCATGGACATAAAAATTCCCCAAATTTATTGTCATTCACAACGAATCTTGACTTGAAAATGATATTGGAAGGAATCCTTATGGCTATGGTAACCCTTGAATAAAAAGAAATTTAAAGATAGAACTTGGGATGGATCTATAGTCCCTTTAGTTATCATTAAAAAAATATGACAAGATATCCATGAGTAGTACATACACCACAAAAAATATAACATGCATTGGATATGTCAAAAGTCTAAAAGAATTATGATTGAGACAAGAAACCCAGTACCTTAATTCCTGAATTCCAATAAAGCACTTGAATATAAAATATAAAAAAATAAATACATTAATCAAATATTTTAGAACCTTATTCATATATTTAAATTTTATATAAAATATATTTATAATTATTATCTACATGTATATTAGTTAGTTATTATCTATTTTCGATATTACGTATGTGTAATCTCGATCTTTTTGAACTAGTTTTATAATAACATTGTTATTATACATTATTCTACCAATATTCATAATTCTTAAATAATATAAGTTACTGGATTTTATTCTTTATAATTATTTATAATTTTATAATTTCATTCTCTAGAAGTTTTGGTCATTATTATAAAGGATAAAATCGGCGATGAGCATGTTTTGATGATTTTTAATGAACAAACATTGGTATCTTAATTAATAATTTTAATATTAATGTTACTATTGAAAAACCAAAATAAAATAATTATTTAATTATTTATATCATATATTATAAATTATAATTTTCTCATAGCCATACATGATATTATTTTATAACAATGTTTAAGTAGGTGGTTAGACCGACCCAAACATGAACAAATAATAATTAACAGACGAGTATGGTTATGAAAGTAGTTTATTTTGGAAAAATAAGATTATTATATAATAATAACGATGTTATTTATATATTTTTAGGTGTTAAATAACATTTTAATATATTTTAATAAATTATCATGAAACTATATGAAAATTGAGATATGTTACTTCATAGAGATAATAATCCACCCAAACACAGGAATGACTTTATTATTTTTCTTAGTGAAATAGGGGAAAAGGGGTTAATGATTTACCTTATAATAATAAAATTAAGTATACAAATAATATTTATTTCATTATATTATAATGATAAAATTATTTTTTAAAAATTAATCTAGAAAACAAAAGAAAAAAATGAAAGATTAGTACTCTTGTTGAGAACTTGATTTTTCCCTTGGAAAATTATTTGAAAATAGAGGGATTATGCTAGATTATTGTGACCACAAGATAAAGGAAGTGGAAAAATGTTATAAGGAAAGTAAAATAGTCATATTTTTAAGAGGAAATATGAATTTATAGTGGTCTTTAAGGGCTGGTGGAAAATCCATTTTATAAGTGGCGAGAATGACATTTTACTTAATATTTCATCTTAATATAAAGAGAGCCCATGTTTCACATGTAAATAGGAATAAAAAATGGAAAATAATATATTAGATATATTTTTTTGGTAAATTAAAACCTCAAAATATCAATTATAAATACTCTTTTTTACATGTTAGTTATTTTACCCCTTCGGTTAACCCTTTTTACCCTTTTGTCTTTTACCCGAGTAACTTGTTTTCAATTAGTAATTTTTTATGACTAAAAATAGAATGGTAATTATTATATAATATGATAATTCTAATTCAAAATATGAAATCCATTTTATGATATTAACTTTCTAAAAGTGGTAAAAATTAATTTTAAAATTATAAATTTTTAATATTTTAATAATAATTTTAGAGAATAGTGTAACTTAAGTTAAAATATAAATCATAGGTATGAAAATAAAATAAATATAATAAAATATAAAATTTATCTTATAAAATAAATATTTTTTTATAAAATCTTTTATTAAGTTTACAATTCATACTTATATTCTAATAATTATGTAAAAGTCACGGTATTTGTAAAAATGGTATTTTTTACTATTCACCTAAAAGTAAATTGTTTAAAAAAAATCCCAAAAATTCATCATAGGATAATTTTGATATGTAGAATTAAAAAATTTATATAATTTTATTATATTTAATTTATAAATATTATAGGAATTAATTTTAATATAAAAATATATACAGGGGAAAAAATTATTTTTAATCAAAAGAAATTACTGCTATAGTAATATATATTTAAATAGTTTTCATAATATGATTAACTCAATTAATTCCTAAAAATTTAATGACTATAATATATCATTCATATTTAATAATTTTATTTTATTAAAGTATCTTTTTTTTTGTTTTAGTTTGGTTTTTAATGTATGATAAGCTACTCAACATGATATTTATTTAAGGAAAAATTATTTACTAAAATCATGGGTTGTTAGATTATACCCCTCTCAAAATTAATTTTGACCTTGAAAATTTATTACTAAGAATAGAAAAATTGAGGGTACTTTTGTATCATTAAATCCTAAGGTTTCCACCTAGTTTTTTGAACTTATGATCCCTTCATATAACTTTGACCTAATGAGTGGTCTTGTTCTGAAACACTTTAACTCTTGAATACAAGATCCCCTATGGTTATTCCTCATATGATAGGTCATGTTATAATTGAATGGATTTTGAGTTCAATACATGTGAAGGGTATAGTGTGAAATTTCTTAAAATATTCACAAGAAACACATTTTTTACTTGGGAGAGGTATGGAGGGAGTGTTATGCTATAAGATACCACCCCGACATGATCAGAGATATTGAGGGGACCGATGTACCTAGGGTTCAACTTTACCTTTTTCCAAAATCTGATAAACCTCTTCTAAGGAGACATCCATAGGAAAACCTTATCACTAACTTCAAACTTTAGATATAATTAATAATTATCTATACTATTCTGTGGAATTTTTGCCACTTTCATGTGGAACTGAATGGTTTGAAATTTCTCCTTCATTTGTTGGGAAAGGTAAGGACCTATAAACGTTCTCTCTCAAACTTTATCTCATCATGTTTGAGTATTCCATCTATTCCCATACATTGCCTAATATGGTTCCATCTAAATTCCAGAATGAAAACGATTGTTATATGAGAAATCTAATTGGGTGAGGTTTTAATCCTAATATCCTTAGAAATATATAAAATAAGAGCTCATCAAATATTCTAGAGTTTTAATAGTCCTACCAGACTAATCATCTATCTAAATATATTAATCTATGTTGAACCTAAAATATTTCTCCAAAGATTACTAAAGCCTTCTCCAAAACTTCAAGTTAAAACTCATATCTCGATCAGATATAATAGAGAGTGGTACTCCCTGAATCCATACTACACCCATTATATATATATCCTAGCATGTTGGTCAAGATAGAAACATTATTTTATGGAAATAAAATGAACTAACTTTTGTAATGTGATTGACTAAAACCCAAATAGAATTATGGACTTTAGATGTCTTTAGGAGTCCCTCATTAAAACCCATGGTAATGTTTTCCCATTTCCATACTGTTATGGGTAATTTTTTTAACATAACCTTAAATATTTATCAATTAGCCTTTGCTTGATGGAACACCAAGCATCAGGATGTGTATCTTATTATCTCCCTATACATGTTATCCTATTAGAAATTTTGATTTAGATTGCTACACATCTATGTGATTCCTAGATTAATAGAGTAAGATGAGTTATGAAAATCATCCAAAAGTTACTTCTTTAATTATGGTTTTTATTGGACATATATCTGGGATCTAAAACTTATAACTTCCTCTTCTCAAATTTGAACTCTGTAATACTCGCTAGCTTTTTCTATAGTTCCACACCTTCTTTGTGGGATTCTTTGATCTTCTCAAGAATGGATGGTTGAGTAATAATTTGAGAAATAAAGGATCTCTCCCATTATCTTATAACTTCAATATTTATCCTCTATAAATAAATATGTGTTGGAACTTTTTCAATTCTCACCATTGAAAGGGAATAATGATCTTTCCTGATCATAGCATCAAACACCTTATTTTTCGTCCATAAGTGGTAATGTATTGAGAGAAAACAATATTTTATATATTCCACATAAATATTTTGACACATATTCAACTTCTTTTGTGTGAATATTTATTTCATGCTCTTTTTATTAGTATATATATCACACCTTTCTCTATAGTGAAAATGCATCCAAATATTTAATGCAACGATCACTGTCACCAACTACAAATCATGTGTCAGGTAATTTTTCTCAGGAGTTTTTAATTAATTTTAGGCATAAGAAATTACCTTGTCATTATATATAAGGATGAAACCCAAGACCTTTTTGAAAGCATCACTATATATTAAAAACCCTTATCCACTGCAGGGTAATGTAAGTATAGGAGTAGGGACTAAACTCATTTTAGTTCCTTGAAACTTTCTTCACATTATCCCATCCAAAGTAACTTCACTCCATTTGGTAGTTACTTAGTTGTTGGATTTTAATTTTGTTATAAATTCTCATAAAGCATCGATAATATCCTTCCAACCTAAGAAAACTATAAATATTTTTCACAGTGGTTTTTTTGGTCTGTTACTTTATAACTTATATCTTTGATGGTTATACTAATATTTCATTTCTTGTTATTATTGTTGGTATGAGAAATATAGAAATATGGGGTGGGGGTGAATTAAAATTTTAAAATATTAAAAAAAATAAGTGATACAAATATGAAATTAATATATAAATAAGAAATAAAAAATTGAGTTCAATATATATGAATTAAAAGAGTAAGTGTAATGAAAATTAAAAAGTAAAGGAAACACAATTTGATAAAGTAGTGAAAATAAAACTCAAGATGAATCTCCATGTATTATACACTCAATAGTTTAAGAGATTTTAGGTTAAAAACCTAGAATTTAGTAGTATAAAATATACCCGTTAAGAAATACCTTTGGAATGAGCATTGTTTAAGACACCTGAAAAGGAATACACTTTATTTTTTTTAATTTTAGTAAGAAACCCAATATAAATAAGATGCCCTTTCTTTTAAGATAGTTTTCGCAAGAAACCCAAATCCCCTACTTTAATGGTAGCTAACACCTGAGAGAAGAAATAGAGGAATAAGGTTAGGTTAGATTAGGGGGAATCCCTTTAAAAATAACACTCTAATCTATTGAAAAGTTTAGAAGAATAAGAATAAGAGAAAGATAGAAGAAGAATATAATGAAAAAAGAACATCACAAAGAATATATCTCAAGAAGGAATAATATTGGTAGATTTGAATTTGGTGATCGATCAAAGTTGGTTGTTATGTTTCCTTTCCTATTAGGGTTTATTTATAGGATCTAAACATCCCATGGTGGTCTTTGGTGTATAAATAGGTAAACAAAGAAATTGGAATTTGTGTTATGGTGGTAAGGTCCAATTTTAATAGCTTTATTTGAATTTATGGATTGGCCCTACTGGCTGGATAGATGAATCTACTGACTAGTTTATGGGTAATTATGGGATCAATGGTTGGTCAGTGTGGATCACTGACTATTCAATGGGCCTGCCAGTGATTTAGGGTTTTTATTGTATCCACCTACTAGACATTGGTCTTCCTCCAGCTCACCACTACTATTGCCTAGTGAGGGTCTTCAAGGAAACCCTCCAAACATATTTTCAAAAATATTATAACCACCCCAAATCTAGTAACCCAAAGCTGGTTTCAATTTTATTACTTTGGAATAAGAATATGAGATCTCATCCTAAAGTACTTAATACTCTAGTATCCTTCAATAACTATATACATACATTCTTCCTATATTACATATAAAGTAAAATATAAAATATAGTGAGAGCAATTATTTTGTATCCTTGAAATCATTCAAATATTACTTCTTTATATCCTTAGGAAAGGAAAAAAAATAATGGGTGATCTCAAATGATTAGTAAGGGTTACATACAACGGAATCTATCAGGACTAAATATGAAATAATAAATATGGAAAGGTAAATAACTAAAATCACATTTTATTTAATAAATAAATTTATAAAAAATAAATATATGGATAATATCAATCCATTAATTTCATGGATAATAAAAAAAAATTTAATGAAGGAAATTCTTTATAACAGACTCAAATCCACACTCCTAGTTCTAGGTCTAAAAACATGAAATTTATATTTATGGATTTGATACCAATGAATGTGACCAATTTTTTTTCATCCAAAACATACATTATCAAAAGAATATAATGGATCACTTATATACCCAAGGACCATTTAGGTTTAGAGTTTTAGAGAAATAGGACAAACTCTAAACAACTTGGATTCATAAACAACTTGTTCATAACGATCAACATCATCTCCCATGAAGCCCATCTTTTCATATTCCATATTAAGTCTTAAAAATATCCCACTAACTTAATCACATTAGACACCATTCAAAACACGAATAATTTAATCATCATTCTTTACAACCCAGGGAATAAGAAACATAAGAAGGGTGAGCTCAAATGATTAGTAAGGGTAAACATAAACATTAATAATTGAATGTCATCAATTAGAATAAGAAGATCTTAAGGGTATAATGAAATAATAAAAGTTCATGAGCATACAATAATAATATTCATACCCATAAATACCTATATAATCAATAATAAAACATGAAAGAAAGCTTTATCAAAGGCACGATCCATAAGAATCAATAATCATAAACTATGTGATTTCAATCTTGATCAAAGGAATAATTTAAAAACCATAGAATTCATGAATAAAACATGTTGGTTACTTGAACATAAATTTCATATAACCCTTACAGAACCGTTACAAATTGGAAAAACAATACAACTGGCATCCAATATAATTATCCAAAGAGTATAATCATTACCAAATTCATTGGAGAACTATCTAGGCGCATCCATTTTATAAGACATATCAGGCTCACCCAACACTATCTGGGTGCACCCATCATATAATCTATATCGGAATCACCCAATTCAATTTTGGAAGACCTAATGTATAAGCTATATTGGGTTCACTCGTGAGCTATAATGGGGCATAACCCACCATATATACAATTTCTGAGAACCACAATATGAATAAAGTACATATAACTTAAATTTAATTATAAAACTATTAAAAACATATTATTCCTTTCATAACTTTTTTAACTCATGGAAAAGAAATGAGTTACATGAAAATCTATTTTAAATAATAATAATCCAACCAATGAAATAATGAGGATAGTATCATTAAAAAGATATCCCCGTGTAGAATAAGTAGTAACAAGGGTTGTTAACATTGATCAATGAAAATACCATTGAAAAATAATTAAAACATTCTTGAGAAAAATAATATTTTAACTTTGAGTAACATCAAATTATTTTATATTAGATGGAAAATTATTTAGAAATATCACTTGAAACATTTCTTGAGGAAAATATTCTTTCCATTTTGAACACACTTATTTAAAATCTAAAAATTTATCAAACATTAAAGTAATAATTTTCTCTGAAAATAACCATTGAAAATTAAAAAGGAATATTTAAAAAATTGAATGGTTATGAAGTAGGGAAAATCCATTCATGTTGTAAATGTTAAAAATAAACATTATATTCAGACATTTTGTAAAGGTAGTCAAAGTGACCCATTTGGAAAATGTTAATACATTTAATTTTAAAAGACTTAAAAAAGGTAAAAGATCATGAAAATAGCTTTAAGAAATAATTTATTTTTATAAAATAACACTTTAGAAAACATTTTAGAACACATTGATATGATAAATAAATATTCCCGATCTAAAAGAAAGATACAAGA
>OY728123.1:1324182705-1324340205 GCA_963277665.1 Viscum album | reverse complement strand
CCTTATTCCACCACCATCTTTATAATTTTCACCACGTGCCACCATCATAGCCTCGACCATCCCCACCCATTTCTTGTAATGTATCATAACCATACATGGTTATAAATTAATCACATCAAAGCACTAAATCCATAGAGAATAATATATATTAAATTTCTTCTTCCATAAATAACTTTCAAGTCAACTATGACCACATCAAACAAGGCATTCAATATTTTATCAAAAAATAGTGGGACCACTTATCCTAAAAGCAATGATTTACGAAATTATTAAATTTCATTACCATATTTAATTAACCAATTTATAATGAATAAATCCTAGAAGCACTATCCATAAAATTTTCCAAGTCTAAATATTATTTTTTAATATGATATTCCTCTTTAAGATACTCTTTTATATATCAACAATATTTAAGATAATTATTTCAACATGGCTCTATTTTTTCAAATCATTTCCAGATTTAATTTGTTATTAAATTTCCAAGCATATCAACCATGCATAATAACTATAACATGAGATATAACATTATATAGAAAATATAAAGAGTCAATAAATATATATAAAATCATGTGATCATACATCCCAAATATTCCATTCATGAACATAAAATATCCACCTGAGTTAATATTTTTCTTTTTGAGAATTTATTTTAATCATGTGATAATAAACTTTAAGAATGAATAAAGTTCTATGCATGGAGTAATATTATCTAGAAGATGAACCATAATAATTGAACATGTGACAATACCCATTTCAAGTATAATTTTTCAAAAATTATATAAATAATTATAATCATAAATATATTAACAAGTTTATTATCTCTGCATGAAATTATTATTTTCTATCTCATGAATAATCTCCAAAATAATTATCATCATTCTATAACATGTGATAATTTCACCAAATAAAATATAATAGTATATAATTTCCATATCATAAAACATTACTTAAACTATATATGATAATCCTTTTATTTATTCAATAACAACATGCTTACTAAATCATGCATTAATCTTCCAATTTCAATTATCTAATTCCTATAATTATACGACAATTCATAAGTTACTATGACATCCCATTTCCATATTGTTACATAATATTTTTATTAAGCATGATATTATTTAATTTCTCTCTCTAATATAATCTTCAAATATTCAAGTGGAACATATCATGAAATAAAAACTTCATTTATGAAGAAAATATAAATGTTAGCATGTAATGATAATAACATATCTTCATTATTTTTATATCATGAAAATTATTTAACATGTTATGATAGATCCTTCTTAATGAAATATATTAATTTCAGAATGAAACAATAATATTAATTTAATTATTAAATTTATATATCATCAAATCATGACACTGCATGAAACTCCATATTTTATTTTTAATAAATATAAACAATATTAATCATCTCCATGCATTAATCACTTCCCTTTTCTAGGATAACTTATATATTATCCAAACTTAACAAAGAATGAAATAAGGAGTACACATGTGAAAAAATACTAAATACCATTGTTGGAATATTTATCAAAAATATTAAATATATATATTTCCACATAAAATTTCCAAATTCTAAGATGGTCATAATTATCCATGGCACGTAAGATTATTTATAATGAATTTATGGAAAACAAAAATAACATTTTACTTATAATTTTCATGAAATAAACTTATATTTTATTTCTAAAAAATTATAAATATTTTTCTTCCCAAATTGATCTTTTATTTAATTTATCGAAATAATAATAATAATTTATTAATAGTAAAACATTGTATAAATATTATCATATCATATTTCATCATGTGATTATTTTCTATATTTTTATATGATTATGGTTAATCATATCAATCTAAACAAATAATTTATATCCTGGTTTATTAACATTTTCATATAAAATAAAGGATAATTATTAAATATTATACCTCTTAGAAGCTTCACAAGTAGAATCATCAAAATGCAGGAGGGAGAGAGATATTTATTTAGTATATAAATTAAGAGAAGCCTAGAAAAATTTTAAAAAAGGTTTTTAGATCTCAGAAGGTGAGGTTTGGTTACACAATTTTGAGGGAAACAAAGAGAGAGCCAACAAGGAAAGGAAAATCATTTTTAGTATTGACTGAAATCTCTCCGCAGAACTATATCAAATTACCCACTTATTCCTCATTTTATTTTTATTTGATGAAACATTTTATTATGATCTAAATAAATCCTCTAAAAATGTTTAAATAAAACATAAAATGGTTCAAGAGACATTTAAATCCTTGAATTTCATCATTTAGAACATTTAGAAACATGAATGGAATTACAGTTACATAACAAAAAGAAAACTTATATTTTCTAGATTTAAAATGTTACCCTTATTTATGGAGTATACACTACATAATGGTATCATAGTTTTACCACTTTGTGGTTGGTTACATTTACATAGGATTTGTAAAACCCAAACTAACCTTACATGAGCTTAGAAGGACCTTTACACAGTGAATAGAAACACCTGCTTACCTTTATGCAAGAAGGTAACTTCCCTTATGTGATTAGAAGGTTTCTTGGATAACCCTAACATGTGTTGAATCTACCTTTATTCAAACTTTTCAAACTCAATATTACCCTTAAACAACTATAATAAAAAGGAAGTTTCCCACACACAAATCATGGAAAACAATTCTTACCTTTATGTAATCTTTATAAAAACGTCCTTACCTTTATAAAACTTCAAAAACATGTGTAAGATTATATATTTTATTAAAAATTTTAAATTTAATGTTAAATATACTAATAAATATCAATGTAAAAGATTCATTTTTAATTCCAAAAATTCCAAAACACTTCTAAAATTGATCAAATCACTTCAAAAACTCCCAATTTAATTTCCAAATAACTTTTAAAACATTTAAATTAACTCTATAATTTGTAAAAACATTTTAATCCACTTTATAATTTAAATAATCATTTTAAAATAATATTTAAATTTTATGAAACCGATCTCGAATATGGTTCCCTAGACCTGTGCTTCCAGATTTGGTGTTATAAACACATACTTTATGTATTCACTTTGATACTAACTATAAAATCTTGGATAAAACCATCCTTAATTATAACAAAATTTATTATTCAATCTATTTCATTACGAAGGGTCTTTTAATTTTTAGATCTTTAAAGAAATAGATATAATAAATAACTACAAAATCCCAAGTTATTTTTATTAAATAGATATTTTTTATTATATACAAAACTACTTAATCTATTAAGGGTCTTCAATATCTCTAATAAATTCATTCATGTATGAAATCCTTCTAAATATATCACATGTACTACTTTTCTTCATAACATAGGGATATGGAAAAATAATAATGGGAGAGCCCAAACACTCAGTAATAGAAGCATATAACTAATTAAATCATGGGATAAAAATGGCATAAATATTCTAGTAGGAATAGGTAAATAATAGGAATACATAATAAACTTGAAACTGAGATAATTTTATATCCAATACAATAAATGAAAACATTGATATCAATAATTCTGATCTCACATTGATGGAATGTATAATTTCATATATAAAAAACTTGTTTTCAAGGCCTTATGCCGAGACACTTTACATGTCATCGAGATCACATCCAAGAGATATTTTCAAATTGGCATGAATAAAAAAAATATCCAAACCTATTTTTTCCCATGATACCTATCGATTCATCAAGGGACTATATAATTATAGTCACCAACTATAAATTGTTTAAGTCCAATGCATTCACCACAATATTCAAAGATACTTTTCATAAAATTCCCTAAGTAATATATTACTGAATAAAAATAGGTTATCTATAAAATGAGGAATACAGAATATGAATAAAAGATCAAATTATATTAGTGGTCAATAATCATCAATAATGATAATAATTTTCTCCATATCAATAAAAGTAATAATATAATCATAGCACATCCAAAGAAAGAATGTGGATGGTCAAATAATATATAGTAAACTTTACAATAATCATCCATATTGAAATAATAATATACTATATGAAAATTATTTTCCATGTTTCAATAAAATTGATAACATGATCATAACCCATCTAAAGAAATAAGGTGCATGGTCAAACAATACATAATTAACTTTCCAATAATCATTTGTATTGGAATAAAAATATATGATATGCCAATAATTTTCCCCATATCAAAAGAATAATATTATTTATTTCTATAAATCATCTAATATGAATTATTTAAAATTTTATGTTCACATTATATATATCAATGAGTATATGTCTATTTAAATACTAGAATAACATGATCATAATCCATCAAGAGAAATTAGATGGATGGTTTCAAAAGAAAATAACATATGAAGTGAGAAATAATTTTCAAAGGTATTACATGGTTGGAATGTAAATCCTTATAAATTAATGATAGAATACAACATAATATAATTAAATGGAATAATAAACTCAACTCATACACAATAAGTTCAAGAGAATGATCAAAAGTCAATGAATGAAAGTTAAGTTAAAAAATATTTACTATTGGGGAAAAAATAGATGAATTGCCACTTGAATATGAGAATATTATTTGGATATTAAATACCATGGAATTAAAGGAAATAAATTATAGAAAAATCATGGTATAGTACATTAATATAACACCATACAAAGAAAACATGGTGCATAACATGTAACATGTCAAAAAGCATCGTAATTAAGATCAAGAAAACATTTGAGGATTGAGTATAATTTTAATAAAAACCAATTGAAAGATATATCTCATAATTAAACCTAATATAACATTATTAAAAAATAATTTGTGATATAATGTCTCAAATTTGTAGTATATACACCACATCAATGAAATTATGTGTATATTGCCACACATGTCACAAATAGTGGAATTTGAGATAAAACCCCCTTTACCTCTTATCCTAAATTACAAGATTGTACCATGAACTCTTGGATAAAAAACATATATATTTTAATCAATTAATTAATAACCTTACTCAATCCATTTTATTTATACTTTTCCTAAATATTTATTCGCTATATAAATTCAATCGATTTTCCATATCCAGTGTTTATAGTTTTGATCATTTCAACTAGTTCTATAATAGCGGTGACTATATTCATTATTATTACAAAGTTTATTATTAAAATATAATTAAAGTTACTATTATAGGATATTTATAATTATTTATTATGTTTCAAGTACCTTTAATTAGTGTTTTATTCTTTATCCATGAAGATGAAATTGATAACAAGAATGGTTCAATGATTCTTGATGATCGAATGGGTATTTTCTTAATTGATGATGGAAATTTTGATATAACCTTATCGCAAAAAAAAAACAATATTTACATATTTTATATCATAATATACTATTAAATAAGTTCTCATTGTCATCCATGATATAAATTCATAGTATTTTTCAAGTCGGTGGTGAAACTTACTCAAACATGAACATACCCTGATTTATGGAATGATTATGAGGTGGTTCTATTATAATATCATTATAATAGAAGAATAATGATATTATTAAATGTATATTATTGAAATATATCATAATTTTAAGGAAATATAATAATAATTAATGTATATTGAAATATTATGCGGTTTGAACAAATTGTTCTCCTCTTAGTAAGATTGTTTTAAATGATTAAATTAAAAATTGTAATTTGTTGATCATATCATTAATATGTTCTATAATTTCTCATAAATAATGATTAAATATATCATAAACATCATATTTATCCTTTAATTCAATCCTTATATCCATCATTTTAAGGCGTTGATGGAAAAACAACATGTTTCGTTGTGGAGGCAGTAGTCCGCACAACACTTGAACAACAGTTTTATTTCTCAACAGAATGGGTATATGAATATAAAATGATAATACCATTAATATATTAACATTAAAGTATATAAATTATACTAATATAATCATATTTTTTGGATATAATAAATTTTAAAGAAGTTAGTTAAGTATAAATTTTAAGTAGTTGATAAATAAGGGTGACTAGAAAATACGTTATGCAAATTAATGGTGACCATAAGATTTGAAATGTGGGAGGTGGTTATTATAGTATAAATTTAGTAGAGTTTCAAGAGTGAATTATAATGAGATGTTATTTTTAAAATTTTTAATATGTTACCCTTTTATAAGTGAAGGAAAGGGTAGTTTTGGGAGTAACCCTTACATTTTTAATAATGTAAGGTTATTATTCAAGTGTCAAAGGCCAAAAAAATAGTTAAAATATAAGAGGGAAATTATTTTGGTGTGAAACTCACCTCAAAAAATTCTTTTTTAGAAAAATATAGTATTAGAAGCCTTTTTTATTTTAATTTTTTTTATCTCTTACCCTAATTTACTTTTACCTTGGTAATTAATTTCAAAACTTATAATTAACCTTAATGAAAAAGATTAATATTGAACTTATTACCTAATTTGATACTTATAAATTAAAATTGTGTAATAATTTAATTAACTAAAATTTATAAATGTGTGAAAATATAATTTTAAAACTAATACATTTAATCATGTAAAAATTGTTTTTAGAGAAATAGTGTTTTCAGGCTAAAAATTTATATATAAAATAAAATAATAATGGATACTAATTTAAATGACATAAATTGATTTATAATAAAACAAATTGAGGATATTTGTATCTAAATGAAACAAAAAATGAATATTCCTTGAAAATAATTGATTCAACGAAAAGATCGAAAGTGGGTTTTTATTAATGTAACATTTTAATTAGTTCTAAAAATGATGGAAATAGGATTTATAAGATAAAAGAATATTTTAAAATAAATAATAGTATTTTATAGCTTCATATTTTATCACTTAAAAGTTTTTTAAATCTTACAAATCATTATTATGTAATGATAAATTCATAAAAATAAAAGTTTTGTAAAAACCTTATTTTTTTCTAAAAGCCTTCATTTTCATAAAAAGATAAAAAATTATAATAAGTTAATTTTGATATGAGTAATTACATAATGATGTTCATTTTTATTAATTTCAAATTCCAAAATTTAAAAATTCATTTTGTAAGTAAAATCATAAAATATAATTATTTTTTTTAATTTGAAAATGTAAATTTAAAATGTCAACTGTTATTATTCTTATTTCATATCATTTAACAACTAAATTGATGTTAAAAATTTATTAATATCTAAGATAATTTATCATTAATAATATGTTTCTAAAAATTGATATGTGAATTTCATAAAATATAATTTTTTATAAAAATAATTTTCTAGAAAATAAATGATCCTATTAGTCAATTTTTGAAAACTAATTGAATTTAATTCATATTAAAAGTATCCTTGATTTTCTACATTCATATAATTCATAAATATATTAATCCTATTCCTTTGCCCAAATTCAATGGATAGGTATTTAATTATCATACTTAAATATTTATATTTTATCTAAATATATCATAGATTCATTAAAGATTAATTTTTGATGTAGAGAAAGATATCAAACACATTTGGATCATTTAATGGAAGTTATATAGTAAAATCCCGGGGTGTTACATTCCAACCAAAATAAATTATTTCTATTCAATTTTACTAATAATATCATAGTAATTTCTATATAGAACTCATAATTAACCATTCACCACTTGATGGTCATGGGTTTATTTAGGATGTGTAATGGGATTTATCAATATGGAAAAACATTATAAACACTTTATAAATAGAGATAACCCATTCATAATTTCACATAAAATTTTACTAATGTGTGTAGATCTGGATCCCTAGGTAATTACTTCCATCAAACCCTAAAAATGATCTATAAGATTATCAAACCACTACATGTTTTTATTTAAAACTCAATATATCTGGAAATTTTTAAAATTCTCCATGAAATACGACACTAGAAAATATAGAGTGAAATATCACTTTATGGCTTGTTTGTAGTAGTTTCTTAGGCTTTTTTTTATTCACATGGTTTTTGGTGATGATATCCCTTTTTGGCTATTAGATTGGGACATTGAGTTACATAATTCCCAACTCTCTTGCAATTAAAGTAGTAGATTTTTGTATCTTATCTCATTCCCTTACACTTTTGGGTCTGATAAACTTAATCTCTATAGTTATACCATTTACCTATCCATTTAAGGAAATATCACCCCTACTTATTTCCACATTTTTACATAATGGAAATTGAATCTCCATTCCTTCATCATCTTCATCACATTATCTTTCATGAGACTCAATATTTCTATTACTTATTTTGTTTGGGAGTTATATTATGTTAACATTGTTAATCATATTTTATGATAGATATTTTTTTATAATAAAATAATTTCTCACTCAATCTCCCATTTCAATGGGTTTTTTTGTTGATCAAATCTTTGAATTTTCTCTCAGACCCATGGTTCCTTCTAGTTCAGAGCACTACTAAAACTACAAAATTTAACATGAGTAATGATCATTTTAAGTAAATTATCATAAATAACCATAGGAAAATTTATTCTCAATATTTCTATAATGACACAGAATTTTTTTATGATAACTGCTTCCAGAGAAAATGTGTGTTACTTTAATTTCTAATCAATAAAACTATATCTATTTATTTATGAGGTGAGTATAATTTGAAATGTGTCCATAGGTTTTCGACCGTTATATGAACATTGGTTAACTATTTTCATTTTTTAATAAGACCATTGGAAAATATACTATTAATAATAATTTTTTCATTATAATTAGTGTTTATAAGTAGAAATGAGAAAGGATAATTAATGTAGAAAGGAGAAACAATTGCCTCAACCAGTAGAGTCATGTCGTATGAATCCCATTTATCAGAGCTTAGGATGGAATTAGCATCTTTGCGGTTCACTCATGACCAATCCCAAGTCAAACTTCAACAAGTGAAGATTGAACAAAATCTCCTATGGGAGAAGTTCAAGTTTGTGAAAATTACTACTCTCACGATATTAGCCGAGCCACCCCATGAATCTATCATCGTAGCACACCTTACCCTTAGGTCATATACAGGTGTTATAATGGGTCATGTTTCAAGTTCTTAGTTACTTAAGTTTTAACTCCATTTTTATAAATAAATTTTTTATTCCATCAATACTATTTTAAGAATATTTTTTCTTAATAAAATTTTGATGGAATTTGACAAATTGATTTTTCAGATAGAAATTGTACTTTCTAGAAAAAATATAAATATTTATAATAAAAAAATATATTATTAATAATAATTTTTTAATGAAATAGTATGATAAAAACACTCTTATTTAAATATAATTGATAAAATAATTTTATTTTTTTCATGTGTGAGAAAGATTACTATGCATTTTCATTCCACTATTATTTTTAATAAATAAGGGTTATGATATTTAAAAGTTATAATTATCATATTTAGTGATTTATTATAATAAAATAAATATCATTTTTGATATCATCAAATCAAAATTATGTTAGGGTGAATTTATGATAATTTTATAAAATACATTATTTTTTCTGTGAATAGTAAAAATACAGTTTGCATTTTTCGGTATGTTTAATAACTTTATAATTATTTAATAATGATTTATTAACTAATTAACCACAATAATAAGACTAAAATATTTTATTTTATTAATATAAAGTATTTTAATAGATTTTAATCAGTTTCCAAACCTATAATTTACTTTACAAAGTCTAAAATGGAAAGTTTAACATTAAAACCATTATTTTTTGTGGAAATTTTACTTTTCCATGCCAAAAGAAGTAATATAAAATTATTTTTGAATCTTTTAGATTAAAATAACATAAAATATGACCCAAATTTCCAAAACCATGGGTAAATACCACGGTAAGGCACCTGTTTTTTCATTTTCCACAACATAGGTTTATAAGGCCTATATTTGGAAATTAATAAACAAAACCTCTACTTGTGTTATTAATACTCACCCATTTGTCCATTTAATTTCACTCAAAACTATAATAAATTAATACCTAGTATTTTTACCTCCCAATGAGTCCTCTAAATGTGTTTTCAATCCCCCAAGGTCCCAAAATTCAAGTTTTAGAAGTAACTGTTTAAGGTAAGAGAATTGTTCTTCTTTTCCCTTTGATTCAAGAAAATATTTCTGTATAAGTCCTCTAATTCTTATGATTTTTCTCTTTTATTAAAATTTTATTCATAACCATACTTGGAATTTATTTTTTATCAATGGGAGACCATTTTATCATCTTTTTTATCTTTTTTCAAAACCACTTTTTATACCCGTTATGTTACCAAATTTATTTCTCAAAACTTCCCTCTTCTCCATAAGAAATTATCTTTCATTTTCTTTTGGTGAATATATATGCCTCTATATTTTATAAGATTATTCAAATAAATTTAAAAATTATTTATTTTATTCTATTATTAACAAACATGAAACCTACATTCCATTTCCATGGGTTGAAAATGACATAATATTCATGTTTTTAACACCTTTGAAATTCCATGATTTTGATATGAAACCTGTTTCTTTTATTCACCATGGGTTATTTATGAAATATTTGATTATGATATATATATATATAACATTAATTAATACATATTAATGGTTATCCCTAATATCACTCCAATGTATTGGGTAGAAAATTTAATCACTAGAGATGACATGTTTTATGGAACCTTGATGAATAGCCTTGGTAATTTTAATGACACCTTAGTAGAAAAACTTGATGATATGATAATGACTGTATCATTTAGATGTTGTATCCACATTTACATGTTATGATTTATGTTCGTGATATGCCCCCATTTTCCTTTTTCTCATGTCTTTATGAAATTCCTCAAGTTCTTATTTTTATTTCTCATGGTCACATGTAATCTGTTTCCCTTGATTTCCTTTATGGGGCCTTATGCTCACCATTTCCTTTGATGCATGTCCCCAAGTTATTAGATGTAGTAAATGTACTTAGGATGAACCTATTCTGAATACTTTTCGGTTTATTAGAATAAATTTTTAAGTTTTCATGTATTATGTACATTTTTTCAAGAAACTAAAATTTAAAAGATCCTCTATTTGAACAATGTACTGAAACATTATGTAATGAAAAGGAGGGATTTCATAATTGGTATTAGAGGAAGGTTTAGTTATTTCTGGAAATTTTGATTTTAAAACTTTAGGAAGAACTATAGGGATACATTAAAATATAATATAATATCCTGGTTTTTCTGAAGTATTAAGTAAGTGGTTTCTAAGAAAAGAAATCCATGTATGGATATGAACAAGTGGATGTGGCTCCAAAATAGGTTTATCTTGGGGTAAAACCTAAAAACCCCACTTTTATCTAGACTGGAATGGGAACGAGTGCACGAAAATGGGCTTGCTTCACCAAGGTTTAACACTCTCGAGGGATATGTTTGGTTAATCACAAGATTTTTATAAACCATTATGAAGGATTTATAGAAAATGTATTTGTTGTTAAATAATAACATATTTAAGAATGATGTTTTAAGTTATAAATATCATTTAGAATTATAAGGTTCTTAAAAGAAACAAGTTTTTATCTAAGTATTTATTCTTTTATAAAATTGAGGGAAATAGGAGGAACCATGTAAATGGTGAGCACAAAAGACCATGAACTGACAGCCCTCCAATGGAATTCGGAATGGAAAAATTTATGAGAATGATTAATCAACTAACTTGAGTTATGAGAAATAACTTTAATAAATTTGGGAGACCAGATTCATCTTGAAGGAAAAAACTTTCCATTAGGTCCTTTATGAATAAATGACCGACTTATTTTGAGTGGATCTACCTACCCATTGATTATTGAACAATGGATAAGCTCTATAGAATAGATCTTTTATATACACTATTGTTCAGAAAAAGTGAAATTCACCTTGGTGATGTATTTCTTAGAGGGAGAAGCTGATTAGTGGTATAAAATGATTAAAAAAATAAAGGAAATATGGGAGATTGATTCTATGGAGTGGGAAGAGTTCAGGGGAATCTTTTTCAAAAACTATTTTCCCCATTTGATACAAAAAAATGGAGAATTAATTCCTTGAATTGAAGTATAAGGAGAATTATTTTATGGTAAGTTATAAGATGAAATTTACAATACTTTCTCGTTACACCTATATCTTTATCATGGATTCTAATGGAAATGTTGATAAATTATTTTGTGGACTAATACCCCATCTATGAAAAAATGTAGCCAATCTAGACTATGAAAGATCTGAGGAGATATGGAGAAGTACTATAAATGTTGAACTAGAGTTCAAAGAGATGCAGTGGTCCCATAGATTGAATTAAATGAAGAGATAAATGGATACAATATTAGGAAGGAAATTTGATCCTGAAATAGGAGGAAAACAAGTTCAACTTACCACATGGAAAAAATGTGGGAAAAAGCATTCAGGGAAGTGCTTGCTTGGGAGAAAGAAATGTTACAAGTGTGGAAGAGATGTACATATTGCTCGAAACTCTCATAGTGAGTTGAACCATCAACTTATAAACACTAACAAAAAAGGTAAAATGGTGTAGGCCCATCCGGAATTCCAATTCTTCAAGTGTGGATAGCTCAAGAACATTTCCAATCAATACCCAAATCCAAAGATATTGGAGGGGAATCACCATCAACCTTAGTATGGGACAAGGGATAAAGGTCATTCTTTTACTATCGCAATGGATAAAATAGAGGCTCCAAATGATGTGGTGGTAGGTACTCTCATCATTCTATCAAATATATTGTTTGACTCTATTTTACACGTTTATTTATTTCTTCTAAGTTTTCAATGAATATAGAATCAATCCCTAAATAGTTAAAAGTAGAGTTATCAGTCAAGATTCTTGGAGGTATTATCCAAGCATCAATAGTGTATAGAAACTCTATTATTCACTTTGGATACCGCAATCTCATCACAAATATAGTAATCATTTCCTTGCTGGATTTAAACATTATACTTGTGATGTATTGGTTCTCAAAGTATAATATTAAGATCAACTATAGAAGTAAGGAAAACTCAAAAGTACTGAATAGAAAACATGCAGCTATTTTCAAAGGATAGATATCTCAATATGTAATTTGTTTAAAATCACATCCTATAACCTTTTTATAAAAATGATTGGGGAAGATGAAGGACATGAAAGTGTATGAATAGAAAATCACCTCATCATTCAGGAATACATTGACATATTTCCTAAAGAGTTACATGGAAATCCCTCAAAAATATAGGTAGAGTTATATATTAAACTCATACCTGGATCTAAGCCAATATCAAAGACCCATATAGAATGGAAAATGTGGAGCTAGAGAAATTAAAGAAGAAACTTCAAGGTCTTTTGGGGGAGGGGTGTGTCTGACCAAGTGTGTCTCTTTGGGGATCAACTATTCACTTTTTAAAGAAGAAGGATGTATCAATGTGGTTATGAATTGATTATAGAGAACATAATGGGATCATAGTGAAGAACAAGTACCCTCTTCCAAGGATTGATGATTTATTTGACCAACTTCGTGGGGATCAATTCTTCTCTAAGATTAATCATTGATTTTCTTATCATCAATTGAGGGTAAAGAAAGAAGATATTCCAAATACTACCTTTTGATCAAGATATGGTCTTTATGATTTTGTTTTTATTCCATTTAGAATGACTTATTCTTCTACTATATTTATGGATTTTATGAATAGAGAATCTAAAGACTACTTTGAAAAAAATTGGTAGTTTTTATTGATGATATTATGATATATTCAAAAAGTCGTGGGGAGCATAAGGATCATCTAAGGGTTATATTGAAAACTCTAAGGAAGTAGAGGCTATTTGAAACATTAATAAAATGTGATTTTTTTACAATGAGTTTCTTTTTTAAGAAACATTATAACCAATAAGGGAACCTCAGTTGACCCAATGGAGACAAATATTGTAGAGGAGTGGCCTCATTGTACAACAATAACCGAGATTTGTAGTTTCCATGGTTTATTAGGATATTATAGTTGGTTTTTAAAAAACTTTTCATGAATTTATTATCCAATAACCATGTTAACTTATAAAGGTGATAAGTTAATTGTAACATCCTAGTTCTGGAAGCCACCTAGGGGTGCCCCGTACCCAGTCGGTCACATGGCGTCAAGCGCATTTCCCCAAATGCTAGAGGCTACCAACTAGCAGAAAGGGCCTTGGGTGTGATAGTGGGGAAACTATGCCCTCATTGGCAGAGTACACAATGGAAGAAAAACAATTAGACAACAACATTAACTGTAACCATCCATACAAGAGTAAATGATAAACAACGGAAGACTAACAGTAAACAACTGGAGCACACACACATGTATATAAAATGATGCATGATACATATGTCAAGGAAAGAATCCAAACAAGTCACAATGCTAAATAAAATACTAAACCAAAATGCAAAATAAAATAGGTAAACTCCTTAGCATCGCAAGACATAGCTTGGTCCCATGCTCTCCAGCTCCACAACAAGTCAAGTACCTGAAGTAGAAGGGCGCTTGCCCTTATCTATACCTGCAACAATATAATCTGTTTGGGCCCAAAAGCATGGCCCAAGCAGGGTGTGAGACAAGGTCCTAGTAGGCAACCACCCAAAGATCTATGCCTTAAAGTTAGTGAATACATGGTAGTAAAAATATAGGAAGTAGTAAACAGGAAAGCACACAGCAACTAGAATCCACATTGTCTAGCATATAGAGTACACAAGTAATAGCCAATAAACAAGAATAACAACAGCTAACCCCCTGGGTAGTTCTCACAGCCTAACCCTTATGGTTCAACCTACAAGTACTCGAAACCCTCTGGGAGGCACACACAGTCTTGCCCCTCTGGTTTAGATAAATAATAGACTCTCTGAGGAAGAACTCACCATCAATTCCCCCTATAGTCTTGTATTGTACTAAAGGCTCTCTGGGGAATCACTCAATGTCTAATTCCCCCTGTGGCCCATGTTGAGGAACTAAAAACTCTCTGAGGAAGCACTCAATGTCAATTCCCCATGTGGTCTCGCATCGTAAATTAAAGACACTCTAGAGAATCCCTTACGTACATTCTCCCTATGGTCCACCACACTAGGTTATCACAACCCTATGTAAAACAAACATGCATAGCATACATATCTCCCCAAGTAAACCTCAAGAACTACGTGGATATCATTCTACAACACCACAATATAACAATACTAAAGTTACACTATCCTATAACTAGGCATGACAACTGGAAAAATTCCTAACAAGAAAAACATGCATGGAAAAACATCCAGAGCACAGTAAAAATTACCCTATTCACAAGCATTTACATCTACTCAAACAATCAAGCAAAGAAGGAAACAATAGGGGAAAAATAGGAAACAAACACAATACCCCATTTAAGGGAATTGGTGGAATTGCACAAAATATTCAAATACTTCCTACAGAAAGGAACAAAACACCTACCTCAATGCTAAGAGATCGATATACTTGAACCACAATGATTGATTCTCCTTAGAATGTCGAAGATCCGAGAAAACGTAAAAAACGCTCAACCCATGATATATTGATAAAGAAGAGTAATTGGAAAACAAGGATCTAGGAGAAGGAAGAACTCACCGATGCGGTTCCAACAAAATTGTCGGTGGATGAAACGGAGATTGGACAGAATCTCGGGGGCTCGGAGAAGAACCGTGGTCATACAAGAGCTCTCGGCCGAACGAGACCTAGAAGAAGGTCGTTCTGGCGATTAGGTGTGACCCCGGTCCGTTTAATAAAAAATAGAAAATAAACGACGTGTACTTATGGGGTACATGGCATGTAATCAGTTTTTCCGTACTCCGCTTTAAGCGGCCTCCACATCACCCCTACACACTGTGTGTGTGGCCCGGACACGGACTACACACGGCTTCGAGCGGTAAAGGAGTACACAGCGTGTACTCATAAAGTACACGTCGTGTACTTAAAAAATTTACAGAAAAACTCCTCTTTTCTCATAACTCCAGAAAAAGGAAAGAAATACTAGAAACGAAGATCCGGGTTCTTACAAACTTCCCCCTTAAAGAAATTCATCCATGAATTTCCCTAACGAGACGTAGAAGAAGAAACCCCGAACAGCTCTGACCACTGCGATCGTACATCAGCCTCCCTCTCCTAGGTCTCGTCCTATACTTGCCCGTGTTGCCATAACACCCGTACTAGAGGAAAAGACTGCCCACGGAGAACCTTCGTACTGCGATTGACAATACGGATAGGATTCTCCTCAAATGATGCATCCACTTTGAGCCAAACCTCTTCGGGATGAAAGACATGAGACAGGTCTAAAAAGTAATGTCAGAGCTGAGAGACGTGGTAGATGTCGTGCATGGCTCGACACCTCTGAGGTAACTGCAACTGATAGGCAACCGACCCAACTATCTCCAATACCTCAAATGGCCCGAAGTACCGCGGTGAAAGCTTACCCTGTCTCCAAATCCCCTTGTGTCCCAACCTCAGTGCGACACACATGAAAACCTGATCCCCAACCTCGAACTCCATAGTTCGTCTCCGCTGGTCAGCATAAGACTTCTGTCGAGACTGTGTTGTAGTCATACTCTTCCGAATCAACTCTATCTGCTCTGAGGTCTCCTGAACAAGACGAGGTCCTAGTAAATCTGCCTCTCCTACCTCCAGCCATCATAAAGGTTATCGGTATGGCCTACCGTACAAATCCTTGTAAGGTGCCATCTGAATAGGTGCCTAAACACTGTTTTTGTAGGTGAACTCCACAAGAGGGATATGCTTCTCCCAAGAACCACCAAAGTCTAGAATGCAAGATCGAAGCATATCCTCAATCACCTAGATCGTATGCTCGGACTAGACATCTGTCTGGGGATAGTATGCTATACTCAAAAGTACCTGTGCACTCAAATCCCTATGAAGCCCCGGCCAGAACCAAGAAGTAACGTGCACATCCCTATCTGAAACAATGGAGTGTGGAACTCTATAATGACGTACAATCTCTCAGATGTATAGTCATCCCAGATCATCAACATTGAAGGTTTCCTTGATCGGTAATAAGTGAGAAACCTTCATATGTCTGTCATCGACAACCCAAACAACATCGTTCCCTCGAGGCAACCTCGACAATCCAGCCACGAAGTCCATCATGACATCATTGTACTTCCACTCCGGAATGGGTAACTGCTGTAAAAGGCCTGATGGTCGCTGATTCTCTGCCTTCACCTGTTGAAAAGTATAACACCTCAAGACAAAACCAACAACACCTCTCTTCATACCTAGCCAATAGTACTGGGGATGAAGATCCCAATACATCTTGGTGATGCCAAGATGAACTGCCCAAACCGAGGAATGACAATCCCGCATCAGATCCTCGCGTATGTCTGCTGGCACCCATACGCATCCCTAGAAACTCAAGATCTCATCCTCTCCCACTGTCTATCCAGGAAGAGGGTCCTCTCCTGACACACTCTCCCATAGGACTAATCCTTCTGAGTTTGATTGCTGCCTCATCCGTACCCGATCAAGAAGTGTAGAGGTAACAGCTACAAAAGATAGGAAATTCTATCCCTGTCTGTTGTGAACCTCCAGATGAATCTCAGAGAATAGATCAATAAGCTTCCACTCACTAATGGCCTCTTGAACTTCCTGAATCTGAGTTCTCCTACTCAACGCATCTTCCACTGCGTTTCCCTTTCTCGGTGTATAGGCAAGCTCGAAATCAAAAGACTGAAGATACTCGACCCACCTGCGCTGTCTCAGATTCAGATCACGCTGAGTAAAGATGTACTTGAGACTCTTGTGGTCGGTGAAAACCACAAAGTTCTCTCCCAGAAGGTAATGTCTCCAATAGCGTAAGGCATGAACAACAACTGCCAACTCCAGATTGTGCGTCAGGTAGTTCCTCTCATGTGGCCTCAACTGACAAGACCCGTATGCAATGACTCCATATCCTTGAATAATCACAGAACCCAGTCCGATACCTGAAGCATCAAAATAAATAGTATAGCTTTTTTTGGATCTGAAAAAACTAGTATCGGTGCTGACGTCAACCTTCCCTTCAGCTCCTAAAAGGCTAACTCACAAGAATATGACCATAAGAACATCGACCCCTTATTGGTTAGACCTATCAATGGTGCTTCTAGGCATGAAAAGTCTTGAATGAAGCGTCTGTAGTATTCAGATAGCCCTAGGAAACTCCATACCTCATAAACGTTCTTCGTATTCTCCCATGAAACTATAGCTCTCACTTTCTCTGGGTCCACAGATACTCCTGAATCTGAGACAATGTGACCCAAGAAGTGAATATGATCCATCCAAAAGTGGCACTTCGAGAGTTTAGAATAAAGACAATGCTCTCTCAGTGTACTCAGAATGATCTCAAGATGGGTAGCGTGGTCATGTCGAGTGTGAGAGTACACCAAGATATCTTCCACGAAGACCAAGATGAAAGAATCCAAGTAAGGATGGAACACTCAGTTCATTAGTGCCATGAAAACTGCTGGTGCATTCGTGAGACCAAACGACATAACTGTATACTCGTAGAGACCATACCTGCTCCTGATGGCTGTCAGAGGTATATCTGATGGTCTGACGCGCAAATGATGTTAACCAAACCTCAAATCGATCTTTGAGAACACCCGGGATCCTCAAAGCTAATCAAAAAGATCATCAATCCTTAGCAAGGGATATCAGTTCTTGACTGTCAACTGGTAAAACTTCTGATAATCCACATAGATCCTAAGGGTACCATCTTCCTTCTTCACAAATAGGACAGGAGAACCCCAAGGAGAAGTACTGGGTCAGATGAAACCCTTTTCCTACAACTTCTCCAACTGCTTCTTGAGCTTCTGTAACTCAGGTGTATCCATCCTATAAGGAGGAATGGACACCGGTGCCGCTCCTGGAAAGAGATCAATAGAGAAGTCTACCTCATGCTCTGGAGGCAAACCTGAAAATTCCCCTGGAAAGACATCCCTGAAATGATCCACCGTAGGAGGAAATTCTAACCGTGAAGTCCCCTGATCATCCAGATAGATACTAGAAATATGGTTCGTAACCCTTCCTAGCCCATGATGCTCGAGTCCTGCTCGACTCGCCTGAACATCCCATTCACCTCTATGAAGAAAAGATTCACCCTCTGGTGAAATGAAACTCAACCTACGGTGACAACAGTTGACGACTGCCTGGAAGGGAACCAACCAGTCCATCCCAAGAATGGCATCATAGCCTGTCATCTCTAGGACATAGAGATCCCATATGAAATGATACTCTGCAACCTCAAGAGGGCACTCTCTACACTAACGTATACTAGATGTCCTCGTACCCAAAGGTGTGTCTAGGGTCAACATGTCGACAGAAGAAAGGATACAGAGCCCAAGTCTCTCCACAACAAAAATAGAGATAAAGCTATGTGTAGCACTATTATTGAAAAGAGTTGAAGATAAAACTGAGGCTAATAAGATCATACATCGAACTGTAGAATGTCCGGGATCCTACTCCTAATAGGTCTGATCCACCGCAAAAGTCTGGCCTTCCCCGCGACCTTGTGACCCTGCCTGACCACTCTGAGCTGATCCTCCCTGCCGACACTGAAAGACTGGTGACTGACTGCCACGGCCTCGACCTCCACCTCAGCCCGAACAGCTGTAAGAACTCCAGTTCCCTGACTGGTGAGAAACTGGTGGTGCTGATCCTGAACGAGGAGTCATGGAACAACCCCTGTCATTAGATACTGGTGAGAAAACCTGACAGAAACGTTGAATGCGACCCATCTTGCCACAGGATCGGCACTCCATTAGGTCTATCTGGCACTACGGCCTCATGTGCCCTGCCCTTCCACACTAGTAGCATACTACCTAGCTACCTGAAGATGTATCTCTCCTCCTTGGATTACTGCTCGTAGACTCCCTATGACGCTTCCTGCTGTCAACTGGAGGAACACTAGCTCTGGAAGCAGAACCGCCCTGGCTCGCAGCTCCGGAGTCTCTCAGATTGCGCTCCTCAATAAGTTCCTGGTTGAAGATGATAGTGATGGAAGTCAACTGGAAGATATTCACCTGCGAGCGGATCTCCCGCCTGAGACCATCCTCAAAATTCCTTGATAAGAACATCCCATCTCCACCCCAGAGGGGCTTGAAATGTTGTAGCTCGGTGAGACGAGGGGAATACTCCATAACAGAAAGAGTACCTTTCTCTAGACTCATGAACTCCCAGGCTCGATCGGACCCCAGGGTCTCCAGGTAGAAGTAGTCGTAGAACACACGCTGGAACTCCTCCCAAGCCATAACCTGCTGATGACCCGCCTGTGAGATCACGTCCCACCACCTCTTGGCGGAGTCTCGTAGGATATAGGTAGCGAGATTGACCCACCTCTCTGGAGGTGTTTCCATATGCTCAAAGATAGTCATCATGGATTCCATCCATGACTCTGTAGCCTGTGGTCCTCCTTCCCTCAAGAAAGTAGGAGGATGTTGCTGCTAGAAAACCCGCATCAAGTCTTCCATAGTCGTGGCAGGAGGCGATGCTCCTTGAAAGGTCTGCATCATCCTCATAAAGACTTCCCTGAACTGCGCATCAGTTCCTACAACCGGTATGACAGACAATGCCAAGGCCGACACGACTAAGGGATCATCAGGAAGTCCCTAATCAGCCATATCTGGCGTCTGATCACCATCCTGCGACTGACGCACAACCGGAGGAAATCTTGGAGGCATAGCTCTGAAAGATCAAAAGCATACCCTAGATCAGGAATATCAAGGATAGAGAACAAAGGATTATAAAACAAAAACAAGAGTAGGAAACACTCAATTTTTATAAAACACGACTACACGATGTGTATAAACTCTATACAGCGTGTACTTAACTCTATTCCCATGCCCGAGTCTCCTTGCAGGGCTAACCCACATGGTCTTCTTAAACTGTGACTACACGGCGTGTTCCCTATGGAAACGGCGTGTAGTAGAGAAGGTTTCAATGACCCGTGTTGTTAGTTACATGGCCGGTTACATGGCTGAAACTACACAGCGTGTTCCGAACAAACACAGAGTGTACTTAAATATTTTTCACAACCCGTGTTGTTGGTGACACGGCCGGGTACACGGCTGACTCTTACACGGTGCATTCTGAACAAACATGGTGTGTATAGAAGGGGATAACACTGTCCCGTGTTGTTCGTGACATGGACGAGTACTTAGAACAAGGATACACAGCGTGTTCATACAAAACACGATGTGTATTAAACGAGCTTCCCCGACCCGTGTTATTAGTGACATGGATGGGTACACTGCTCAGTACTACACGACGTGTACCTACCATACACAGTGTGTTCCTGGAGATTTTTCACAACCCGTGTTTCTTCTCACACAGTTAGTGACATGGTTTAAAAACTACACGGTGTGTATATATAAAGTACATGCCATGTATTTATGGTTTTTCTGGGAAGTAGCTCTGAAACTACACCGAATCCCATAAAACATTGAAAAACAAGAATGAAGGTTCAAAATTCCAATTCTTGAGGGCCCATACTCCCCACTAATCAAAGCTTGGTATCCAATACAGTCATATATAAGGAAAAATAGGTCAATGATTCACCAATTTCCGATTCAAGAGGGCCCATAACACCTCAAGAACAAAAATTTGGCTTTCATTTAAGCAAAGTACAATAAAAACAACCTCTCTATCAAACTGTAGGGATTATATCAAAGTATCTATCACAACAGCATGCATAATCTACACAACTTCTATCACAACAACATGAAATTTCTAATGCACCCAAGATGGCATGGCAAGAATGCATGACATGTGATTTCTAAAAAGTGACTATATGATGCATGAGATGGCATACCCTCATCTCATCGGGTTGTGATAGAAATAGAACCACAATATCAACAATAATAACAACACAAAACATGTGAATCACTCAAGGTGAAATCCGATAAACTATAACATAGCAAAACCAGAAAACAATAATAAGAGAGGTAGATTGGCTTTCCCCTATACATGGGTTAGCTAATCCCGAGCACAACTTAATACCAAGTACCGAATCTATCCTATCCCTAGCTAAAGTCTCCAAATAGTAATAAAGAGAAAAGAAACGCCTCTAATACCACTTTGTAATGTCCTGATTCTGGAACCCACCCAGGGGTGCCCAGTACCCGGTTGGTCATATAGCCTCAAGCGCATTTCCCTAAACGCCAGAGGCTGCCGACTAGCAGTGAAGGCCTTGGGTGTGATAGTGGGAAAACTATGCCCACATTAGCAGAGTACACAGCGGAAGAAAAACAATTAGACAACAGAAGAAACTGTAACCATCCATACAAGAGTAAATGATAAACAACGGAAGACTAATAGTAAACAACTGGAGCACACACACAAGTATATAAAATGATTCCTGATATATATTTCTAGAAAAGAAGCCAAACAAGTCATAATTCTGAATAAAATACTAAACCAAAGTGCAAAATAAAATAGGTAAACTCCTCAGCATTGCAAGCCATAGCTTGGTCCCATGCTCTCCAGCTCCACATCAAGTCAAGTACCTCAATTAGAAGGGTGTTTTCCCTTATCTGTACCTGCAACAATATAATATATTTGAGCCCAAAATCATGGCCCAAACAGGGTGTGAGACAAGGTCCCAGTAGGCAACCACCCAAAGATCTATGCATAATAGTCAGAGAATACATGACAGTAAAAATATAGGAAGCAGTAAACAGGAAAGCACACAACAGCTACAATCCATAGTGTCTAGCATATAAATTACACAAGTAATAGCCAATAAACAAGAAAAAAAGGTAACCCCCTGGGTAGTTCTCACCGCCTAACCCTTATGGTTCAAACTACAAGTACTAGCAACCATCTGGGAGGAACACACAGTCTCTCCCCTCTAGTTCAGCTAAAGAATAGATTCTCTGAGGAACCACTCACCATCAATTCCCCCTATAGTCTCGTATCGTACTAAAGGATCTATGGGGAAGCACTCATCATATCATTCCCCCTGTGACCCACTTCGAGGAACTACATACTCTCTGAGGAATCACTCAAAGTCAGTTCCCCCAGTGGTATCACATCGTAAATTAAAGACACTCTAGAGAAGCCCTTACATCCATTCTCCCTATGGTCCACTACACTAGGTTCTCACATCCCTGTGTAAAAAAAACATTCATAGCGCGTGTATTGCCCTAAGTAAGCCTCAAGAACTACTTGGCTATCATTATAAGTCACAACAAAATAACATTACAATAGTTCTACTATCCTACAACTAGGCATAGAAACTGGAAAAACGCCTAACAAGAAAAACATGCATGGAAAAACATCCAGAGCATAGTAAAAATTACCCTATTCACAAGCATTTACCTCTACTCAAACAATCAATAAAAGCAGGAAACAATAGGGGAAAAATAGGAAACACACACAATACCCCATTTAAGGGGATTGGTGGAATTGTACAAAATATTCAAATAATTCCTACAGAAAGGAAAAAACCACCTACCTCGATGCTAGGAGATCAATATACTTGAACCATGATGACTGATTATCCTTAGAATGTTGAAGATCAAAGAAAAAAATCCAAAACGCTCAACCCACGATATCTTGAGAAAGAGGAGGAATTAAGAAACAAGGATCTAAGAGAAGGAAGAACTCACCGCTGCAGTTCCAATGCAATCGACGGCGGCTGAAACAGAGATCAGACGGAAGCTCGGGGGATCGGAGAAGAATCGCGGCTGTACGGGAGCTCTCGGCCGAACGAGACCTAGAAGAAGGTCGTTATGGCGATTAGGCATGACCCCGATCCATTTAATGAAAAAAAAGAAAATACACGGTGTGTAATTATGGGGTACACAGAGTGTACTTGGTTTTTCCATAGTACACTTTAAGCGGCCTCCACATCACCCCTACACACCGTGTGTGTGGCTCGGACACGGCCTGTACACGACTTTGAGCGGAAAAGGAGTACACGGCGTGTACTCATAAAGTACATGGCATGTACTTCAAAATTTTTCAGAAAAACTCATCTTTTCTCAAAAATCTAGAAAAAGGAAAGACATACCTGAAATGAAGATCCAGGTTCTTACATTAATCAAGACAAAAGAGTGTAAAGAAATATTCCCAGAGCTCAAGAAGAGATTGGTTACTACACCCATGTTAACTCTACCCTCTAGCAGGGAAGGATGCGTTATTTTTAGAGATGAATCTCTAGAAGGGATTGTATGCATACTAATGAAATATTATAAGGTTATTTCTTATGTATCTCTAAATTTTAAGCCTCATGAGAAGAATTATCCTACGCATGACCTAGAGTTAGCTACAATTATTTTTTATCCGAAAAAATGGAGGCACTATCTTTATGATGAGACAAATGCTATATACACCGACCATAAATGTTTGAAGTATATTTTCACACAAAATAAATTGAACATGAGACATAGAATATATTTGTAACTTATAAAATACTATTATTGTTCAATTAATTATCACCCTGAAAGAGAAAAAAGTTCAATGATGCATTAAGTTGGAAAGACCTTGTTGTGATAGAAATTATGAGGATTCAAGGAGATCCCTTGATTACAGAACTAACAAGGTTGAACATGGGAATTATGAGGTAATGAAAATCATCAACCCTATCCAAAATTATTTCTCAAAAAATCATTACTAGATAAAATCAAGAAATCTAAAATAGAAGATCCTTTTTTACAAAATAAGATAGAGGCTATGAATAATAGGAAGTTTTCTAAGTTTGATATTGATCCAGAAGGTGAACTAAAATTTCATACAATATTATGTGTTCCATATATTCCAGGGATAAAGAAATGATTAATATATGAACCACACATCTATACATTCTCTATAAATCTTGGAATCATTAAAATGTATATGGACCTTCGTGATCAGTATTCATTGGATAACAAGAAAATGGAGATTTCTAACAACACTACAAGGTGATTGGTGTGTCAACAAGTGAAGGAAGAGATACAACTTCTTAAATGGGTATTATAACCACTAAACATACCCACATGGAAGTGGTACAATATCACTGTAGACTTTGTCACTAGTATCCTAAGAATATCCAAAGGAAACAATGTGATATGTGTTATAGTGGATCATCCCACCAAGACTTCCCATTTCATCACTATTCAAGAACATTTATCTCTTGACCAACTTTCCATGATTTAAATAAAGGAAGTGGTGAGTTTTCATGGGGTACTACTCTCTATCATTTTTTATCATGATCCAAGTTTCACATCAAAATTCTTGATAAGTCTTCAGCATGCTCTAAACACTGAATTGAATTTTAGTATAGCCTGTCACCCCCAAACTGATGGTCAATCTTAAAGGACTACTTACAAACTCAGGGAAATGATGAGAACATGCTTAATAGAATATAAAGGTGGATGGGATAAACATCTCCCATTAGTTTATTTCTCATACAAAAACAGCTTCCATTTGAGTATTTCAATTTCAACCTATGAATCTCTATATAGAATGTGATGTAGAACTCTTACTTGTTGGCATGAAGTTGGTGAGATAAAACTTCTTCGGCCTAGTCTTGTGCAAGAGATGACATAAAAGTTTCATTCCATCCGACAACCCATAAAGGCTTCTCAAATCTGATAGAAGAGATATGCTAACAATCGTCAAAGGGATTTGGAGCTTGATGTTGGCAAAAAAGTATTCCTTTTAATTTCACCATAGAAGAGATTCATGTAGTTTAGGAAGAAAGGGAATCTTATCCCCAAATATATTGGACCCTATGAATTCCTCGATCGAAGAGGAGTATTGGCCAATAGGATAGCACTACCATCAAATCTAGCTCACATTCATGATATATTGCAAGTATCTCTCTTGAGAAATTAAATACATGACCCATCACATGTACTGAATCTGAAGGTGGTACAACTGGATAATGACGTCTCTTATGAGTAGTATCCAATGGAGATCTTGGACTATAGAGACAAGGTTCTATGAAACGAGACTACCAACCTCATCAAAGTGGTGTAGAACTATAAATATGAATAAGCTCCATGGGAACCAGAGGAAAAAATGAGGAAAAAGTACCCAATCCTTTTCTCAACCAAGAGAATGAGTTAAATTTTTTGGGATGAAATATATTAAGGGTAGAAGAATATAATGATACAAACTTTTTTAATGCTAATTATTTCTTGAAAAAATGTGTGTTATGTTATTTTGTACTTAAAAAACTATATCTCATTATTAATAAAGTGAGTATAATTTGAAATTTGACCAATGGGATTCAAACATTATATAACCGTTGGTAAATTGTGTTCATTGGTAAATATGACTATAGGAAACCATAATCTTAATAATAATTTTAACATTATAATTAGTGTTTATAAATATAAATGGAAAAGGATAATAAATGCGGAAAGGAAAAATGATGGCCTCAACTAGTAGAGTCTTGTCGTATAAAGCCCATTTGTTGGATCTTGGGTGGAAGGTAGCATCTTTGGTGTTCTCTCCTAACCAAGCCCAATATGATTTTCAACAAGTGAATCCAGAACGATATCTCCTATGGGAGAATTTCAAGTTAGTTGAAAATACCACTCGAGCGATGTTAGCTAAGCCGCTCCATGAATCTATCACCAACACACACCTTACCCTTAGTTCATGTATTGGTGTTATAAGGGGTTATGTGTCAAGGCCTTGTTTACTTAAATTTTAATTCCTTTTTATATATAAAATTTTTTTTCCATCAATTCTGTTTTATGAATATTTTTGCTTAAAAAAATTGAGATAGAATTTGATTAATTGATTTTCCAGAAAAAAATTGTACTTTCCAGAAAAGATATAAATATTTATTATGAACCAAGATATTATGAATAATTATTTTTTTAATGAAATAGTATGATAGAAACACTCTTTTTTAAAAATAAATGATAAAATAATTTTATTTTTTTCAAGTGTCAGAAATTTGACATTGCATTTCCAATCCTCTGTTATTTTTAATAAGTATTTTTATATTTAAAAGTTAGAATTATAATATTTATAGAATTATTATGATAAAATAATATAAAAAATTAAATCATTGTGTCAAGATTATGTTAGGGTGAATTTTTGATAATTTTATAAAATACTTTATTTTCTTCATGAATAGTAAAAATACAGTTTGAGTTTTTCAGTTTCTTTAATGACATAATAATTATATCATAAGGATTTAATAACTAATTAACAAAAATACTCGGTCTAAAATATATTATTTTATTAATATAAAGTATTTTAATATACTTTAAACAATTTTCAAAACTATAATTTACCTTCTAAAGTCTAAAATGGAAACTTTAACATTGAAAACATTATTTCCATGGAAACATTACTTTTCCATGCCAAAATAAATAATATAAAATTATTTTTAAATCTTTTGGATTAAAATAACATAAACTATGACCCCAAGTTTCCAAACCCATGGGAAAATACCAAGGTAAATCCCATGTTTTTTCATTTTCAACAACACAGGTTTCCAAGGCCTATATTTCGAATTAATAAACCAATCCCCCACTTTTTCTATAAATAGCCACCTATTTATACATTTACGTTCACTACTAATCCATCACCCATGAAGATATGGTATTTTTAACTCCCAATGAGTCCTCCCAATGTGTTCTAAATCCTCCAAGGTCTGAATTTTCAAGTTTTAGGAGTAACTCTTCAAGGTAATAGAATTGGTCTTCTTTTCTCTATGATTCAAGAAAGTATTTTTGTATAAGTCTTTTAATCATTATTATTATTCTCTTTTATTCCAATTTTATTCATACCATTACTTAAAAATTATGGTTTATCAATGGGATACCCTTGTACTCTCTCTTTTAACCTTTTTTCAAACCCATGTTTTATACCCACTATGTTTCCAAATTTACTTCTCAAAAATTCCCTCTTCTACTCAAGAAATTATCTTTCATTTTATTTTGGTGAATACCTAGGCCTCTTTCTTTACGATGTGTATTCACTTAAATGTAAAAATTATTTATTTTATTCTGGTATTAACCTATATGAAACCCACATTCCATTTTTGTGGGTTGAATATGACATAATATTCATGCTTTTATGTACTTTTGAAACACCATGATTTTGATATGAAACCTATTTATTTTATTTTCCTTGGGTTATTTATGAATTTTTTATTATGATATATGTGTCCCAAGTTACTTAATACATATGAAAGGTTCTCCCTTATTGGGCCTTGTGCTCACAATTTTCTTTAATGTATGTATCCAGGTTATGATATGTTGAAAATATACTTATTATGAACCTATGATGAATCATTTCAAGTATATTAGAAGATTTTTTAAAGTTTTCATGTATTATGTTCTTTTTAAAAAGAAAATAAACTTTAAAAGATCCTTTATTTATACAATGTAATGATAAATTATGTAATAAAAATATGGGAAGTCATAATGTCACAATTTATAACACCATCACATTAAACTATAGTTCTTAAAACTCAACTTATATCTGACTTGGTTCAACTTATATCCCTCTCAGTTTAACATATATCATTCTTAGTTCAACCTAGGTTTCATTGAGTTTGTTTATCGCATACATATTAACCTAATAATTAAAATAGATATCCCAAATTACTATAAAATTTCTCCAAATATTCTAAACCCAATAATCATTGAAATCTATACCGTAACACCCTGACCCTAGTTACCCAGAGTCGGTGCATTATTACATAACATTGGCATGATATAAGGAATAATGTCTCGAAATACCAATTAGTTTAGTAGCCTTGGAAGTACTAGATACATTCATAAGTTTTACATTACATCATTAAATAAAAACATACAAAAAATTTTCCCCCTTTTTAAACACACTTATATCCTTAGTATATCCTTACAGGTCACCATAAAATACTTCTTCACATCCTCGAAAAAATAAAACATAGAAAGGGGTGATCCAAAATTCTCTAAAAGGATAACAATATAGAGAAAACTATCATAAATAAGCATAAACATTTAAGGCACTGTATGAGACTAAAAAAAATCCTTTTAAACTTAAACTTCAGTATAATATGGAAAAGATAAAATCAAATAATTACATTTACTTAGTCACATGGATATTCTACTAGTTTAATAATCACATGCAATATCAATAGCCACTTTCATAATGATGGAATGCATAATGCCAGACTTCATAACAACATAGTCAAGGCCTTATGACCAGACTACAAATAAGATTTTGTCAAGGACTTGTTCCAAGACACTAGTTTGTCTCATGAGACCTACCGATGGATCACAAAGCTATAGCAGGCTCCACCCGTCACTTACTATGTCTAATGCATTCCTCATATAAAAAGGGTTAAACATAACATAAACATTCATATTAAAACTAGCATATTAAATGTCAATACTTTATCCCTAAACCATGAATAGTGTAAAAATAAAACATCCATAGTAAAAAATATCACAAGTCCTTCAACACAATATAGAAGATTTGTATCATAATAAATCAACTTCAAACAAGCTTAAAATCCAACAAAGGATGTTTATATAGATGAATTTTTTTAGAGAAATATCTATTTCTATTTTTAAATCATTTAAAAGTCATATAATTATAAAAAAGAATTTATTTTTAAAATATTCTTATAAGATTGTATGGGAAGTTTCGGCAATGTTATAACAGCGGAAAATATCCACACTTGCTGTATAAGTTAAAAAACATTCTTACCTTAATTTTGTCGAAAAGGTCATAAAGTAATTTATTTGGAAAATGATAGAAAGAATCCTTTATAAACATTTTATAAAAATTAAAACAAGGTTATAAATGACTTTAACCTATACTCTAGAAAATAGTAATTTTTTTTGAAATATATTTTTAAGAAACACTGATGTGGATGATAAATAAGTCCTAGTAGATACTTACATAAAAACAACCTCGGATAATAAAGAGATTGTGAAATTAACTTTTAAATTGTACTTTTGCTTAGTCGATGGTATGTTAAACTCCTATAAAATAGTTAAAATATTGTTATTAAATTATAAAATAACTATATACATAAATATGATATCATATATGACCCTCTAATATTGATTTTTTAATAATATTTCAGTAGAATCGTCATTTCGGGTGTTAACTGATTCATTTTCCTTTATATACTTGGTTATGTAAGACATATTTTTATGGATAGGATGTATTTGATTCATATACAGAATCATATTATGTTCATAAAAATTATTTTTAATCATAAAATGAAATTTATTATTGAATGATTAAGATGGGGAATGAATCTCATCGCGTTCGTAGAGACGGTAATCCGTACATACTCACGAGAGACAATATCATTATATTGATGGTGAAATCGTATTTAATTGGATGATATATTATATATAAATAATAATTAACATTTTATATTTATTATTTACATAAGTTATATTCATTATTATACCCATCCAAATAATGAAGTGTTTGAATAACTAACTACACCATGACGTGGAGACGGTAAGCCGTACATATGCACGTATGGTGACTTTGTCATTCATATGATGGGTAGAATAATTAATATGGTTGTAAAATTTTTATAATAACATAACAGTATGTAGAATATACTGGAGTTATTATTTTATTATGGAAACAACAAAGAAAGAGGAAGTGGAAGAAGAAAAGAACTTGAAAGAGGTGATGGAATATTTACCTCTTCTTCGGGTTCTTCCTTTTGATTTGATCAAAAGGGATCCTTAGGTTGGCTTTATTACCAAAGGAAGGCCTCTAGGATTAAGGTAGGAAAGTTGGGAGGATATTTGGGAAGGGTTTGGCTAAGAAAAATGGATTTGGAGGTGTGAAATTAAGAGAAGGGGAAGTGCCCTTTTATAAGAGAGGTGGGGGTCACTTTAGGAAAATCTTGAAATATTATTTTATAATAAAATCTTTCGGTTTCTAATGGCTAAAAAATGAATTATTTAGAGGCTAAGGTGGGGATGGGTCGAAAAACTCTCAAAAAATAGGTTTTAGGTAGGTTTAGGTCACCATATTAACCTTATCTTTTAGATTTAACTCTTAGTCAAATAGTTTGACATTTACCATGTCTCTTTGTATTTTTATATTATATGGTAAATAAACTTACTATAACAATCCAAGAGAACCCCATGTGGTTCATTATTAATATATATAACCTTATATAAGTCCTTTTTCTGAACCTTAGATTTTTTGGAATATTATGTCAATTAATAATATTGTATTTGTTTTAAAAACTCAATTATGTCAATTTTCACACTATTTAGTATTTTGTTTTTTGAAAATCATAACAACATGATTAATTCGAAAAAAAATTATTTAATAAACCCTAAAATGTCATATTAACCTAGAAATTTAGTGGAATTCATCCAAAGTCTCAAATTAAATTTATTTGGATATTTATAATATCAATGATTTTAAACTCTCATTAATAAGGTAATTACCGCGTCATCATTGTGTCATAAATAAATTTAATTATTTAATGTCTAAAAACTATAAATAAAATACCATTATGTAGGAAATATTTTTAGCTTTATAATTAATATTTATAGTCTAATTTATCTTAGGTATAACCCTATATTAAAAATGGTTTAGTTATTAAACTTTGAATTTAACGCTTTTAACTCTTCATTAAATAAATTAATAATAAATGTTGTAATCTTATCCAAGTGGACCAAATGGGATAATATTTTATTAATATGGTTTTTTTGGTAGAAATATACATATCCAATATAATTAGGACATGTTTTAGGGTAATTATAATATCATTTTTACCCTTAATTACCCTATTTACTTTTAACCATGGTAAATAAAAGTAAAAAGTTACTATTCACCAAAAATAATTTTCATCTTATTGGAACAAATTTTACCTATTAATTTCAATGGTGTCTCTAGTATTTTGGAAATTCAACTCACAGAAGCGGTAAAATTAAGTTTTATGCAAATTTGAAAATGCTCCTAGGAGGTGGGTAAAAGACGGTAAAAAGTTCAATAATATTTTTATATATCTAAACATATTATAAAATGACTCCGATGAATTAAATTGAACATATATAGGTATTTGGTATCTATTTTGACCTAAGATAAATTTAAATAAATAATATTTTTAATAAAAAATTCATTTTTAACCAATAAAGCAGCGTTTTTCACTATTCATCAAAAATTGAAAGTTTTCAAGAAAATACCAAAAATTCACCCTAAGATAATTTCAATATTCCGAATTCAAAAATTAAGTCCATTTTTAAAAACAAAATTTTAAAATTTTAAAAAGTGTGTATTACTATTCAAAACGGCTAGTTTGATTGGTCGTGGTGTGTTAAAACTCCAAGTTGCGTACAATGCAAGCTATTACATTATTCAAAGGGAAAAAACCATAGAAGCTTTGGTTGTTACATTCTACCCTCGTTAAAATAATTTCATCCTTGAAATTTCTGGAAGATTACTGCATAAAAGGATTGGGGTGGTTCTTCATCATAAGTTCCTCAGGTTCCCAAGTTGCCTCTTTCGTCTTATGATTTCTCCATAAAACTTTCACCAGATGAGTCATTTGGTTTCTCAACACTTGTTCTCTGCTATCAAGAATTCTGAAGGGCTCTTCACTCTAAGACAGATCGGTTTCTAGTTCTAATTCTTCATAGGTGATTACATGCGTTGGGCAAGACATGTATTTTCCCAACAGTGATACGTGGAACACATCATGAACTTTGAAGAGACTTGGAGGCATTTCCAAATGGTAAGCTACAACCGCAATTCATTCTAGAATTTCGAAATGTTCGATGTACTTGGGACTTAATTTACCCTTCTTATCGAATCATATAACTCCCTTCCATGGAGATACCTTCATGAAAACATGATCTCCTACCAGAAATTCCAAATCCTTCCTTCAGTTATCGGTATAACTCTTCTGCCTGCTTTGAGCTTCTTTGATGTGGGTTTGGATAACCTTCAACTTTTCCATCATTTCCTCAACAAGTTCTAGGCCTACGGGTTTTCTTTCACCAACATCATCCCAACAAGTTGGTGTATGAAATCTCTTTCCATATAACGCTTTATATAGTGCCATATAAATATTTAAATAGAAACTATTGTTATAGGAAAATTATACCAGAGGTAAATATTGATCCCATATACCTTGAAAGTCAAGTGAGAAAGATCTCAACATATATTATATGGTTTGAATAGTCCATTTAGATTGTCCATCAGTTTGAGGGTGGTAAGCAGTGGTCAAACTATGTTCATTATCTAAGGCCTTCTGAATACTTTTCCAGAATCCTGATGTCAAATGGGGATCATGATCAGAAACAATCGATAGGGGTACTCCATGAAGTCTTAAAACTTAATTAATATATATTCTTTCCATACGTTCAAGTGGTAAATCTTCTCTTATAGCAAGAAAATGTGTTGACTTGGTAAGACGATCAACAATGACCCATATTGCATCATTCCTTCTAGGAGTATTTGGTAGCCCTATGAAAAATTCCATCGTAATATTATCCCATTTATACTCAGTTATGGGAAGAGGTTACATGAATCCTCGAAGTTGTTTCCTTCCATCTTTCACTTGTTGACAAACCATACATCTTGACACAAAATCAACAATCTACCTATTCATTTTGTCCCACCAAAAATTTTCTTTAGAATCTCTATACATCTTAGTGCCACCAGGGTGTATAGAGAAATTGGATCTATGAGCATCATCCAATAATTCCATTTTTATATCAGGTATATCGGAAACACAACGTCTCTTCCCAAATTTCAAAATTCCATCTCCATATATGAAGTCACTCAATATCCCATCATTCATAGAATAAATCTTCTTTTAAAATTCCACATCATCAGTCTGAGAACTTTTTATTCTTTCTAGTAAAGATGGTTTGGAAACCATTTGAAAAATCATTGATGTTTAACCTTCTATGGTTATTCCCATATCCATCTTTACTAGATCCATGAAAATATGATCCTTTTCAACTCTCATCTTGTTCAAAACTCTATGATCCTTTCTACTCAAATAATCTGAAACCTTATTTTCCTTCCCCAGGTGGTAGTGTATAGTGCAATTATAATTCTTGAGTAGTTCAAGCGATCACTTTTGCCTCATGTTGAATTATTTTTGTGAGAAAAAATACTTCAAACACTTTTTATGAGTATAAATCTCACATTTTTCACCAAAGAGATAGTGTCTCCATATTTTCCGAGAAAATATTACAACTGCTAAATCAAGATCATGAGTATGATAGTTTTCCTCATGAATTTTAAATGTCGTGATGCATAGGAAATAACTCTATCATTCAGCATTAGGACACAACCAAGTCCTTTATTTTAAGCATCACTATTAATAGAAAACCCATCGTTCCCTGATAGCAGAGTCAATATAGGATCATTGACTAATATTCTCTTCAGTTCTTCATAAAATTCTTCACACTCTTTTGTCCAAACAAATTTACCCCTTTACATGTGAGCATGGTTAATGGGTTATCCAACCGAGAAAAATTCTGGACGAAATGTCGATAATAACCTGCTAAACCAATAAAACTGTGTACCTCGGTTATACTCGTCGGTACTGGAAATTCTTGGATTGCCTTGGTCATTGAAGGATCAACATAGATTCCATCCTTAGAGAAAATATGGATAAGAAAAGAAATCTCCTAAATCCAGAATTCACACTTGCTAAACTTCCCATATAATTCATTTCTTCTAAGATTCTTTATAATAATGCGCATGTGATTTTCATGATCTTTATAGCTTTTAGAGTATACCAAGATATCATTAATAAATACCACTAAATTTTTTTCAAGATATTCCTTGAAAACTCTATTCATTAGATCCATGAAGACAGAGGGTGAATTAGTCCATCCAAAAGGCATTACTGTAAACTCATAATGCCCGTACCTGGTTCGAAATTCTATTTTTGGAATGTCTTCATTCTTCACACACAACTGATGATATCCAAATCAAAGATCAATCTTTGAAAAATATTGAGCTCCATGAAGTTGGTCGAATAAATCATCAATGCGAGGTAGGGGATACTTTTTCTTTATTGTTATAACATTGATCTCACTATATTCAATGCACAAACTCATATATATTTCTTTATTTTTAACAAAAAGGACAGGGGATCCCCATGGAGAAACACTAGGGTGAATAAATACTCTATTACTCAATTCCTCTAGTTGTTTCTTTAGTTCCACTAATTCAACTGTGGCCATTCTATATGGGGTCTTCGATATAGGCCTTGAACCATGAATTAAATTAATGGAAAACTCAATTTCTCATTCTTGAGGATGTCTAGGTAAATCCTATGGAAACACATCAACATATTCTTGCACAATAGGTACATCCCCTATTTGAACATTCTTTTTCTCACCCAAAGTTATTTCATTCTCTTCCTCCCCAATAATTGAATTTAGTTGAGCTTCTGGGGGTGGATTTAGATAAGAATCAGGTGGTGTCGTTTCTACTCTAAAGATAAGGTACTCCTTATCATCATTGAAGATTATAACCTCCTTCTTCTTACAATAAATTTTCGCATCATGATCCAAAATCCAATCCATTCCGAGGATTATATCAAATTCAATCATGGGTATGACAATGAGATCAGCAGATAAAGAACATTTATATGCCCTAATGAGAACTGATTCACAAAACTTTGTTGTGATGAAACTTCCCTAAGGTGTTTTGAATGAAAACTCCATTGTTAAGTCAAATTGAAAATATCTAATTTTCTTAGAAAACTAGGAAGATATGAAACAATGCGATGATCCAGAATCAAATAAAGCATTGGATAAACTTGAGGAAAACATTAAATTACCTGCCACCACATCTTTTGGAGCTTCAACCTCAGCAGTAGTGATCGAATAAGCTCGGCCTCTCTCCCTTGGCATTTTCTGAGGTATGTTACCTTAGAGTTTAGGACATTAATTTGAATAATTCCCCCTTTCTATACAATTGTATCATTCAACATTGATAGCCTCTTTCTTCCCCTTGCAATCATGAGCTTGGTGGCCTTTTTCACCAAACTTGTAACACACTCCCATTCCATTTAGGAAAGTACAAGGGTGTTTCTTACCATATTTACCTCAGGATGGATATTCAAATTTTCCCTTCTTTCCCTTATTTCTATTTCTAGAGTGTTCAACAGATCTATTTTTCTCTTTCTTTACTTTAATGTTGTAAGACATAGAGAATTTATTTTCTGTCTTGATAGCGCAAGAGATAATATATTTGTATGATGAGAAGGATTGTGAGACTAATTCCCAACAGAGAAATGGTTTTAACTAATCAAATAATCGACCAATCTTACTCCTTGGATTACATATATAATCTACTGTATGCCTTGCTAACCTTGTAAAGTTAGCCTCATACTTTGCGACATTCTCATCTTCCTTTTGCCTCAGACTTAGAAATTGTCTTTCCATATCCACTCAATGGTCACGAGGAAAGTATTTTTCTATGAAAATGTCTTTAAACTCCCTCCATTACATGTTTGATACTTTTTTATCTTCCTTTTTATTTTGGATTAATGACCACCATTGATCCGCATCTCCCGTGAGGCGATAAAATTCCATGACAATTTTTTCCCTTTCGCTACTCCCCAAAGCATGAAATATTCTCTATAAGGAAATTATCCATTTCTTAGATACTAATTTATTTTTACTCGCATTGAATATTGGTGGTTTTTTCTTCCTGAAGCGGTCTAACATTGATCCTCCGTGTTGTGGATCAGGGTGCGCCATACAGGTAAGGTTATTATTCATAACCTGAGTGAGTTGTTTGAGTATGGTGATAAGCTGATCAGCACCAATTGCTCCACCATCTCCACTATAATTACCTTTAGTAAGAGGGAAATACCTACATGGATTAAATTCATTGATATGGTTTCCATTCCTTCCACTAGGCTCCATTTCTAAACAACGGCGTACACTAGATTAGTTTATGAATCGCAATACATAATTCAAAACTTGTAAAACACTTAACATAAATTGAACAGTTTATGGATATAATCCATAATCATAAAAATGTTTTTTTTAGGAAGTATATACTCATAAAACCTTCATAATAGTTTGTAAAGAAAATGAGAATTATTCTAATCATATTCCCCAAGAGTGTCGTAACCAAGAGTGCAGCAAGACCCGTTATCGTGCACCAGTTCCCATTAGAGTCTATCTCAAAGTGGTGTTTTCGGGTTTTACCCCTAGGTACATCAATTCCAGATCCACCTCTACCTACTCGTATCCAGATAGGGATGTATTTCTTGTAAAACTCACAAAATATCTACAATACCAAAATTCTTGGAAGTTATTCTATACTAATCCTCAATGTCTATCTTAGGATAATGTTCTCTAATAAGATTTTTTCTAAATATAGTTTCCAAGAATTGTACTAAACTTCCTCTAATACCAACTCTAACACCCCAACCCCAGTTTCTTAGAGTCAGTGCGTTCTTACATAACATTGGCATGATACAAGGAATCATGTCTCAAAAGACTGATTAGTTTAGTATCCTTGGAAGTACTAGATACATTCATAAGTTTTACATTACATCATGAAATAAAAACATCAGAAAAATTTTGTCCCCTTTTTAAACACACTTATATCCTTATTATATCCTTATAGTTCAACCATAAAATACTTCTTCACATCCTATGAAAAATAAAACCTAGAAAGGGGTGAGCTCAGATGCTCAGTAAGGATAACAATATAGCACAAACTTTCATAAATAATAATAAACATTTAAGGAAATGTATAAGACTAAAAAAAATCCTTTTAAACTTAAACTTTATCATAATATGGAAAAGATAAAATAAAATAATTTCATTTACTTAATCACATGGATATTCTACTAGTCAAATAATCAAATGCAATATCAATATCCACCTTCATAATGATGGAATTCATAATTCCAGACTTCATAACCACATAGTCTAGGGCTTTTGCCAATAATACAAATAATATTTTGTCAGGGCCTTGTTCCAAGACACTAATTTGTCTCATGAGACCCACCTATGCATCGAGGAGCTATATCGGGCTCCACCCGTAACTTACTAAGTCCAATGCATTCCTCATATAAAAAGGTTTAAACATAAAATAAACATTCGTATTAAAAATATCATAATAAATGTCAATACTTTATCCATAAACCATGAATGGTGTAAAAATAACACATCCACATTCAAACATATCACAAAAACTTCAATTCAATATAGAAGATTTGTATCATAATAAACAACTTCAAACAAGCTTAAAATCCATCAAAGGATGTTGACATAGATGAAATCAAAAGTTTATTTAGAGAAATATATTTCTATTTTGAAATCATTTAAAAGTCATATAATTATAAAATAAAACATTTATTTTGAAAATATTCTTATAATCTTGTATGAGAAGCTTCAACAATGTTATAATGGAGGAAAATATCCACACCCACCATATAAGTTAAAAAAACATTCTTACCTTAATTTTGTCGGAAAGGTCATAAAGTACCTTAATTGGAAAACGATGGAAATATTCATTTATAAACATTTTATAAAAGTTCAAACAAGGTTATAAAGTACTTTAACCTATAGTCTTGTAAATAGTAATTTTTTTTGAAATATATTTTTAAGAAACACTGATGTGGATGATAAAGAGGTCCCAGTAGATACTTACGTAAAAACAACCTCAGATAATAAAGAGATTGTGAAATTAACCCTTACCTTTTAATTTTATTTAGTATATCGTATTTTAACCTCCTGTATAATAGTTAAAACATTTTTATTAAATTATAAAAGAACTATATACATGAATATGATATCATATATGACCCTCTAATATTTCTTTGTTAATAATATTTCAGTAGTATCATCGTTTCGGGTGTTAACTGATTCGTTTTACTTTATATGATTGGTTATTTAAGACATGTTTGTTATGGATAGGATGTATTTTATTCATATAAAAAATTATATTATGTTCATAAACATTATTTTTAATCATAAAATGAAAATTATTCTTGAATGATTAAGATGGGGAATGAATCTCATCGCGTTCGTGGAGACGATAATCTGTACGTATGAACGAGCGACAATATCATTATATTGATGGGGAAATCGTATGTAATTGGATGTTATATCATATATACAGAATCATTAACATGTTATATTTATTATTTACATCGGTTATATTCATTATTATACCCATCCAAATAATGAAGTGTCTGAATAACAAACTACACCACGATGTGGAGACGGCAAGCCGTACGTACGCACGTATGGTGAATTTCTCATTCATATGATGGATAGAATAATGAATACGGTTGTACCATTTTTATAATAACATCACAATATATAGAATATACTAGAAATATTATTTTATAATGGAAACAACAAATAAATAGGAAGTGGAAGAAGAAAAGAACTTGAAAGAGGTGATGGAATATAAACTCTTTTTCGGGTTCTTTATTTTGATATGATCAAAAGGGCTCTATAGGTTGGATTTATGACCAAAGGAAGGCCTCTAGGATGAAGGGAGGAAATTTGGGAGTATATTTTTGCATGTTTTGGCCGAGACAAATGGCCTTTTATGTGTGAAATTAAGAGAAAGGGAAGTTCCCTTTTATAAGAGAGGTGACGGTTGCTTTAGGAAAAGCTTGAAATATTATTTTATAATAAACTCATTTTCAGTTTCTAATTGCTCAAAAATGAATTATTTAGAGGATAAGGTGGGGATGGGTCAAAAGCCTCTCATCCCATAGGTTCTATATAGGTTTAGGTCACCATATTAACCTTATCTTTTAGATTTAACTCTTAGTTAAATAGTTTGACATTTACCATGTCTCTTTGTATTTTTATGTTATATGGTTAATAAAATTACTATAACAAGACAAGAGAACCCCATGTGGTTCATTATTAATATATATAACCTTATCTAATCCCTTTTTATGAACCTTGGATTTTTAGGAATATTATATCAATTAATAATATATTATTTGTTTTAAAAACTCAATTATGTCAACTTTGACACTATTTAGTATTTGGTTTTTATGAAAATCATAACAACATGATTAATTCGAAAAGAATTATTTAATCAACCCTAACATGTCATATTAACCTATAAAATTAGTGTAATTCATCAAAAGTCTAAAATTACTTTTATTCGGATAGTTATAATATCAATTATTTTAATCTTTTATTAATAAGGTAATTACTGCATCATCATTGTGTCATAAATAAATTAAATTATTTAATGTATAAAAATTAAAAATAAAATAAAATTATGTAGGAAATATTTTTATATTTATAATTAATATTTATAGTTGAATTTATCTTATGTATAACCCTATATTAAAATGGTTTAGTTATTAAACTTTAAATTTAACTCTTTTAACTATTCTTTAAATAAAATAATAATAAATGTTCCAATCTTATCCAAGTGGACCAAAATGGGTCATATTTTATTCTTAAGGTTTTTTTGGACGAATTATACTTATCCAATAGAATTAGTACATTTTTTAGGGTAATTATAATATCATTTTTACCCTTAATTACCCTATTTAATTTTTAACCGTGGTAAGTAAAAGTAAAAAGATACTATTCACCAAAAATTATTTTCATCTTATTGAACCAAATTTTACTTATTGATGTCAACTGTGTCTCTCAGATTTTTGAAATTCAACTCACAGAAGTGGTAAAATTAAGTTTTATGCAAATTTGCAAATGCTCTTAAGAGGTGGGTAAAAGACGGTAAAAAGTTCAATAAAATTTTTATATATCTAAACTTATTATAAAATGACTCCAATGAATTAAATTGAACATATATGGGTATTATGTATCTATTTTTATGTAAAATAAATTTAAATAAATAATTATTTAAATAAAAAACTTGATTTTAACCAATAACGCATTGTTTTTAACTATTCACCAAAAAATTGTAATTTTTCATAAAAATAAACAAAATTCATCCTAATCTAATTTTGATATTCCAAATTCAAAAATGAAGTCCATTTTGAAAAATAAAATTTATAAAATTTCAAAAAGTGGGTATTAATATTCATAACGGCTAGTTTGATTGGTCGTGGCGTGTTAAAACTCTAAGTTGCATTCAATGCAAGCTATTGTATTATTCAAAGGGAAACATACCATGGAAGCTTGGGGTGTTACATATACTCTCAAAATCCAACTTATCCTTCCAAAGACAATATTATCCATTCCCAAAATCATATACCCAAGTATGTATATACCATAATCATATACTCTCAATAACATACCTTTAGCAAAACCTATTTGAATATCCAAGATATTTAACCACAACAAGATTATATATTCCATAAAAAAAAATCTATATTTAACCCTTCAATAATATTAACCACTAGTTCATAATATCATACACTAGTCACTATATATCATAATCATAAAAATGAGATGAACTTTTCCAAAAATATCATGAATTAATTATCAATCTCATGTTTTCCAATTGTTATCTAACTTACTCCTTCATAATCAAACCACCCTTTTTTATCTCAACATCAAGCATATGTTAAACCTAAGATTTATCTAAACCTAAACCATGTGTTCTATAATAGTTATCCCTAAAATATAACCTTGTCATAGGAACACATTTCAATGTTATTGATACCATTTAATATATTCTTTAATACATTTAAAGAAAAACCAGTGAAGGAAAATCCTTAGATATTTTAGATAATTCTCATAACTTTTAGAATATACCAGAATAAAATTGATAAATATCACACAATAATTAGAGTAGATGATAATTTCATGATTTAATTTGTATTAAAATTTCATTATCACTACCTTAGGTTATACTAAGAAACTCACCTTTTCCATGACAATAGGAATACAATAAAATTATTAACCATTTATATATTATCTATTATTCAGTTATATGAAATAGTGGTTTCTAGATGTATAACTTTCTCAGCTTCATCTTCATGATCCAGTTACAAATAGATACAAGAACCAAAATATTTAATATATTATCCAAAATATGAATAAGAAAACATCAATCTAAATATTTCTTCCATTATCAAACCTTTATTTTTAATATATGATTCTTTCAGATCAACCTATGAACCACTTTGCTCAATCATTGGTTACCCATGGTAATTTTTATATTAGGTTCTCTAAAAAATTAATTAAAATAATTCTTAAATCATCCATAATGGTTCTTAAAGTGAATTTGATTAACCAAGTAATATTCCATAATATTTTCTATCCAGGTGTGCACTCTTAGACCCATTCATCACGTACTAGAGTAAAGATCATTTTGATGTTAAATAATCCTTTTTCACGGTGATTTACCCAAGGTTAATTTGTGCTATATTCACATCCACTATCCAGTATGAATAAAAGGATATAATTTCTAGGAAAATAATATACTCGATACTTTACTAAAACATTAAGATGTTATCATATACTTAGAATTTTTTCTTAGACTTTTCCCTAAGGCTCTAACTAAGTTTATCTTATTCTAATCCCCAAATAAAAAGGGAAATATTACCTTAATTTTACATCATATACTATACAATTGTTATTTATAAAATTCTTATCAACTATAAATTATCAACCCTTAAATTATCCTCAATAATCATCTTAATATCCAATTTTATCTAAATATTTCCTTTGATACCAGTTGTGATGCCCCATACCCACACTATTGAATATTGTTCCATAAACGAATACATTACATATTCACTTTGATACTGGATGTAAAATCCTAGATATAATCATTCTTAATTAAAAAATTACAGTGAATATTGAAACTCTTAAATTATAAAGGATCTTTTCAGGTTTAGGAATTTAGAGAAATAGGAAAAACAATAATTGGAAAATCCTATGTTCTTTGTATCAAATAAACATTTTTTATTATATATAAAACTACTTAATCAATAAAGGGTCTTCAATATCTCTTATAAATTCTTTAACATGTTTTATACTTCTAAAAATGTCATCTGTACTAATTTTCTTCATAACTCGGGTAAATCGAAACATAAGAAGGGGTGATCTCAAACTCTTAGTAAGGAAAAAATATAACTGAATCAATCATAGAATAAAAATGGACTAAATATTATGGTAGGAATAAGGAAACAAAACCAATCCATAATTAACATGAAACTAAGAGCATGATATATCCATGAAAATAAATTAAAACATGGATATCAATAATACTAATCTCATACTGATAGAATGAAAAAATTATAGACATCAAAATCCTACTATCAAGTTTATTTGATAAGAAAATTTACTTATTACCGAGACCATGCTCAAGACATCATGATGTTTGGGGAATGAATACACCAAATGCCCAAACGTGTTTTGTCTCGTGAGAGATATTAATGTATTTAGGGGATTTGTAATTATCATCCCACAAGTCACATGTTTAATTACAATTCATTCACTATAAGAGTCAATATAACTTTTAAAATTATTCCCTAAGGAATATATTACTGACTAAAACATGGATATCCATATATTAAGGAATATGGAATATCAATACATGATCAACCTGCATTAGTAATAAATAATCACCAAGAATTCAAATACTTTTCCTCATGTCAATAAAATAGATAACATAATCATAACCCATCTAGAGAGAGAAGGTGGATGGTCAAACAATATATAGTAAAAATTCCAATAATCATCTATATTAGAATAATAATATATGGTATGCTATTACTTTTCCCCATGTTAATAAATGGTATGAAATGATTATACCTATCCAAGAGAGGTGTATTGTCAAACAATTCATATTTATCATTCCAATAATCAATTGTATTGGAATAACAATATACCATATAAAAATAATTTTCCCCATGTCAATAAAATAAAATTATTTTTAGGTGAACATCATAAAATATTAATTATGTAAAATTTTACTTTTAAATCATATAGATCAATGGGTATATGGAAAAATCAATACTGGAATAAAAATATCATAATACATCTTGAGAAAGAAGGTGGATTATTTCAAAAGAACATTACCCAAGAGGTGAGAAATAATTATCAAAGGAATCATGTGGTAGGAATGTATATCCCCAGAAAAAATGATAGGGTACCACATAATATAATAAAATGGAATAATATACCTAACTTATATGAAATAAGTTCAAGAGAATGATCATAACTCAATGAAATAAACTTGAGTTTCAAAAAATCTCTTCTATTAAGAAAAATACTAAACAAATAACCACTTGAATAAAGGAAAATGATTTGGAAATTAAATCCCATTAAATAAAATTAAATCTATTATATTACGTTCATGGTATAGTAAATCAATAGAAAACCATACCAAGAGAACATGGTGCACAACATGTAACATGTCTCGAAGAATCAGAATTGAGTCTAAGAAAACTTTTACGTATTGAGTAACATTTTAATAAAAACCCCATTAAATATAAGTATTCTAATTAAACTATTAAAAACATACTTAAAATATAAATCATTCCATTATAAATTAAATAGATATTATATACAATGTATAAATTAAATTAGGTTTATAATACAAAACATGTCTCAAAAAGAAGAATTTAAGATGTGAAACCCTTACCTATTCTATAGAATTCCATGAACATACATTAACCTCATATATAAAAAACATTTCTATATTAATCACTTAATTAATAACAAAAATCATTTCCATTTTCATTTATAATTTTCATAAATACTCATTCTCTATATGAATCCTAATGATTTTCCACATCGGGTATTTATAGTTTTGATAGTTTATACTAGTTTCAAAATAGTGGTGTGTGTATTCATTATTCTTAAAAATATAATGATTAATAGATCATTAAATTTACTATTATGGATAATTTGTAATTATTTATGAATTTTCAAATTCCTTTAATGAGTTATTTAGACTTTATCCATGAAGATGAAATCGATAACAAGCATGTTTTGGTTATTCTTGCAATCAAGGGGTATTTTCATAATTAATGAATTAAATGTTGATATAACCATACCAGAACCACAAAAAACATTATTGACGTATTTATATCATATTATACTCTTAAATAAGTTCTCATATTCATTAATGACTTAAATTCGTAGTATTATTCAAGTAGTTGGTTACACCCACCTAAATATGAACATACAAATATTTAATGAATTATTATGAGATGGTTTTTATTACAGTATAATTATACAAGATGCATAATTACATTATTTAGTATTTATTAGTTTGATATATCATAATTTTAAGCAATTATAATGGTAATTAATGTATATGTAAATATTGCACATTTTGAATAAAAGGTTATCCTCTTAGTATGCTTATTTTAAATGATTAAATTAATGTTGATCATTTTTTGATCATTTAATTAATAGGTTCTATAATTTGTCATAAAATAACCTTAATTATATCATAAAAATACTATTTATCCATTAATACCATCCCTATATCCATCCTTGTAACGAGGTGATGGAAAATGAAACATGTTGTGTTGTGGAGGTGGTAGTCTGCTGAACACACAAACAATGGTTTTAGTTTTCTTAATGGACGGGGTATATGGAAAAAAATACCACTAATATAGTAACATTAAATTATATAAATTATACTAGTATAATTACATTAGTTTTAATAGAATAAATTTTAAAGAGGATAACTTAGGAGAAAACATAAGTATTTGATGATACTCAAGTTAGGGACTTGAATTTTGATTAGAAATATCCTTATAAACGAAGTCCTTATGTTAACTAATGGTGATAAAAAGATTTTGAAATTGGTATAGGGTTATTATATTAGAAAATTTTTATGTTTTTTGGAGTAAATTATAATAATAGGAGAGTCTTTAAGTTGTAAAGATGTTACCCTTTTATAATTGATGGTAAGGGTGGTTTTGAGAGTAACCCATACATTTTCAATAATTTAAGTTTACTATTAAAGTTTTAAAGGATAATAAATTTTAAAAAATTTGAGATTAAAATTAGTTTGGGTCAAAACTGACCTCCAAACTACATATTTAGACAAATTTGAGTGTTTTAAGGCATTTTTTTTAACATTTTATCTCTTAACCTAATTTACTTTTACCTTGTTAATTAATCTCTAACCATAATAATTAATTTTACTTAAAAATATTAATATTGATCATTTTACTTAATTAGATAAATATAATTCAAAATTTGGAAGTAATTTTATCAACTAAAATTAATAGAGGTGAGAAAAGATAATTTGAAAATTAATACACTTAATCATGTAAAAATAGTTTTTAAAGAAATATCATTTTTAAAATTTAAATTAATTTATAAGATAATATTATCATGGATACTAATTTTAATAAAATAAATTTATTTATTATAAAAAAATAATGTATATTATCATTTAAAGGAAATCAAAAATTGAATCTCCCTTGAAAATACGTGATTCAATGAAAATACCAAAAATAGTTTTTTTTCATTAATGCAACATTTTAGTTACTTCTAAAAATATAAGACATAGAATTTATATGAATAAATAAAATTATAAAATTCATAATATTATTTCATAGATTAATATTTGACCACCGAAAAGTTTTTTTAATCTTATATATCATATTATGATAAAGTCCTAAAAATTACATGTTTTGTGAAAACTATATTTTTCAACTAAAAACCAACCTTTTAAAAAACTTAAAAATTAATACTAAGTCAGTTTTGATATGATGAATTAAAAAATGAAGTTAAACATTATTAATTTAAAATTCCAAAATTTATAAATTTATTTTTTCAATAAAATAATAAAATTTAATGAAAACCCTTTTTAATTGTAAAACTGATATTTTCAAATATTAACTTTTATAATTATTATTTCATATCATTTACCAACTAAATTAGGGTTAGCCAATTATTAATATCAAACATAATTTATCATTAATCATATGTTTCTTAAAATTGAAATGTGTATCAAATAAAAGATTTTTTTTAGAAAAATGCATTTCTAAATAATAAATGATATTATTAGTCATTTTAGGTAAACTAATTTAATTTAATTCATTTTAAAGGTATCATTTATTATCTATACACATATAATTCATTAATAGGTTACTCTTAATCATTATCACTAATTTGATGGCTATGTTTTTAACAGTTATACTTAAATATTTGAATTTTATCTATATATATTGTGGTTTTGTTTAAGTTTTGTGTTGTGTGTATAGAAAGATATCGAACACATTAAACTCATTTAAAGGAAGTGATATATTAAAATAATGGGGTTGTTATTCCGAAATACCAAACACAATAGGATGAAAAATGAATAGCTTAGGAAAATTCATCCCCTTACAACAAGCCAAACCAACACACCACCTTCCTGAGTTGTTTTATGACCTAAAATGGTCCAACATATTACAGTGGTAACTTACCTTTCCTTACTAACCAATGGTCTTCCAACTGAGGAGAAACCCTAAGAAACACCAAATCACTAAGATGAAATTTCAAAAGATGTCATCATAAATCATGATATTACTTTTGACAACTCTAAGATATTTTAACCTCTTTAGGATCAACTGAACCTTCTATGTATTTTCTTGAATGATGCACGTCTCCAGAAAGGAACGCTCACCCAATTATGTCCAACTAAGTGTATATTGATATTTTCATCCATATAGAACCTTAAATGAATCCATCTTAATTTAATATTGATAATTTTTGTTATAGGGAAACTCAACCAATGATAAATGTTTCTTTCAAGAGCCATCAAAATCAAGTTGGTGTGTTCAGAGAAGGTCCTCAAGAATTTGGTGGCTTACTCAGTTTGTCCATCCATCTGAATATTATATGTTGTGATAAAATTAATATCAATTTATTCTTTATGATCTTCCCAAAAATGATACTTGAAGCATTTATCTCTATCAGATACAATTCCAAAAGGCACACCATGAGTCTCACGATCTTTTAGATAAAAAGGTGTTTAATCTCCTCTACCATTGGTGACTACATAATGGGTAGAAAGTGATATAATTTATTCAAATAACCAAAACCACCCAAATATAATCCTTTATAGTTGAATTATGAGGAAAAAAAATCACAAAATTCATTAAGTTCTCATCTTAATTCCATACCAAAATAAGAAGGGGCTATAATAAACCAGCTAGCCTCTGATGCTCGACATTTGATCATTTTATTGGTGATCCAATAAGACTTAAAATCAGAAACTGGACACCTCATATAGGGAAACTAATATTGGTATTTCATATCATAAAAAAATTTTGGTAGCCCAGGGGTGAACGGTCGAAGAAGAGTGGTTCCCACTCTCCATAAACTTCTACCTCAAATCCAAGGGAATAACAAGAATATTCTAAAATAGAATAAAAACATATGGACATAAATACCAATCAACTAAGATCCCCTCCAACATTTATAATGTTTTTAATATGGTAGAAATATAGATCCTCTACCTAAACAAGTTTAACTGGATCATATAAGGAAGGTGTTTCCTAAAAATAAGCCAAAATAACCTACCCATCCTCCTCTTCCACATCCATCTTCTTCCCCAAAAAATAACCCCATAAAGTTCCATTCCTCTAGGTATTCCATTACTTTTTAGGTCAATATTTTCTTTCTCAATTAATCAGTTAACATGTTCTCTTATTTTGGGGTATAAACTATATCTAAGTAAAAATACTAGATATACTCTTACTAGTATCTATGTTAAAGGTTCAAATACCACTAGGTGAAAATGTAATTCACAATTTTATGGTTAGAACACACCATAAACCAATCCTAAAAAATATAGTGGCACCATATCTTTAATGTTAAATTATAGTTACTAACTCAAAGTCTTGAGTGGAGTAATTATTATTGTGAGGTATTAACTAGAGAATTCCATATTTCACCACGTGATTAATCTATGTCATCATGCAACCCAATCCCAAAATTGAAGTATCGCAATACATGGAATAACACTGAACTAGCTCGTGGAAAATAAGAATATGGGTAAAAGTAAACCTCACTTTTAGCTCCTTAAAAGGCCTTTGAAACTTCATGACCAATTATAACTTCACCCCATTTTGGGTGAAAGTTTCCAAATGAAATTCTAACCTAAAATGTCTAGGATGAATTGCCTATAATCATTATTATGGAGCAATAAGTTCTAAATATCAAACATTTTATTAGGAAAATCCCAATAAATCATTTTTGGAAGCTTTTTAGGATCTAATGAGACACATTTTTTAGATATCACATGACCCAAGAATCTCACCACCTAAATTCAGAGCTATAATTAAGATATCTTAGATTATAAGTGATTTTAACTCATGGTTTCCAAAAAAATAACTAAATGGTCCTCATGATGATCCCTCATCTTAGAGTATACTAGTATTTCATTCATAAACACCTCCATGAAGGAATAAAAATAGATTTGAAATATTTATCTCATCAAACCCATGAAAATAATAGGATCACTAGTATGGCTGAATGGAATAACCAAATACTCATAATTCTTATACGTTCTCCTGAAAACGTTCTAAGGAACATCTTCTTATCAAACCATCAACTGATGTTATAACAATTTCATGTCGATTTTCAAAACCACTTATCTCCCCAAATATGGTCAATGAAATAATCATTTCTGGGAAATGGGTACTTATTATTAATGGTATCCTAGTTGATATTTTAGTAATTGATGTAAATTTGGAGGCTTCTGTTTTCCTTCTTTACAAGGATAACTGGAGATTCAAATGTTGAAAAACTTGATCAAATATATACCTTACCTTCAAGATCCTCTAAATAAACTATAAAAATCTTTTTCGTGGGGGGAACCATATAATAAGATACAAAAATATGGGAATAATCCTATGATGTAATTCGATAGATAATTCTACCTCCCTCTAGGGAAGAAAACCAAAAAGATCATTTTTAAAGACCTCCAGATACCAGTTTAAAACCACTAGAATATGAAAAAATAAACCCTTATCAACCACATCAAATACAAACCTTGACAACTAGAACAAGATCAAGATAAAATCTGGGGAAACCAGTTCTTCCCTCTCACCATGGGTCCTCCTAATCCTAAAAATGTGAGTGTTTCCATTGGGAAATAAGAAATAAAATATATAATTATTGTAATTGATCTACTCCTTAAATACCTTTAATCCATTCTATACCAATAAGGAGATGAAAAAATTCCATGATAAGGACCAAATAATCCCACACAATCTCAAAATCAACAATCATGACCCAGATCTCGATAATCTTAAAGCCCTTCCCCTTCCTCATTCCCAATGGAGTGTAAAGATCCATTATAAATGGAATAAAATATTTTTGTATCCCTAAAGAATCAATCAATTTGAATGAAATAATCTAACAAAGTAAATTTGTGTCAAATGATTCCAAAGATATGTAAGAATTCACAACAACCATACCTCTCACAGTTGTGGGATTGGCTTTCGAATCCTATAAAATATGCCCTTTTGTGTATAAGATCCAAGATTCAGGCTCACTATGAGGTTTCATAGTGTCATGGGAGTATCCTTTTTCCTGAGGGTGAGAATACACCCCCTTTAATAAATCATAATTCACTTGAAAACCCCTAGTATGAGAAGAATCCACCTTACTACCCTAAGGATGGAACCTATAAAATGTTTGAGATTTCCTAGGTGTCCACAATGAGGGTAAGTATTTGGAGCCTCCTGGTAGACTTTATTAGTGTTTTAAGGCCTCCCACGCTAATAATAAAAAATTATATTACATCTTAAAGACTCTATAGAAGAAAAATCAGGATATTTCATGCTACCACCACTACCCCATTGAGTATACTCAAATTTCTTCTTTTGACCCAAGGAACATATTTGAAATCCCCTATTTTTGTTGGGGGACCTCTCATACAAGTAAAACTTGATATTTATGCCATGGCCATCATCACCTTTACACTAACCTCACATAGGTCAATAAAATAAATAAGAATATCCTCAATATGTTCTTTATTTTTAAGACCAGTACAAAATAACGAGACCTTATATAACCATTCATGAGTATATTGGGTGAGATATGAACTAACTCAGTGAATTGAGTGGAGTATTCTATGATCGAATGATATTTTTAATTGAGAATCATAAACTCCCTATATTTTTTTGTTCTTAATGTATCAGGAGAAAACTATTGGTTTAAAATTTTCTTGACCATAGTCTAATAAAGTTCTACATAGATCATAAACAACATGATTGAGTCACACCACCTTCGCCCATGCCCTTACAAAACATAGGTGAAAAAAAACCATGGATGTCTAAGGGGTTTGGTGAAATCAAAATATATGTTCAATCTACTCTATCCATTATTCCGTTTCATGAGTCCCTTGGTTACTTCAAAATGATATTGTATTCTACTTTTGGAATCTTGGGTATGATCCATCATTTATTATTTTCGAAGATCACTATGTTGTCTATGTGATTTAATGTTTTATATAACTAATTCATTAATATTGGATTCCACAGGTGGATTGGACTGTGACTTATTCTCTATGGATTCCTTCATCGAATTCCTATGAGTCCTTTTGGGAGGCATGATCTATAAAGAAAAAAACAAAAAATGCACTCGATAACAAATTTTAATTTCAAAATCATCAATCCAATAAAAAACCCATTCAATAACACTTAAAAATATAATGAAAATAATCTCATCAATTTCAAATATAAAAGGTGTGAAAATTGGAAAATTAAATCATTTTACCATTGTGCATTGTTAGGCCTCACAATTTAGAAAATAATATTCCAACCATGAAAAATGGAACTATATTAGTTGAAAACCCAGTTGCATGATTCTCGTGAGGTTTATACTGACCATGTGTCTAAACTGTGCCTATGTTTTCCTCCCCTATTTCACCCTAAAACTCAAAATTTTCCAAAAAAACACATGGTTTCTTCCCTAACCCACAATTGATAGTAAAAAACATCAAATCTTAGAAAAAAACTCAAAATGGTTTTTAATCTAAGAAAAACGTCCCAACCACCCATGGTAGCTCGAGGTTTGGCATGAAGAAGAGATAGTTAGGAACTCCTCAATGTATACCTCTTATGATCTGATGATCCTATCTCCATACTAGCTTAACTAACCCAATAAAAAGACTCTGATGTACTTTTTTAATAAATCAAGCTAGGTATACATGATATGTCACCCGACCTAGATCTCTATAATGCCTTAAGCATGTTTCAAATTTCCGAGGTCTAGAGAAAAGCACTAGGATATCAAAATTTAACCTTTAGGAATAGTTTCACCCTTGAAATAAAAAAACAATACACATATTCCTCCTACAGTTACATCATGAAATATTTATAAGTCATATTCTGATGCGATCAATAAGTAGTTTTAGAATACCTAATGAATAAAATAGAGTACAACATAGAAACAGAGGTAATAGTAACAATATAAAACTCATAAAAATAAAACTAACATAAAAAAGATGGTAAAAAACATCCATATAAAACGATTCAAAAATACATTAAAAGTTATAGAGACCAATTTAAAACAAAAAAAAACTCAACTAAGGATCCCAAAATATTCCACATTATCCCAAACACCTCATGATAATCAGTCACCACTATAAACATACCTAGTAAGGATGATGAAAATTAAGAGGTGCTGCTAAACTACACGATACTCTTCCCTTTACATGTAACATAAAAATCCAATTTTTCATACACCAAAATGAAATATATAGGGGGTAAGTAAAATCATATTAGGATACCACCATGAATCTACATAACACCTTTCCCAATTAAAACCATTAATTATTATTCGAAAACCATTTTAAAATACCTTTCCATTTTAAAAAATAATTCATGAATCTATTTGGTTTTATAAAACAAATTCCAACATTTATAAGCATAAGACAATCACATGGGATAAATGAGGGTAATAAAAATTAGTCACCTAATCATAAATAGAATTAGAGTTTGTAAAAAGAGGTGCATCATCTCAAGTATAATATAAGAAACATGATAAGACCTTATGCATGTTGGTTCAAAAGGTAACTAGGAATCACTCATGGAACACAGGTTTTCCAATATGATCTTAAATAAGAAAGATAGACCAAGACCTTTTGATTCCTCTAAAAAATAACCCCTAGCTAACTCATTCCTAAATATTAGGAAGCACTTTCCCCTTTACCTACCTATGTAAGTTCTTCCTTATTACCACACAATCAAACCCCGTGAAAAATCAATATCCAAGATAGACAATAACAACCCACAATCAAGAATATAACCTACAATCACATTTACCTTAAAAATATTTGTTAGAAACTATTTTTAAATAAATTAGTAATTATTAAACTTTTTAATAACCACATTATAGGTGTGAAATTTATTTTTAATGAAAAACCATGGGAACCCAACAATAGTGACACCAAAATCCAAATAACACAAGGTTCCACACAAAATCATCCTCAAGTAATTAATTTCAAATATATTACATTAATATACCAAAGGAAATATCAATAACGTTAGGAATTCCAAATGAAATGATATGTTATGTGGAGACACCAACCTTAGATTAAATAAAAATGTGTCACATTTTCAAAAAAAATCCAATAATAGAATGATCAGGATCCTCTTGTAACGTCTCAGACCTAGATGCCACTCAACAGTGCCGCGAGCCCAGTGGGATACCTGGCCTCAAGAACATATCCCCAAACAACATAGGATTATTACTAGAAACAAGGGTCTAGGTGAATCATTGGGGAGACTATTCCCTCATTACAGGAGTATATCACAGTAGAAATCAATAAAATACAGATATCAAACACAGTAATACAAGAAGATAATCGATATATAGAAGGAATAGATAAAAATATCAAAAGATGGATCATATATAATGATGCAGATGATACATGAATCCAGAACAAATCCAAAATAGGTGCATAAAATATAGTATAATACAAGTATCCAAAATTAAAAAAGACAAAAATGTTCCTGTACCATCACAAGCCTCATCTTGGTCTCATTCTCCCCTACTCTAAAGAGATGATCAAAAACCAGTGTTAGGGTGATTTCCCCCATTATCACCTATAACCATATAAACTATTTGGGTCCCTAAGGAGGCCAAAATAGGGTGTGAGACAAACATCTCAGTAGGTTTTCACCCAAATATCTATAAAATTATACAGTGTGAAATATAACAAGCTAAGAAGGTAAATAGTAAGAAGGTGAAAAATACAAAATTAAGGGTAGTGCCCATGGAACATACACTAATAAAAAAGTGGGAATTTCTAGCCTCTCAAGGATCACTGAAAAACTAGTGTGAGATTCTATAAAAGGAATCTATAAGACATATAAATAAATAACACGGACTCATCATACTCCCATACATATCAAGTCACCACGACCTCGTTATATACTCAAACTAAATCACATTACCACAACCTTGTCGTATCAACTAAAGTATTAGGATACAAAAAGGCCAGATCCAAGGTGTCAAGACGAAGGAATCCTTTTCAAGTCTTAGGAGAATATTGATGGAATCTTGGTATAGGCACTGGTTGGAGTCCTAGGATCATTTCATAAGAGACAAGTCCAATGCAAGTCTAATTAATCCAGATCCAAGGGGTATAAAGGTACAAGGCATCATACGAAGTCAAGACCCAAGGGGAATATTTAACCCAAGGCATCCAACACTGCATTCATGATCCATGGAGAGCTGTCTATGGAATCCATACAAATATTCATCCATTTTATAACATTTAACAATCAAATTTATATATGAATTTACCCACTCATATATTCATATTCATTAAATTCCATATAATGAGTATACCATCTCATTTATCATCAATTTCAATTAGATACGTCACATGGGTATACCCACCCATTTATCACCATTCACAGTTTAACATATTCCATGGGTATACCCACACATTCAATTAAATCCATCTAATCCATTAAACACAACACATTTTCCATTACACATTTTATAAATTCAACAATTAACCAATTCAATTTCAATATAATAATTCAATATAAAGGAGGAAAATAATCTCCTAACCTACCCATTCAACTTATTCCATTTATAATTGGACTCTTGTAACAAGGTAACCCAAAAAACACCCCTTGGGTTGTTTAACATGGCATAACCAAGGTATTTCCATATGGTTCACCCCATGGGTGACCTTCGTTCGGGAAACAGGTATAAACGCATCCCAATGGTGATGGTACCTGGACACTTAGTTGGATCCGATGGGTTAGGAATTTAAGATTCTTGCATCACTGGAATGAAGAAAAAATTTTTACTCAAGAGATCTAGTCCCGGTATGGTCTGAGGATCAAATGTTGTTTAAATAGAGTACAAAAATAAAACAAATTAATTCCTCATTTCGATTCATAGCGTGCATGACCATCATAGGTTGTCAGTGTATGTTGCTCAAAAGATCAGATGTTGAATCCCTCTAGATCATCCACACTTGATTCTTGAATCTGTGCATGCATAGTTTATTGTATTTTGGTTGCAAGCGTAGATCTTTGATGATTGCTTCGACGTAGGGATGGTCACCATGTTCCTATGACTTCAATCTAGGAAGTCAAACTTGGATTGATCATTCTATTGAGCATTTATCTCTCTAAGAATTAGGAGGAGAGATAATCTATCGATCCCAATTGAATGAAATGTCGCATTGGAAGAGATTCTATCCACTTATATAGTGGAAATCTATAATACCCATTTTGGGCTCCTAGTCCCCCAAGAAATTAAAATCCACTATATAAGTATTATAAATAATTATTTATAAAAAACTAAACTGCACCATAAATATTATTTCTATTTTATCAATTAGATTTAATATATATTAAATATATTATGTGATAATTTTGAAACATTAACTCGACTCGCATCTCCTAATAATTTTTAAAGAAACTAGAATATTAAATTAATATTTGTTTGAATAATATTTATCATTATATTTACCTAGTCACTTGTAAATGCTGGTAATAAATTAATTCAAACCAATTATTCCTTACTTGAATAATAATGAATTTATTTATTTCTTGTTGATAGATATAACTTGGATAATACCCAAACACTGTGGTGGGGACCACTAAGTCATATATTCTTATTCAACTTAATAGGGCAGATTCTCAAATTGATAGTGTGTGTGACCCTCTAGGACCTTATCTCAATAGTTGTTAATAACATTCACAAACCAAGAGTGTGGTCCAACAACCCATTAAGGCCCCTAAAGAGATAAGGAAAAATTCATAGCAATGACTAAGAACCTATAAACATGAACTATGTAATATAATCACCTTTTCATCGATGTCTCATAAGGAATGATGCATACTTGTGTCATCATCATTTTCTTGCTCTATTATTTGTTGATCTATCAGGAAAATTTTTACCATTGGCTACCATGTCTATGGATTTATGAAGGTACTACCATCATAATAAACCAGACCCAAGATATCTCTTTCTCAACTCGAAAGTGACAAATCCTATCTTGATTATTCAATCAATTTCATTCCACCAATGATGTACCCAAAACAAACTACCTCACTACGACTTCAAGGTCATGTTTTTTCCCTTACATCAAATTACGTGATCAAATGACATACGTTGGTTGTAACGACCCAGAACTCTATTAATGAAATTTTCCTTCTTATATTTATTTCATATAGTATATTTCATATAAAGTAACTTATAGATCACAATAATAAAATCATATATGAATAATGAATATAATAAGAGGTATTTATAGATGCTAAGGAACCTATACTGATTAAATAGTAACATGCCCTTAGGAATAGTAATGTGACCCTTAAGAATATTGAACCAGCCAATAGAATAGTAACCTCACCATTGAATTTATAGATAAAATTTGGTCATCTTATAAATTAAATCATGATATAATTATATCATAGTATAAGTAAATTAATATTTTAAATATTAATATTTAAGTGTTGGTATTTTTGTAAGTCATAAATATTTAATTACAATATTATAATTAATAAAATGATTTAAAAGTAAATTTATTTTAATAAAAATTATTCATAAATCAATATTTTGTTGTATTATTATTTTAGGATTAGTTTATGAGGCCTTAGTTAATTTTTTAAAGTGTTAGAAAATCAGTTATAAATTTCAAACTATATTTTTCAAGTAAATAACGATTTTAATTAAAAATTCGAATTTATCATATTTATAAAATTATTTTCATAAAATTAAATTCTTTTTTTTAATTCTACACATAAAAAAATTTTAGGGTTAATTTTCAATATTTTTCTAAAATACATGACTTTTTAGTGAATAGTAAAATACGGTAATTTATAGTATAAATACATTATAAGCTAAATACATCATTCCTTGTGTCATGTATGATGTAATAAAAATTGGTTGGAAATAAAACTCACTTATTACTATATTTAGTCACAATAATCAACACTGTTTCTTGTATTGATAAAAATAATAAATTAATAAATTAAATAATGAGAAATGACCCCTCTCCTCCACTATAAATATCATCCCTCAACACCCTTTCTCCTCACACCACTAAGCTTTGAAGCTTGTAAAAATTATGCCCAAATAATCTTCCCTAGTCTCTAATAATGTCAATGTGATCTTGGTCTCCTCAAAAGAACAAAACCAATTCCTTTGAGGAGGTTCTCAAGGAGGAGTGTTCTAGAGGTAAAATCCTCTTCCTTTTCCTTTTAATTTTCTTTTAAAGTTCTTTTCTTTAATTTTAATCTCCTCACCTCATATGTACAAATAATCATGAAAACTCTAGTATCATATATATACTATAATGATATCATGTTAATGTAATTTCCTTACTCAAACTCTTTTCTCTCCCTCTTTTATTTTAAAAACAAAATCATCGTGTAAGAGGTGTCGATTTACAACCTTCAAGGATGACGAATTTTCATTCTTCAATTTCTCCTTTAAATATAGTAATGAAATAATTTTTATGGTTAAAAAATACTGTAATATATGTATTAAAACCTTTCTTATGTACTGGTATTCAAATATTTACATAATACTAAACTATAAAATAAAATGAGTTTGTTATGATCAATAACTATCGTAATAATGAAAACGATTATCACCAAATATCTAATCTAATGATTCATACTCATACCCTAGAAAAAATGATATATATAACCATTTACACTTATTTATGTTCATTAATATCATATAAATTTAATTCTAGAGAATTATACCCATTCCACATGAACTTTCATAGTCATATACAAGTATACCAATCGTGAAAATGAAGGAAATGAATGCTCATGAGAAATAAAATTCCATCTTATAACTCATAAAAAAGGCCATAAATGAAAATAATAAAATATAATAAATCAAATAAATGTAAATAAGGTTATTAATTAATTAATTAATGGATTTAATTTTATTATACATGATGTAAAGGTCAAGTGCGAAACACATTCAGATATAAGTTAAGGGTTTTCTACCCGAACAACCAATTTCTTTTGGGTTACTCTTTTTTCTCTATTTACCCAATTAAATACTTAATTATTTTTATTTAATCCTCCTAAATTATGTTTAAATTTTCTATATATATGTACCAATCATAATCCTTCTTTATTTTATGGTTAGTTTTATGTTTTAAAAGTATCTTTCTCAAATTCTTCCCGATAAACAAGCCTGATTCAATGGAACTTCTCAAATTCTTACCTATTTTCAAGTTCACTCTATAATCTGTTTTAAGCCATCATTATTTTTTATAAAATAAATCATTTTATAATTAAAAAAATATATTAGTTCAATTCTGGTTTTATACAAATATGTTTCCAAAAGTATACTTCTTTTCAAAGTAAAAGGGTATTTCTCTCAAGTTTACTCGACGATTTTATAAGAGTATTTACATCTATTTCAAAACACTTGTTGATTATTAGGTTTAATTGGGTTTAATATTTAATGATATCATCTACCATATTTTATTTAATGGTTTTTCATTAGTTTTATTCTGGATGTTCTATCTTGATAACATTCACCATATTACTCTAAATGGTTAGTAATTTTTTTTACTAATCGGGGAAAGTTATTGATATTTTATATGACAGTTTAAATATGAATGTATATGTTGATCACGCTTATAACCTTTAATATGAGGAAATTATTATACTTAGTAAGTTATGGGTGTTGTCGTTTATATACCCTTGATACATTGATAGATCTCATGAGACAAACTAGCTTGGGATTTTACCCATTATGTATGGTGTCTTGGACGAGGCATTGACAATATGATTATGATGTATAGTATTATGAATTCCCTTGTTATAAATATATTAATTGTTTTTTCATGTGATTATTCAACTAATAAAATATCCATGGTTATATTTTATTATGGAATTATCAGTTTTTAATTGCATCCATTTTATTCTCAAGTTTATCTTTAATAGCATGTGTACTTTTAGTTATTCCCCATGATTAATATTTTTTCACTTTATTATTTACCCTTAATAAGAATCTAATCTCACCCACGTTTTATGTTTTATTTATCCCCAGGAACAAAATATGTATATTATGAATGACTTGCAAGGATAATCTAGTTTTTTATTGGTGTTTACAAAATAGTTAATATGTTGTAATTAATTTCAAGTTGTAATGATACTATTATGTATGTATTTGGTTTTCTAATTCTACTAAACTATTCGTTCCTTTGGGATATGAATTACTTGTTTATATTCCAATGTAATAAAATAAGGCACCAACTCTGGGAAACTTGATTTTAGGTCCTTACAGTTGGTATCAGAGGAATTTTAGTAAAAACCTTGGAAACCAGATTTTGAAAACATTGATTAGGGAACATAACCCTAAGATATAATTTGAGGATAAACATAGAAGAATATCTTATAATTTTGGAAATGTATATATGATGTGAGTATTCATATAAATATATATTTTTATAGATACTACAAGTTTTTGTGGTTCAGGCACAGACGTACCTAGGGGAAAAAAACTCTAACAAGTTGTCCTGAGCCTGACTTGGGGTAACCTGGTACACAACAATGGTCCTTACCATGAAACTGGTTTGACACTCATGAGGGATATTCTTAGGATATTTAAAATTTTCTTTACAAACCATTATGATGGATTTAAAAGTAAATATGTCCCCAAAGAAATTGTGTTTATGATTTTGAGATTCATTATGCATAAAACTTTAATTTAAGCTATGTGTTTTTATAGTGTGAGATTAAACATTACAATTACTAACCTAATCTAGTATATGACATTATTTAGAAATGGATACTAGTGGAAGGAATATAAGTCATATCAATGCATATATCCCATGTAGGTATTTTCCTCCTATGCAAGATAATGATATTGTTGTCGGAGCTGTGACTAGTGTTGAGAAACTTATAACTATACTGGGATAGCTGACTTAGGTTATGAAAAATAACCTTACCCATATGAAGCATCCAAATACACAATGTGGAGGAGAACTTTTAGATATATTTATGTGATAAAAACTTCCATAATTCAAGGGGACTACAAACCCATTTGTAGCTGAGTAGTGGAAAAGTTCCTTTGAGAAGATATTTCTCACTTTGGGAAGTAGAAAAAGGGAGAAGGTTGTCATGGTAGTTTTTTTCTATCAGGAGATATGGATCAATGGTGGTCACTAATCCAAAACAAAATGGATAAGGAAGAAATTACAAATATGGAATGTATTAATTTTAAGTAAATTTTCCAAGAAAAATATTTTCCTTGTGAATAATGAGTGGATATGGAAAGAAAATTCTTCAATTTGAGATAGAAAGAGGATGAGAATGTTACCAAGTATGAAGCCAACTTTAAAAGATTAGAAAGGAATGTTGTGGACTACATACATAATCCAAGGAGAAATATTGATCGATTATTTGATTTTTAAAAACCATTCATCTGAAGGGAACTAGTATCCCAAAATTTCTCATCATATGAGGATATAGTTTCATGTGATATCAAGATAGAAAAATAATTCTCTAAGTCTTATGAATTTAAAGGAATGTAAGAGAAGAAGAGGGTTTCTGAAAAATCTGGAAAAAAAATAATGGAAAGGGAAAGAAGGTAAGAATTGATTTTCCATCCGGTGATAATTTTGGGAAGAAACAACCTGGTATTTTCTTGAAGGGTATGGGTTTTTGTTACAAGTTTAGAGGAAAATTCCACTAATCCCATGATTTCAAGGGAAATAAAGAAGGTACCAATGTTTAATTCTACAATTGTAAAGATATGGGACATTATAAAAATGATTGTTCTATGAGACAAGGAAACATTCCCCAAATAATGACAAGGGAGTAAGTCCAAGATTATGAGGTCACAATAGTGGAGGTTGAAGTTCCTAACGATGTGGTTATAGGTACATCAATCATATCCTCAAATTTATCTAAATCCTTATTTGATTTGAGGACATCACATTCATTTATATCTTCCTGATTTTCATTAAAAATTATATATTTACTATTCTTCTTAACAAGGTATTTGTTAGTCAAAACCCCTAAGGGAAGTCTTATTGCAACAAAGATGTGTCAGGATGTTCCCATTATGGAATATAAACGTGCTTTATCTACTTATTTTATCATTATACATATGGTATCTTTGACATAATACTCATTATGAATTGTCTTTCAGAATATGATATTATAATATATTGCAAGAAGAAGGAAATTACAATTTATGAGGAAGGTTTAGAATCCATTATCTTTAGAGAAGAAACATCACCATCTGATTCCCATATATATCCACCCCTAGTAGCTCTATTGAATTCAATGCTTGGGGAGAAAGAGAATGAAATACCTGTGGATAAGTAAATAAATCATTAAATTGATGATGTACCTATTGTACAAGAATACATTGATGTATTTCTAGAGGATTTATATAGACATCCTCCATAGCGGGAATTTGAGTTCCCTATTGATTTAATTCCTCGTTCAAGACCTATATCAAAGACTCCTTATAGAATATACATAGAAGAATTAGTATAACTGAAGAGAACAACTAAATAAATTGAGTGATAAAGTATTTATACACCCTAGTGTTTCTTCATAAAGATCCCTTATTCTCTTTATCAAGAAGAAATATGGGTCCATGAGGCAATGTATTTATTATAGGGAAATCAATGATATTACGATAAAGAATAAGCATCATCTTCCTCACATTGATGATTTATTTGATCAACATCATAGAGACCAATATTTTTCAAAGATTGATCTTTGATATGGATATCATCAGTTGCGTGTGGGGAATGAAGATATTCTAAATATATAATTTTGAACCAGATATGGGCATTAAGAGTTTACAGTAATTTCTATTGAACTAACTAATTCACCCGCTATTATCATGGATCTAAAGAATAGATTTTTTAAGGAATATCTTGATGAATATTTTGTGGTATACTCAAAAATCTATGAAGATCACGAGAATCACTGGTACATTATTTTTAATACTTATAGAATAAATAAGTTCTATGGGAAGTTTATCATGTGTGAAATCTGGCTTCATATAGTTTCTTTTATTGGCTTTATTATCTATAAGGATGGAATCTTAGTTGATCTTATGAAGAAAAAAGAAGTTCAAGAATGGCCTACCCTAATGAACATAACTAAGGTATGTAGTTTTATTGGTTTAGCAGGTTATTATCGGAATTTCATTCAGAACTTTGCCTGATTATCTAACCTGTTAACCAAAATTACTCATAAAGGGTTTAAGTTCATATGGAAAAAATAATGTGATGAATTTTTTGAAGAATTAAAGAGGATATTGGTGAATTATCTGATCCTGACTCACCATTGGAAAATTGTGGGTTTTTGATTTATAGTGATGCATCAAAGAAAAGACTTTGTTGTGTCCTTATGTGGAATGAAAGATTTATTTCATATGCATCAAGGAAATTAAAAACTCATTAAAAAAACTATCCAACTCACGATCTTGAGTTATCAGCTGTAATTTTTTCTCTGAATATATAGAGACACTATCTGTATGGAAAAAGATATGAGATATATACATATCAAAAGTGATTGAAATATATCTTCTCACAACTCAACATTAGGAAAAGTAAATGGCTCTAGATGCTCAAGGATTATGATTTTTCAATACACTACCACCCTGGGAAGGCGAATAAGGTACTAGATGCATTGAGTAGGAAGGATCAAGGAGTTATGAACAAAATGAGGATTAATAACGATCTTATGTATATAGATATAGAAAAGATAGATATGATAATTATCAAGGAAGGTAAAACATCTTTACCTTTTCAAATGGTTGCCTAACCATCTTTATTAGAAATGACTAAAAGTTATCAGTCAGACAATGAGAATATTAAAATAAAATTAAAGCTATGAAATATGGGCAGTTGGAAGACTTCATGTATGAGGGTGGAATTCTAAAATTTGAGAAGATGATTTGTGTTCCCTCTATACCCGAGCTAAAAAGAGAGTTATTGGATGATTACCATAGTTAAAATTTCTCTATAAAACCTAGTATCACTAAGATATATAGATATTTTAAGGAACATTTCTAGTGGGATAACATGAAGCAGGAAATTTCCAATTATGTATCAAGATATTTAGTCTGTCAACAAGTGAAGGCTGAAAGACAACAACCTAGTGGAGTCATGCTACGTTTGCCTATTCCTATATGGAAATGGGATGATATCACCATGGATTTTTTCATTGAATTACCAAAAACCCCATTAAATTATTATGCAATATGAGTGAGTGTTGATCGACTTACCAAATCTTCAAATTTTCTCACTATAAGGGAGGATTTTCCACTGGAGAGCCTTGAACAAATCTATATTGATGAAGTTGTAAAACTTCATGGAACAAATATTTCAACAGTTTCTTATCATGATCCATGATTTACATAAAAATTATAGAAAAGTATTTAGAAATTATTGGATACCGAGCTTCATTTGTGTATTGATTATCACCCTCTAACTGACAGGAAGTCAAAAAGGATGATCCAAACATTAGAAGACGTGTTGAGATCATGCTCACTTTATTTTCAAGGTTTGTGGGATTAGTATTTACCTTTGATATATTTTTACTCTAATAATATTTTTCATTATAGTATTAAAATATCACCATATAAAGCATTGTACGGAAATAGGTGTCATATACCAACATGTTGGGATGAATTTTGTGAAATGAAAATTTTCGGTCAAGACCTTGTAGAGGAAACAATAGAGAAGGTAAAGACTATTCAAACCCATATCAAAGAATCTCAAAGAAAGAAAAAGATTTATGAAAATAATGGAAGGAAGGATTTTAATTTCAAGTGGGAGATCACATTTTATTGAAAGTATCTCCATGTAAGGGTGTTATAAGATTTGGGAAGAAAGGTAAAATGAGCCCCAAGTATATTGATCATTTTGAAATTCTAGAGAGATTTAGAGTTTTAGATTATAATTTGGAAAAGCCTCTTATCCTTTCTAAGGTAAAAAATTTGTTCCACATCTCCTTATTAAGTAAGTGAATGCCAGAACCAACACATGTACTCACTTTGGAAGGAAAATAATTGGAACCAGACTTGTCTTACTGTGAAGAGGCTATCCAGATTCTGGACACTAAATAATAGGTGTTGAGGAATCTGATGACTCAGCTCGTAAATGTACTTTGGAAAATCATAAAATTTAAGAGGTGACGTGGGATCTTGAGGAGCTTATGATGAAGAACAATAAAAATCTATTTATGGGGTGACAATATAAAAATTTTGGGGAAGAAATATTTGTAGGAGGGGAGAATGTAATGAACCCAAACTCTATCAATGAAATTTTCAATATTATGTTTATTCTATATAGTATAGATTATAGAAAATCACTTGTAGAACACAATACAAACATCATAAATGAATAATGAATCAAATAAGAGGTATTTCTAGAAGTTAAGAAACCTATACCGATGAAATAGTAACATGCCCATAGGAATAGTAACATGACCTTTATGAATAGTGAGCTGACCAATAGAATAGTAATCTTTCCAATGAAAGTATAAATAAAATTTTTTCATCTAATAATTGAAATTATGATATAATTATATCATAGTGTAAGAAAATAAATATCTTTAAAATAAATATTTTAGTGTTTTTATTTTTTTAAGTCATAAATATTTAATTAAAATATTATAATTAATAAAATGGTTTAAAAGAAATATTATTTTCATAAAAATTATTCATAACTAAATATTTTTTTTGCCTTATGATTTTAGGATAAGTTTATGAGACATTAGTTATTTTTTGAAAGTGTTACAAAATCAGTTGTAAATTTAAAACTGTATTTTTTGAGTAAATAATGATTTTAATTAAAAATTAAATTTATCATATTTAGAAAATTGTTTTCATAAAATAGAGTTAATTTTTTAATTCTTCATGTTGAAAAATTTTTAGGGTGGATTTTTGGGATTTTTTTGAAATACTTGAATTTTTAGTGAATAGTAAAATATGGTAATTTACAGTATAAATACTTTATAAGCTAAATACACTTTTCCTTGAGTAATATTTGATGTAATAAACCATGATTAGAACTCATATGAACTTATAACTATATTTATTCATAATAATCAACACTATTTCTTTTCATGAGAAAAATAATTAAATAATAAATAAAATAATGAGAAATCACCCCTCTCCTCTACTATAAATACCACCTATCACACCCCTTATCCTCACACCTATACACCTTTAATCTTGTCAAATTTATACTCAAATACTCTTCCCTAGTCTCTCCCCCACATCAAGGAGCTATTGGTCTCATCAAAATACCAAAACCATCCCCTTTAGAAGGTTCTCAAGGAGAATGTTCAAGAGGTAAAATCCTCTTCGTTTTCATCTTAATTTTCTTTTCAAGTTCTTCTCTTTTATTATTATCTCATCACCTACTATATAAAAATTATCATGATAACTCCATTACCATATATATTGTAATTATATAATTTTAATATAATATTCTTACTAAAAATCATTTCTCTCTCTCTTTTATTTTAAAAATGAAATCATCATCCAAGAGGTGTTGATTTACAACCTTCATTGATGATGGATTTTCATTCTTCAATTTCTACTTCAAGGATGGTAATGTACCCATTTTTATGGTTAATAAATACTATAATATATTTATTAAAACATTTATTATGTTTTTAATTAACATATTTATATAATACTAAATGATAAAACAAAATGAGATCGTTATGATCAGTTACCATCGTATTAGTGAAAACAAATATAACTAAATATATTGTCTAATGATTCATAATCATACCATAAAAAACGATATATATAACAATTTACACTTATTTATGTTCATTAATATCATATAAATTCAATTCTGGAGAATTATACACATTTCACATGAACATCCATACTCATATGCATGTATACCAATCGTGAAACCAAGGAAACAAACGCTCCCAAGCAATAAAATTATATCTTATAACTCATAAAAAATGTCATAAATGAAATAAATAAAATTATAATAAAAAAATATATATATGTGGTTATTAATTGATTAATTAATGGATTTAATTTTATTATCCAGGATGTTAAGGTCAGGTGCAGAATACATTCAGACATAAGGTAAGGGTTTTGTACCCAAACCTCCAATTTCTTCCTGGTTACTATTTTTTCTCTCTTTACCCAAATGAAATTATTAATTATTCTTATTTACTCCTCATAAATTTTTTTTTAATGTTATATATATATTTACTAATCATAATACTTGTTTATTTTATGGGGATTTAAATGTTTTAGAAGGATCTTTCCCAAATTCTTCGGAATAAACAAGCCAAATTTAGGGGAACTTCTTGATTTTTTATCTATTTTCAAGTGCACTATATAATATACTTCAGGCCACCATTATTTTTTCTAAAATAACTAATTTTATTATGTAAAAACTATATTAGTTCACTTCTACTTTAATACAAATATTTTTCCAAAATAACTCTTCATTTCAAAGTAAAAAATGTATTTCACTCAAGTATTACTTGATGATTTTATAAGATTATTTCCTTCTATTTCAACACTCTTATTGATTATTATGTTTAATTGGGATTAATATTTTATTATATCATCTATAATATTTTATTGAATGTTTTATTATTATTTTGACTATGTATATTCAATCTTGATACTATTCACCAAATTACTCTGAATGGTTAGTGTTTATGTTTACTAGTTGGGGAAAGTTATTTATATTTAATATGTTTGTTTCAATATAACTGTATATGTTGATTTTGTTTCTCCCCTTTCATATGAGAAATGAATTAAACATAGTAATTGATGTGTGTGGCCCTCTATAGACCCTCGATGCATTGGTAGGTATCATGAGACAAACTAGACTGGGTTTTTGGTCATTATGTATGGTGTCTTGGCCAAGGCCTTGATGGTATGATTATGATGTTTGTCATTATGAATTATACCATAATGAAGCTAGTAATTTTTTTCCATGTTATTATTCAACTAGTATAATATTCATGGTTATGTTTTATTATGGAATTATCAGTTTTTAATTCCTATCATTTTATGTTAATGTTTATATTTAATGACATGTGTACTTTCAGTTATTCACCATGCTTCATATTTTTTTCTGCTGTATTACTTACCCTTATTGAGCATCTGAGATCACCCGTTTCTTATGTTTTATTTTTTCCTAGGAATCTAATATGTATATTATGAATGAATTGTGAGGATAATCTATAATATTTTTTTTGTTACAATTATATTTAATAAGTTGTACTTCATTTCAAGTTGTAATGAAACTATTATGTATGTATCTAGTTTTCCAATGCTACTAAACTATTCATTCCTTCAGGATATGACTTCCTTGTTTATATTCCAATGTAATAAAATAATGAATTGGCTCTAGGAAACTGAAGTTTGGTTCCTTACATTGATAACGATCTCAAGTCATAAGACCATTACATATGTCTCTAGATAGGAACAACCGTTGACACCTCAAACATGTGGTGTTCCAATTGGTGGGTCTGTCCTCATTATCTCAACTACAAGATATTTCCATGTGTGAACTAATGAGAATAAGTGTCAATTATTATGATCCCCTAAGACATGATAGTCACACATTATATGTGTCCTATCAGTATGATGTATATGGACCATAGGACATTACTTTAAGATTAATGTCATAGTATCTCTAAGTTCTCATTACAGCCTGGGATCTGTTATAACCCTTTTATATGACATGTAATCTAAAAACATTTCCATAAATATAGTATACATATAAGTATCTACACTATTATAGAAATATTAACACATAAATATATAAAGAACTATATACATGTAGTGGTAATCAAATTACATCACAATTTGGGTTTAGGGAACCCACTTTCAACACTCCCACTTTCACTGTAGATAAGTTCTAACAAGTCTCAATATACTAACACTCACATGAGAATCATGCCTCTTCTGAGATTTTCTTTAGTCAGGGGGTCTACCATGTTTCCCCCTTTGGATACTCTTCTTACTGTGAATTCACACCCACTATGTAAAATCTCTCTAGAGATGAAACATCCAAAGTATATTATTTATCCTCTGGTATGAAATGGTCTCCTTGACAAGAACCACTATAGAAGTATTATCACAATAAACTAGAATAGGGTCTGCACTGCTTGTCAAAACACCAATGTCTGAGAAAAATATGTTTATCCAGACTACTTCCATTGTTGCATCAGAAATCATTATATACTTGGTTTCTACTGTAGAATCTACAACCATAGATTTCTTTGAGATTATCTATCTCACTACACTACTATTTAGGAAAAAGAAGTAGCCTAACTGTGATTTTAGATCATCATGATCTGTCTAAAAACTAGAGTCATTGTATCCTCTCACTACTAGTTCCACATATCCTCTATACACCTACAACATATCCTTTTTATGCCTTAAGTACTTCAGGATAGTTTTAACAATTTTCCAGTGCATCACTCCTAGATTAGCTTGATATCTTCCCACCGTGATTAAAGAAATGGAAACATCAAACCTAGTACATATCATGGCATGCATGATAAAACCCACTATCAGGGAATAATATATTCTAGTCATTTTATCAATATCCACATGTTTTTGTGGATACATTTTCATAGAGAGAGATAGATACCATATGACATGGTAAATAAACCTCTCTTGGGTTGTTTTATATCAAACCTTTTGATTACCTTGTAAATATATGTACTTTGACTTATTCTAAGTAGCATTTGATATTTATCTTGATAGATCATGCTCCCTGGAAAGTAGGCAGCTTCACCTGAGTCTTTCATGGAGAATAATTCATTTAACCAAGCCTTAAATGACTATATGACTTAAAATTTGTTTCCCATAATTAATATATCATCAACGTATAATACTAGGGAAATGATAAAATTCCCGTTAACCTTCTTATAGACACAAGGCACACTTTCATTTTTAACAAAACCAAATTCTCTTATGGCCTAATCAAAATGAACATTCCATGATAATGGTGCCTGATTCAACCCATAAATAGATCTCTACGTCTTTCACAACTTATTGGATTTCTTTGACAAAAAAAAACCATTGGGTTGTGTCATATAGACATCTTCAACCAACTTCCCATTTATAAAAGACGTTTTTTATCCATTTTCCAATTCTCATAATCATGGAAGGATACTATTGCAAGTAATATTCTAATGGATTTCAGCATTGATACTAGTGAGAAGGTTTCATCATAGTCAATTCCATGATGTTTTCTGAAACCCTTCACAACCAGTATTTCTTTATAGGTACTTACCTTAGCATCCATGTCCATCTTTTTCTTAAATACCCATTTTCAACCTATGGGTTTTACATCTTCTAGAGGTTCTACAAAAATCTAAACTTGATTTCAGTATATAGACTCCATATCAAAATGCATGGATTCTTTCCATTTAGTAGATTCTTTGCTTTCTACTACTTCCTTTTCGGTTAGAGGTTCATCATCATCAAGGATTAATGTGTCATCTGACTCATTGAAAAGAAAACCATAACGCTCTGGTTCTCTAACCTCTTGAGTAGACCTACACATGTTTTTTATCTCGATAACAACTTATTCTTCCAAATGCTCTTGTGGATATTTTTCTATTACCAAATCCTGTTCATATAGAGAATTAACTTCATCGAAGTCAATATTTATCCCTCTATTTCTAGTAGAAATGTTTTCCATTTCTTGAAATATGGAATGTATTTCCAAAAAAAAATTCTATCTAAAGGGTTTTATAGGTAATATCCTTTCATTTCCTTAATATAACCTATAAAGATGCACTCTGTGATAATAGATGCTAATTTTTTTACTTGGTATAGTCTTGAAAAAATCCTCACATCCCCATACTCATAAGTGAAACTGGTTAGTTTTCTTTACACACCATAGATCCTATAAAATCCCATATGCAACTTTAGTTGGTACTTGATTGAGTGTATATTCCACCATAGGAAGAGCATATCCCCAAAAGAATAATGGAAAAGTTTTTCGACTCATCATTGATCTGACCATGTCTAGAAAGTTCTTATTCCTCCTCTCACAAACACAATTCCACTATGGTGTATAAGGAGTAGTGAGTTGGGATACTATCCTACACTCCTTCAAGTGATCAATTAAATCTTGTTTAATATACTCTCCACCTATATCTAAGCGGAGAGCCTTAATCTTATTATCAATATGGTTTTCTACTTCATGTTGGTATTCCTTAAACATCTGAAAGTAATCTAACTTATACTGAATTAAGTATATATAACTGTACCTACTATAGTCATCATTAAAAGTAATGAAGTAGGAAAATCCACCCTTTCCTCTAATAGAAATGTACCACATACGTCAGTATGAATTAATCCCAGCAATGCATTGGCTCTTTCGCCCTTCCCAAAGAAAGGTGATTTAGTTATTTTCCTTTGTAAACAAGATTGACCTATATCGAAGTGTTTTAAAAGAACCAGTTATAAATACCCTTCTTGATGTAATTTCTATAATCATTTCTCATTTACATGACCAATAATGAAGTGACACAAGAAGGTGATATATGAGTCATTTTCACTAGTTTTTTCATTGATTGTCATTATCGGATTTTTGAGTTCAAGTATATATAATCCATTGTTAAAATGTGACATACCATAACACATGTTATCCTTATAAAAGAAACAATATTTATTACAGAACTTGAAATAAAATCCCATCATGTGTAAACTTGACATTTAGATAACTTTTTGTGTTACAGAGGGTATATAATAACAATTATTCAAAACTAGAACCAAACCACTAGAAAAAGTTAAGTGATAGTATCCCACCACCAAGGATGTTATACATTCACCATTTACAGATTGTAAATGCACTTCGCCTCTTGAAATCCTTTATAATATACTTTGTTCATGTATATGAATACATATGTGAGAACCACATGTCGTATCCAATACCCAACTTGTAGATAATGAAATATGATGTTCAATGGAAAAAATACCTGAAGTAGAAGCACCACCTTACTTCTTCTTCCAAGCTGTTCAATTTTTCTTCCAGTGGCCTTTCTTGCCACATAAAAAGGATACAACCTCCTACTCATTACTCTTCATCTGAATCTTAGGCTTCTTAAAAGCATGGTGAATAGGTTTCTTTGACCCGAGCATGGACTTAAAACCTTTTTTCCTTTCCCTTCATTCTTTTTTTCACCATAATGATAGAATAATTGGTATTTTTCACATACTTATCATCTTGGATAACTAAAACCAAAAGGTCTAGGAGGGACTTTTTCATATTTTTCATGTTATAATTGACAATTAAAGTAAAAAATATTTGCAGTAAATAGGTAATAATGAGATCCGTTTCTAGTTGTTGGTTCAATTTGAACCCAAGGGCTTTAAGTCTCTCAATGTAACCAATCATCTGGAGTACATGAGGAACCTCTTGGTTCTCTTATGCTACCCTACACCTATAAAGGTCACTAGATATCTCATACCTTTCCTACCTTGATCTCTCCTGATATAATTCTTGGAGATGGGTTATCAACTTGTGGGAATCCTCATACTCATGCATTTTCTACGATTCACTAGAAATTGATGAAAACATGATGCACTGAACATATAGTACGTCATCTACATTTTTCTTACATTTTTCTTTATCAACCTTTCCTTCTCCCTGAGGAGGATCAATTATAACTGAGGATTCTAACACATAAATCTTCCATTCTTAGTGTAGTACTATGCGCAAGTGCCTCTACCACTCCTCGAAGTTATTGACAGTTAGGATATTTTATTTATCCAAAATTGGTCACAGTGATAATGTACTTGTGGTATTGGTGATTTCCATTTTATATCTACAATAGATAAATATTAGTAGTCAGTACAATATCTTGATTACCATTTAGACATTTATGATTAGTTCATTATTATATCATTTAAATTTCTCTCACTATTTTATCAAACTCTAATAGATCTCTCTATTAGATTTATAATACTCTATCACTTAAGTATTCTGGTGGAAAGGATCCTTGAAACTACTCCTCATATTCTAAAAACTTAGGCTATGCCACTACTTGGAGAGTTTCTAGGTAAGATCTAGGTTGGAAAATTGAATTAACTCATGGTTCCTTGAACTGTTGAGTGAATTCCTAGCTTTTGGAACCATAACTTGATTCCCTCAATGTCTTTCCCCTAAAGTGATAGCAAGCTATATTTGGATACTTTTTTTCTACCATCTTTTTTCAAGATGACCCATTACTCTTATAAGAACTCCTCAGTAGTATGAAGCACACTCAACTTTGGATGACGAGGACCCCAAACACCCAGTTTGGCTCAAATTTGAGTAATGGAAGGCTTTAAGACTTGATATATCTTTGATGGATTTTTATTATTTATTGATGAATATAATCCATTTCTATTTAATATGTTCAAAATAAGTTATTTCAATCCCAACTAAACATATAATAAAAAAATATTTGTCACATCTTTATGAATTTTATCTTGTTTATTATCTTATGTTATCAAGAAATGATCATGCACTTTCATAAAATAATAAACAATTCTTTAAGGAAAATAATCAATTTTACTAGTCTTGAGTATTTAATTATTATCGATCCATAATAGATCAATCTTGACCTAGGGGGTTCCATACATGAGTTGACTCCTGACTCACTTTGAAACTCACCCCCAGTGCAATGTACTCACTTCTCGTCTGGATTACTGCCTCAACATGGTGGGGTTTTTCATCTTATAATGACATCACCTTTGTAAAAAGATACTCACATACAGGCGAGGGGGGTTGTGGTGTAATGTATAATAGGTGTATTGGACGTGCATGCCCTTAATCCTATTTTATTTAAAATACTATGATTGGTAGACCATTATTTATCTATTTAATTGATAAAATCATCACATGTAATTAATAAATAATTAAATAAATAAAAAACATACCTGCATGGGTTAGTCACTATCTTAAGACCATTCAATGTAAAAATAATATGCAATAAGATTAAACTAAAATAAATTTAAATAGTAAGAGGTTGTTTCAATAAATTAAATAAATTAAATAAATTTAAATAAATTTATTTTATTATTTATAGCCTAAATTTAATTTTAAATCCAATAAAATAAATTAAAAATATTAATTTAATTTACTATATAAAATAAATTAATGCTTCAATTATTAATTTTTTTAAAAAATTGAAGTAATTTAATTTAAAACTAAAATTAAAATAATCAATTTAAATTATTCATTAATTTTAATTGAGCCCAAAAACCCCATCTCATCCCTCAACGGACTGGGTCGTAGTCTCATTGGCCCATTTGGGCCTAAAAACCCTATGCTGGGGTATTCTAGTGTCAGCAGGCCTTCCCTGTCCCATTCTAGGTCAGGTAGACCAACCCTGACCCTTGGGTAGGGAAAATCAGGTCTGGTATGACCTGTTTCAATAGTGGAAGGGTTACCTCTGACAAAGATCTGTAGTGGTGAGGACTATAGGTAAGCGGGGCAATGCACGGTCAAGATGGATGCACAAAGCAGGTAACTAGGACTCGCGGTGGCTAGGTTTGTCCCACCTAGATGGAAGTGGTGCGAGCGGCTAGCTCTAGTCACTAGGGACCCTCCGCGGTAGTACTAGCTCAGCCCGAGGTGGTCCATGAGAGTTCACTCATTAGGTAGATCCCTAGAGAGAGGAGATATTGTGCTAAAAAAATGAGGGAGAAGGGTCACCACACTCAGGTGGTCACAAAAGCAGAGGGCCAACCACTCGCACGCCAGGTCTCAGAGAGGAAGTGACTTAGAGTCAAGGTCTCTATTTGTTTTTATTAAATTTAATCCAACAGTATGTCCCACCAATGGAAAGTAATAAAACATAAAACAAGAAATAATCCCAAAGTCTAGGAAACAATAGAAAAATATATAAACCTACATTTTTGTTTTATTATGAGAAAAATAAAACAATATAATGTAAAATTAAATTTTACTCTTCTCAATAATTAGGTCACTGCTAAGTAAAGTTTGATGACTGGATTTTGGCCAATTCTTGGCTGGTTTCTGATAATTAATAGAAAATGAATATATATATATATATTAAAACATGTTCTTTTTAAAAAATTAAAATCCAAACATTTTAAAACCCCAAAACATCATGGTGATCGAGAAATGTTTTTAAATAAGGCCACAATTTGGCCATCCAGAATCAGATCAGTGCACAATAGAATTCATTGGAACCATTTCAACACCCTCTACTTAAAATTTAAAGAAATTTAATTTTTCATTGGATCTAAAAAACTGAAAATTCCTATGATACCAATTGATGGTAATGAGACACTCAGAACAAGTTGATGGGCTGAGAATTTAAAATTTTTGTATCATCGAAGTGGAAAAACATTATCGACTCCGATGATATGGTCCCAATACGGTCCAAGGATCACGTGTATTTTAAACAGAGAAAAAAAATAAAACAAATGAATGCCTCATTCTAATTTATAACGTGCATGCCTGTAGTAAGTTTCCAGCATCAACTGCTCAAAGGATATGACATTGAATCCCTATAGATCGTCCACACTTGCTTCTCGAATCGGTGCATGTTCTATTAGTACGATTTCATGTGTAAGCACAGATCTCTGGAGATTACTTCAATGCAGCGACTATCACTATGATCCTTTGACTTCGATCTGGGAATTCATACTTGGATCAATCGATCGATTGAGAATTTCTCTCTCAAGGAATCAGGAGGAAAGAGAAGATCTCAATACTAATTGAATCAAAAGTCACATGGAAAGATCTTCTCTCCACTTATATAGTGTAAATATATAATACCCAGTTTGGGTTCCCAGCCCCCCCCCCCCCCCCGTGAAATAAACATCCACTATATAAGTATTATAAATTATAATTTATCACAAGTTATACCACTCCATAAATTTTATTAATATTTTATCACTTACTTGTAATATATATTAAATTTATTATTTGATAATTCTAATCTATTCACTTGACTCCCATCTCCTGATAATATTAAACAAAACTAGAAAATTAAATTAATATTTGTTCAAAATATATTTATCCTTGTATTTACCTAATCACTTGTAAATACATTTAATAAAAAAAATTCCAACCAATTATTCCTCACTTGAATAATAATGAATTTATTTATTTCTTGGTGATCAGTAGAACTTCAATAATACCCATACCCTTTGGTGGAGCCCACCAAGTCCTATATTCATATTCAACTGAATAGGGAAAATTATCAAAACATGATTGTCTGTGACCCTCTTGGACCTTATATCAATAGTAGTGAATAACATCCACAAACCAAGAGAGGTGTCTAGAAACCCATCAAGGCCCCCAAAAAGATAAGGAAAAATAATAGAAACGACTACCAACCTACGAACACGCACTGTGTAATATAATCACTTTGTCATAGATATCTCATAAAGTAAGATGCACACTTGTGTCATCATCCTTTTATTTCTCTATTATTTGTTGATCTATCTAGATGGACTTGCCTTCGACAACCATGTCCATAGATTTATGATGGCAATACCATCCCAATAAACCAGACCAAATATATCTCTTCCTTGACTCAGAAGTGAAAAATCTTATCTTGATCATTCTATCAATGTCATTCCTCCAATGACATACCCAAAAAAAACTACCTGACCATTACTTCAAGGTCATGGTTTTTACCTTGCATCAAAGTATGTGATCAAATGACATATATTGATAATGATCTCAAGTCAGAATACCATTACACATTTCAATAGATAGGAATAACCAATGACACCTGAAACATGTGGTGTTCCTATTGTCGGGTCTGTTTTCATGATTTCAACTACTAGAGATCACTAAGCGTGAACATCATGAGAAGAATTCTCAAAAATTATAATCCCCCAACACCTGATAATCTAAAATCATTTGTGTCCTATCAGTATGATGTATCTAGACCATAGTGAATTACTTTAAGATTACTATCATAGTATCTATAGGTTCTCATTATAGCCTTGGATCTGCTATAACCCTTTGATACGTCACATAATCTAAGGAAATTACCTTAAATATAGTGTACATAAAAGTATCTACACTATTATGGAAAGATTAACAGAAGTATAAATAATAAACTATATACATGTAGTGGTTATCAAATTTCAACACCAGTTGGGTCAATGACACCCACTTTCAATAAACAGATCCTATGGGTATCCCTAAAAGGTTCGATTACATCTATTGAAAGTAACCCATTAAAAATTGGGGTCATGCTAGGAATTTTTGTGGGATGCATAATATTAGAGAGCCCTATGAATCACCAAAATCTGAAATAAAAGTATAAACCAAATTTCATATCTCAGTAGTGGAGTGCTCATCCAGTATCAAGTCCTGATATGTCTCGATTTATGAGAAATCTGAAGAACAAACAAAGAATGAGAAATTATAGAATATGATCCTAAAATAAAATAGCACAATTGATATCTAAAATAACTGGGAGTGGATAAATATAAATGTAGATATTACTAATTTGGATCCGATGAGACAAATTGTGCTTAAACCAGAGGTTAGACGAAAAATAGATCTGAATTCCAAGAATAGTCACCTTTCAAATAATCCAAATGCTCTCCCCTATATCCATTTAAACAAAACCTAATTTTGGTTTAATATAGAAAATTATTTAAAATTAAAATTAATTTAAAACCCAAAATACAGGGGTTGCACGGTTTACCTACATGGTTTCCTATAGGCCTAGGGGTACCCGCACGGTTTACAAACCTTGCGGAAATTGTGCGCTAATCCCTTATAAAGTTTATGCAAAAACTATAGACTGGTCCCCAGGCATGTTCCTCCTCCCTCATGGTCTTCATAAAACATGTGGCCTCTACACCCCTTCTATCTTGCCTCACACAGTTTAGTCAAACCATGTGACTTGCCCTGCACAGTTTCTACAAACTATGTGCCAGGCTAAAAACACCCCAAAACTGGGTTCCGGGCTACGAATAAGAACTGAACACCACCCAAAACCTTTTTGACCTCAAATTTTACTCATTTTAGAAATATTTTATCATTAAAAATGAAAATTAAGGTATTTTTAACTCATAAAAAACTCGGGTTCTTTCAATCTTCCCCCCTTATAGCAATTTGTCCCTGAATTGCTCGCTAAAGGGGCTCAAGATCCTCTTAAGAACAAATCTGGCCACTGAGCACCTATGTCGGCCTCCCTCTCCCAAGTATCATCCTATAAACAGTATTTCTTCTACAAAACATATACTAGAGGAACATAAGGGCCTCATATATCCTTCATGCTCAAGTCAAAGAAAATAATCTGATTCCCTTCGAAGGATGCATCAACCTGCAACTGAACCTCCTCGGGATAAAAAGAGTAAGATGGGTCTGAATGATAATGAAATAACTAAGATACATGGAAGACCATTATGAATGGCTCAGTACCTCTAAGGAAGATGAAACCAGTGGAATTTACCTCTCCCAGGAGCCCCCAAAATCTAGGACGCATGCTTGAAACATGTCCTCTAGCACCTGTATCATATGCTATGAGTATCCATCAATCTAAGGGAGGTATGTTGTGCTTAGAAACACCTGTGTACCCAGTTAAATCTAAAAAATATTCTATAAATGAGATGTAAAGTGGTAATACCTATCTGAAATGATAGTGCACAAGGCCCTGTGAAGTCATACTATCTCACGAATGTACAACATTCCAAACTCATCAACACTGAAGGTCTCCTTGATTAGAAATAAATAAGAAACATTTTTGATCCTGTCAACAACAACCCCACAACATCATTACCTTTAGGCGATATTAGTAAACCATTCATGAAATCCATCATGACACCATCTCATTTCTACTCTGGAATAGGTAACTACAATAAAAGCTCGATCAGTCTCTAATGTTCCACCTTCACTTGTTGATAGGTGTAACAACTCATAACAAAACCAAATACCTCATGATTCATACCCAACCACCAATACTGATAGTTCAAGTCATGTATATAAGGTTCTTAATTAATTAATTAATGGATTTAATTTTATTATCCTGGATGTTAAGGTTAAGTGCAGAATACATTCGGACATAAGGTAAGGGTTTTGTACCCAAACCTCCAATTTCTTTCGGGTTACTATTTTTTCTCTCTTTACAAAAATGAATTTATTAATTATTCTTATTTACACCTCATAAATTATTTTTTATTGTTCTATATATATTTACTAATCAGAGTCCTTGTTTATTTTATGGGGATTTACATGTTTTAAAAGGTTCTTTCTCAAATTCTTTCGAATATACAAGCCAAATTTAGGGGAACTTCTTGAATTTTTACCTTTTTTCAAGTGCACAATAAAATATATTTCAAGCCATCATTATTTTTTCTAAAAAAATCATTTTATTATGGAAAATATATATTTGTTAACTTCTAGTTTTTTACCAATATTTTTCCAGAATAACTCTTCTTTGCAAATTAAAAAAAGTATTTCACTCAAGTATTACTTGATGATTTTATAAGATTATTTCCATCTATTTCAACACTCCTATTGATTATTATGTTTAATTGGGATTAATATTTTATTATATCATCTACCATATTTTATTGAATTTTTTATAATTATTTTGACTATGGATGTTCTATCTTGATACCATTCACCATATTACTCTAAATGGTTAGTGTTTATGTTTACTAATTGGGGAAATTAATTTATATTTCATATGTTTGTTTCAATATAACTGTATATGTTGATTTTGTTTCTCCCCTTTCATATGAGAAATGAATTAAACTTAGTAATTGATGTGTGTGGCCCTCTATAGACCCTCGATGCATTGGTAGGTATCATGAGACAAACTAGACTGGGTTTTTGGTCATTATGTATGGTGTCTTGGCCAAGGCCTTGATGGTATGATTATGATGTTTGTCATTATGAATTATACCATAATGAAGCTAGTAATTTTTTTCCATGTTATTATTCAACTAGTATAATATTCATGGTTATGTTTTATTATGGAATTATCAGTTTTTAATTCCTATCATTTTATGTTCATGTTTATATTTAATGACATGTGTACTTTCAGTTATTCACCATGCTTCATATTTTTTTCTGTTGTATTACTTACCCTTATTGAGCATCTGAGATCACCTATTTCTTATGTTTTATTTTTTCCTAGGAATCTAATATGTATATTATGAATGAATTGTGAGGATAATATATAATATTTTTTTTGTTACCATTATATTTAATAAGTTGTACTTCATTTCAAGTTGTAATGAAACTATTATGTATGTATCTAGTTTTCCAATGCTAATAAACTATTCATTCCTTCAGGATATGACTTCCTTGTTTATATTCCAATGTAATAAAATAAAGAATTGGATCTGGGAAACTGAAGTTTGGGTCCTTACATTGATAAATATCTCAAGTCATAAGACCATTACATATGTCTCTAGATAGGAACAACCAATGACACCTGAAACATGTGGTGTTCGTATTGGTAGGTCCGTCCTCATTATCTCAACTACTAGATATTTCCATGTGAGAACTAATGAGAATAAGTTTCAATGATTATTATCCCCTAAGGCCTGATAGTCACACATTATCTGTGTCCTATCAGTATGATGTATATGGACCATAAGACATTACTTTAAGATTACTGTCATAGTATCTATAAGTTCTCATTACAGCTTGGGATCTGTTATAACCCTTTTATATGACATGTAATCTAAAAAATTTCCATAAATATAGTATACATAGAAGTATCTACAATATTATAGAAATATTAACACATAAATATATAAAGAGCTATATACATGTAGTGGTAATAAAATTACATCACAAGTTCGGTTTAGGGACCCCACTTTCAACACTCCCACTTGCACTATAGAAAACTTCTAACAAGTCTCAATCTACTAACACTCACATGGGAATCATGCCTCTGCTGAGATTTTCTTTAGTCAGGGGGTTTACCACATTTCCCCCTTTGGATACTCTGCTAACTGTGAATTCACCCCCACTATGTAAAATCCCTCAAGAGATGAAACATCCAAAGTATATTATTTATCCTCTACTATGACATGGTCTCCTTGACAAGCACCACTATAGCAGTATTATCACAATAAACTAGAATAGGGTCTGTACTGCTTGTCAAAACACCAATGTCAGAGAAAAACATGTTTATCCAGACTACTTCCATTGTTGCATCAGAAATCGTTATATACTCGGATTCTACTGTAGAATTTACAACCATAGATTTCTTTGAGCTTATCTATCTCACTGCACCACTATTCAGGAAAAATAAGTAACCCAACTATGATTTTAGATCATCATGATCTGTCTGAAAACTAGAGTCATTGTATCCACTCACTACTAGTTCCACATATCCTCTATACACCTGGAACATATCCTTTTTATGCCTCAAGTACTTTAGGATAGTTTTAACAATTTTCCAGTGCATCACTCCTAGATTAGCTTGATATCTTCCCACCATGATTAAAGAAATGGAAACATCAAACCTAGTACATATCATGGCATACATGATAAAACCCACTATCAGGGAATAAGGTATTCTAGTCATTTTATCAATATCCACATATTTTTGTGGATACATTTTCATAGAGAGAGATAGATACCATATGACATGGGAAATAATTGTCTCTTGGGTTGTTTTATATCATACCTTTTGAGTACCTTGTCAATATATGTACTTTGACTTAGTCCAAGTAGCCTTTAAGATTTATCTTGATAGATCTTGCTCCCTAGAAAGTAGGCAGCTTCACCTGAGTCTTTCATGGAGAATAATTCATTTAACCAAGACTTAAATGACTATATGACTTGAACATTGTTTCCCATAATTAATATATCATCAACATATAATAATAGTAAAACTATAAAATTCCTGTTAACCTTCTTATAGACACAAGTCTCACTTTCATTTTTAACAAAACCAAATTCTCTTATGGCCTCATCAAAATGAACATTCCATGATAATGATTCCTGATTCAACCCATAAATAGATCTCTACATCTTTCACACCTTATTGGATTTATTTGACCTAAAAAAACTTCAGGTTGAGTCATATATACATCTTCAACCAACTTCCCATTTAGAAAAGAGGTTTTTTATCCATTTTCCAATTCTCATAATCATGGAAGGCTGCTTTTTCAAGTAACATTCTAATGGATTTCAACATTGCTACTAGTGAGAAGGTTTCATCATAGTCAATTCCTTGATGTTTTCTGAAACCCTTCATAACTAGTATTTCTTTATAGGTACTTACCTTACCATCCATGTCCATATATTTCTTAAATACCCATTTTCAACCAATGGGTTTTACATCAGCTGGAGGTTCTACCAAAATATAAACTTGATTTCGGTATATGGACTCCATATCAAAATGAATGGATTATTTCCAATTAGTATCATATTTACTTTCTAATACTTCATTTTAGGTTAAAGGTTCATCATCATCAATGATTAATGTGTCATCTGAATCATTGAAAAGAAAACCATAATGCTCTGGTTCTATAACCTCTTGAGTTGACCTACATTGTTTTTCTTATCTCGATAACAAATTCTTCTTCCACTTGCTCTTGTGGATATTGTTCGATTACCAAATCTTGTGAATATGTATAATTAAAATCATCAAAGTCAATATTTCTCCCTTTATTTCCAGTGGAAATGTGTTCCATTTCTTGAAATATGGAATGTCTTTCCAAAAAAACTTTTCTATCTAAAGGGTTTTATAGGTAATATCATTTGGTTTCCTTATGATAACCTATAAAGCTGCACTTTGTGCTTATAGATGATAATTTTTTACTTGGTATAGTCTTGAATAAATCCTCACATCCCCATACTCATAAGTGAAACTGGTTGGGTTTCTTTACACACCATAACTCCTATAAAATCCCATCTGCATCTTTAGTTTGTACTTGATTGAGTGTATATGCCACTATAAGCAGAGCATATCCCCAAAAGAACAGTGGAAAAGTTTTCTGACTCATCATTGATCTGACCATGTCTAGGAAGTTATTATTCCTCCTTTCACAAACACTATTCCACTATGGTGTATACTGAGTAGTGAGTTGGGATACTATCCTACACTCCTTCAAGTGATCAATTAAATCTTGGTTAAGATACTCTCCACCTCGATCTAAGCAGAGAGACTTAATCTTTTTACCAATATGGTTTTCTAATTCATGTTGCTATACCTTAAACATCTGAAAGTAATATAAATTATACTACATTAAGTTTATATAATTGTATCTACTATATTCATCATTAAAAGTAATGAAGTAGGAAAATCCACCCTTGCCTCTAATAAAAATGTACCACATACTTCGGTATGAATTAATTCCAGTAATGCATTGTCTCTTTCTCCCTTACCAATGAAAGGTGATTTGGTTATTTTCCTTTGTAAACAAGCTTGACCTACATCCAAGTGTTTTAACATAACCGATTCTAAATACCATTCTTGATGTAATTTCTATAATCACTTCTCGTTTACATGACCAATCTTGAAGTGACAAAGGAAGGTGATATATGAGTCATTTTCACTAGTTTTTTCATTGATTGTTATTATCATATTTTTGAGTTCAAGTATATATAATCCATTGTTAAAATATTACATACCATAACACATGTTATCCTTATAAAAGAAACTATATTTATTTCATAACTTGAAATAAAATCCCATCATGTGTAAACTTGACATTGAGATAATGTTTTGTGTTATAGAGGGTATATAATAACAATTATTCAAAACTAGAACCAAACCACAAGGCAAAGTTAAGTGATATTATCCCACCACCAAAGATGCTAGACTTTCACCATTTGCAGCTTGGAAATCCCCTTCACCTCTTGCAATCCTTTAGAATCTACTTTGTTCATGTATATGAATACATATGTGAGAAAAACATGTCATATCCAATACCCAACTTGTAGATAATGAAATATTGCATTCAATGGAAAAAATACCTGAAGTAGAAGCATCACCTTACTTCTTCTTCCAAGCTCTTCAATTTTTCTTCCAGTGGCCTTTCTTTCCACATAAAAAGGATACAACCTCCCACTCATTACTCTTCCTATGAATCTTTGGAATCTTAAAATCATGGTGAATAGGTTTGTTTGACCCTGACTTGGACTTAGACACTTTTCCCTTTCCCTTCATTCTTTTTTTCACCATAAAGATAGAATAATTGGTATTTTTCACATCCTTATCATCTTGGAGAATTAAACCCAAAAGGTCTAGGAAGGACTTTTTCATATTTTGCATGTTATAATAGACAATGAAAGTAAAAAACATTGGAATTAAAGAGGTAATAATGAGATCCGTTTCTATTTATGTGTTCAATTTGAACCCAAGGGCTTTAAGCCTGTCAATGTAACCAATCATATTGATTACATGAGGAACCTCTTGGTTCCCTTATGCTACACTACACCTATAAAGGTCACTAGATATCTCATACCTTTCCTACCTTTCTCTCTCCTGATATAATTATTGGAGATGGTTTAGCAACTTGTGGGCATCCTCTTACTCATGAATTTTCTACGATTCACTAGACATGGATGAAAACATGATGCATTGAACATATAGTACGTTATCTACATTCTTCTTACATTTTATTTTATCCACCTTTCCTTCTACCTGAGGAGGATCAACAAGAACTGAGGATTTTAACACATAAATTTTCCTTTTGTAGCGTAGTACTATGGGCAAGTGCCTCTACCACTCCACAATGTTATTGCGAGTTAGGATATTTTATTTATCCAAAATTGATCATAGTGATAATGTACTTGTGGTATTGGTGATTTCCATTTTATATCTACAATAGTTAAATATTAGTAGTCAGTACATTATCTTGATTACCATTTATACATTTATGATTAGTTAATTATTATATCATTTAAATGTCTCTCACAATTTTATCGAACTCTAATAGCTATATATATTAGATTAAAAAAGCTCTATCACTATAGTATTCTAGTGGAAAGGATCCTTGAAACTAGTCCTCATATTCTAAAATCTTAGGTTATGCCACTACTTGGAGAGTTTCTAGGTAGGATCTAGGTTGAAAAATTTAATTAACTCACAGTTCCTTGAACTGTTGAGTGAATTCTTGGCTTTTGGAACTATAACTTGATTCCATCAATATATTTCTCCTAAAGTGATAGAAAGCTAGATTTGGATACTTATTTTCTACTAGATTTAGTCAAGATGACCCATTACTCTTATAATAACTCCTAGGTAGTATGAAGCACACTCAAATTTGGAAGACAAGAACCCCAAACACCTAGTTTGGATCAAATTTAAGTAATGGAAGGGTTTAAGACTTGATATATCTTTGATTAATTTTTATTATTTATTGATGAATATAATCCATTTATATTTAATATGTTCAAACTAGGTTGTTGTGCTCACAAATAAACATATAATAGAAAAATATTTATCGCATATCTATGAATTTTATCTTGTTTATTATCTTATGTGATCAAGAAATGATCATGCACTTTCATAAAATAATAAATGATTCATTAAGGAAAAACATTCAATCTAACTAGTCTTGAGCATTTAATTATTATCAATCCATAATAGATCAATCTTGACCTAGGGGGTTCCTTACCTGAGTCGACTCCTGACTCATTTTGAAACTCACCCCTAGTGCAATGTACTCACTTCTCGTCTAGATTACTGCCCTGACATGGTGGGTTTGGAATCTTAGAATTACATCACCTTTATAAAAAGATACTCACATATAGGTGAGGGGGGTTGTGTTGTAATGTATAATAGGTGCATTGGACGTGAAGTCCCATAAACATATTTTAATTAAAATAATACGATTGGTAGACCCTTATTTATCTATTTAATTGATACAATCATCACATTTAATGAATAAATAATTAAATAAATAAAAAACATACAAGAATGGGTCGGTCACTAGCTTAAGACCATTCGATGTAAAAATTATATGCAATAATATTAAACTAAAATAAATTTAAATAGTAATAGGTTGTCTACATAAATTAAAAAAATTTAAAAAAATTTAAATAATTTATTTTATTAGTTCTAGATTAAATTTAATTTTAAATCCAAAAAATTAATTAAATATATTAATTTAATTTACTACATAAAATAAATTAATGCTTCAGATTATTAATTTTTTGAAAAAAATTAAAGTAAATTAATTTAAAACTACAATTAAATTAATCAATTTAAATTATTTATTAATTTTAATTGAGCCGAAAAACACCGTCTCATCCTTGAAAGGACTCGATCGTAGTCTCGATGGCCCATTTGGGCCTAGAAAACACCTTGCAGGGGTATTCTGGTATCAGCAGGCCTGCCCAGTCCCATTCTAGGTTAGGTAGACCAACCCCGACCCTTTGGAAGGGAAAATCAATTCTGGTATGACCCGTTTCAATAGTGGAAGGGTTACCTCCGACAAAGATATGTAGTGGTGAGGACTATCGGTAAGCGGGGAAATGCATGATCAAGATGGATGCACAAAGAAGGTAACTATGACTCATGGTGGCCAAGTTTATCCCACCTAGATGGAAGTGGTGCGGGTGGCTGTCTCTAGGCACTGGGGACCCTCCGCGGTAGTACTAGCTCAGCCATAGGTGGTCCCTGAGAGTTTACTTGTTAGGTGGATCCCTAGAGAGAGGAGATACTATGCAAAAAAAGTGAGGGAGAAGGGTCACCCCACTCAGGTGGTCGCAGAAGGAGAGGGCCAACCACTCGCACACCAGGTCTCAGAGAGGAGGTGACTCAGCGTCAAGGTCTCCATTTGTTTTTATTAAATTTATTCCAGCAGTAGGTCCCACCCATGGAAATTAATAAAACATAAAACAAAAAGAATCCCAAAGTATAGGAAACAATATAAAAACATATAAACACAAGTTTTTGTTTTATTATGAGAAAAACAAAACAATATAAATTAAAATTAAATTTTACTCTTCTCAATAATTAGGTCACTGCTGAGTAAACTTTGAAGACTGGATTTTGGATAATCCTTAGCTGGTTTCTGATAAATAATAGAACATGAATATATATATATATATATATATATATATATATATATATTAAAACATGTTATTATTAAAAAATTAAAATCCGAACATTTTAAAACCACAAAACATCATGGTGATCGATAAAAGTTTTTAAATATGGCCACAATTTGGACATCCGGAACCAGATCGGTGCACAATCGGATTCATTGGAACCATTTCAACACCCTCTACTTAAAATTTTAAAGCAATTTAATTTTTCATTGGATCTAGAAAACTACAAATCCCTATGATACCAATTGATGTTAACGAGACACTCAGAAGAAGTTGATGGGATGAGAATTAAAAAAATTTGTATCATCGGAGTGACAAAACATCATCGACTCCTGCAATATGATCCTGATACGGTCCAAGGATCACGTGTATTTTAAATAGAGAAAAAAAATAAAAAAAAATTGAATGAATCATTCTGATTTATTGCGTGCATGCCCGTCGTAAGTTTCCAGCATCAATTACTCAAAGGATATGACATTTAATCCTTGTAGATCATCCACATTTTCTTCTCGAATCAGTGCATGTTCTATTAGTACGATTACATGTGTAAGCACATATCTATGAATATTACTTCAATACTACGACTATCACCATGATCCATTTACTTCGATATGAGAATTCATACTTGGATCGATCACTCGATTGAGAATTTATCTCTCAAGGAATTAGGAGGAAAGATAAGATCTCAATCGTAATTTAATGAAACGTCACATGGGAAGAGTTTCTCTCCACTTGTATAGTGTAAATATATAATACCCAATTTGGGTTCCCAACCACCCCGTGAAATAAACATCCACTATATAAGTATTATAAATAATAATTTATCACAAGTTAAACCAATACATAAATATTATTTATATTTTATCACATACTTGTAATATATATTAAATATATTATGTGATAATTCTAATCTATTAACTCGACTCCCATCTCCTGATAATATTAAAAAAAACTAGAATATTAAATTAATATTTGTTCAAAATATATTTATCCTTGTATTTACCTAATCACTTGTAAATACATGTAATAAATAAATTCAACCCAATTATTCCTTACTTGAATAATAATGAATTATTTATTTCATAGTGATCAATAGAACTTGAATAATACCCATACCCTTTGGTGGAGCCCGCCAAGTTCTATATTCATATTCAACTGAATAGGGAAAATTATCAAAACACAATTATCTTGACCCTCTAGGACCTTATCTCAATATTAGTGAATAACATTCACAAACCAAGAGATGGGTATAGAAACCCATCAAGGCCCATAAAAAGATAAGGAAAAATCATAGCAACGACTAACAACCTACGAACATGCACTGTGTAATATAATCACTTTGTTATAGATATATCATAAAGTAGGAAGCACCCTTGTGTCATCATCCTTTCATTTCTCTATTATTTTTTGATCTATCTAGATTGACTTGCCTTAAACTACCATGGCCATATATTTATGAAGGTAATACCATACCAATCAACCACACCCGAGATATCTCTTCCTTGACTCAGAAGGGACAAATCTTATCTTGATCATTCCATCAATGTCATTCCACCAATGACATACCCAGAGCAAACTACCTCACCATTACTTCATGGTCATGGTATTTACCTTGCATCAAAGTACGCGATCAAATGACATACATTGATAATGATATTAAGCTAGAAAACCATTACACATTTCTATAGATAGGAATAACCAATGACACCTGAAACATGTGGTGTTCCTATTGTCGGGTCTGTCCTCATGATTTCAACAACTAGAGATCATCAAGTGCGAATTTCATGATAAGAATTCTCAATAATTATGATCCCCCAACACCTGATAATCAAACATAATTTGTGTCCTATCAGTATGACGTATCTAGACCATAATAAATTACTTTATGATTACTATCATAGTATATCTAGGTTCACATTATAGCCTTGGATCTACTATAACCCTTTGATACGAAACATAATCTAAGGACATTACCATAAATACAGTGTACGTAGAATTATCTCCAATATTATGGAAATATTAACACAAGTATAAATAATAAACTATATACATGTAGTGGTTATCAAATTTCATCACCAGTTGGGTCAATGACACCCACTTTCAATAAACAGATCATATGGGTATCCCTAAAAGGTTTGATTACATCTATTGCAAGTAACCCATTCAAAATCGGGGTCATGTTAGAAATTTTGGTGGGCTTTATAATGACCGAGAGCCCTATTAATCACCAAAATCTAAAATAAAAGTATAAACCAACTTCCATAGCTCAGTAGTGGAGTGCTCATCTAGTATCAAGTCCTGATACGTCTCGATTTAGGAGAAATCTGAAGAACAGACAAAGAATGAGAAATTATAGAATATGATCCTAAAATGAAATAGCAAAATTGATATCTAAAATTATTGTGAGTGGATAAAAAGGAATGTAGATATTACCGATTTGGATCCGATGAGACAAATTATGCTCGAACTGGAGGTCAGACAAAAAATAGATCTGAATTCCAAGAATATTCACCTTTCAAATCTTACAAATGATCTCCCATATATTCATTGAAACAAAACCTAATTTTGGTTTAATATATAATATTATTTAAAATTAAAATTAATTTAAAACCCAAAAAATTGTGGATTCACGGTTTACCTACATGGTTTCCTATAGGCCTAAGGGCACCCACACGGTTTACAAACCATGCAGAAATCGTGCGCTAAGCCCTTATCATGTTTCTACAAAAACTACAGACTGGTCCACAGGCGTGTTCCTCCTACCTCATGGTTTTCTTAAACCATGCGGCCTCTACACCCCGTATGTCTTGCCTCACACAGTTTAGTCAAACCACGTGACCTACCCCACGCAGTTTGTACAAACTATGTGCCAGGATAAAAACACCCAAAAACTGGGTTCCGGGCTACGAATAAGAACTGAACACCCCCCAAAAAATTTGTGACCTCAAATTTTACTCATATTAGGAAATATTTTATCATTGAAAATAAAAAATAAGGGATTTGTAACTCATACAAAACTCGGTTTCTTAAAATCTTCCCCCCTTATAGCAATTTGTCCCTGAATTGCTCTCTAAAGTGTGGTCAAGATCCGCTTAAGAACAAATCTAGCCACTGAGAACCTATGTCAGCCTCCCTCTCCCAAGTCTCATCCTATAAACATTATTTCTTCTATAACACATGTACTAGAGGAACATAAGGGACTCAGATAACCTTTGTGATCAAGTCAAAGAAAAGAATCATATGCTCTTCAAAGGATGCATCAACCTGCAACTCAACCTCCTCTGGATAAAAAGAGTAAGATGGGTCCGTATGATAATGAAATAACTGAGATACATGGAAGACCATCATGCATGGCTCGGTACCTCTGAGGAAGCTAAAACCAGGGGAAATTACCTCTCCCAAGATCCCCCAAAATCCAGGACACATGATTGAAACATGTCCTCTAACACCTGTATCATATGCTCTGACTAGCCATAAATCTGAGGGAGGTATATTGTGCTTAGAAACACCTGTGTACCCAGTGACCTCTAAAAAATATTCTATAAATGAGATGTAAAGTGGTAATTCCTATATGAAATAATAGTGCACAAGGCCCTATGAAGTCATACTATCTCACAAATGTACAACATTCCAAACTCATCAACACTGAAGGTCTCCTTGATTGGAAATAAATAAGAATTTTTTTGATCCTGTCAACAACAAGCCACACAATATTATTACCTTTATCCAACTTCGGTAAAACAGTCACGAAATCCATCATGACACCATCTCATTTCCACTATGCAATAGGTAACTACTATAATTTTTTGATTAGTCTCTGATGTTCCACCTTCACTTGTTGATAGGTGTAACACCTCATAACAAAACCAACTACCTCATGCTTCATACCCAACCACCAATACTGATAGCTCAAGTCATGGTATATCTTGGTGACTTCGAGATTAACTTTCCTATATAAACCATGAAACTCCCACTTCAAATCCTCGTATATATCTACTGAAACCCAAATGCATCCATGGATATAGTGGATATCATCCTTGATTACTATCCAACCAGAAAGATGGTCCTCACCGACCACACTCTCCCACATAACTAGGCCTTCTAAATCTAATGGATGCCTGATCCTTACTCTATGTTGTAGGTTTTAGGTCATAGCTAAAGATGATAGATACATTTTCCCATGACTGTTTGGCACCTACAAATGCATCTCATAGAACAACGCCATTAGCTGCCACTCGATATTGGCCTGCTGCACTGCTTGTATATGAGTCCTCCTGCTCAGTGCATCAGACACTACATTTCCTTTACCAGGTGTGTAACAAAGATCATAGTTAAATGACTGTAGGTGCTCAACCCATCTATGTTGCCTCATTTTTAGATCAAGCTTAGTAAAAATATACTTGAGTCTTTTGTGGTCTGTGTACACCACACAATGATCTCCCAGTTAATATTGTCTCAAATAGTGCAACGTGTGAACAACTATAGCTATCTCAAGATCATGTGTTAGGTAATTCTTCTCATGTGGAATCAAATGAAAATAATCTTATGCCACAAATCTATTTCCCTGCATCAACACTGATCTGAGTTCGATACTTGATGCATTTCAATACACAATGTAGCTCTTGTGCTATTCTGAAAATACCAGGACTGATGTTGATGTTAACCTTCCCTTAAGATCTTAAAAGGCTATCTCATACGATTCTAACCATACAAACTTCACATCCTTCTTAGTAAATACCTTTATTTTTACTTCTAAACATGAGAAGTCTTGTATTAAAATCTTTTAGTAACTATCTAGCCCCAAGAAACTTTGCATGTCAAAAACATTCTTGGGTTATTCCCAAGAAACTATAGTTCTCACCTTCTCTAGGTCAACTGATACTCATGTATCTAAGATAATGTGACCCGGTAAGGGAATCCTATCCATATTAAAGTGTCACATTGTGATCTAATAAATACAACTAATTCTCTATCAATGTATTCAAAATGATCTCAATATGGTTGGCACAGTCAGGTTGATTTTGAGAATACACAAAGACATCCTCCATGAAAACCAACACAAAATAAACTAGGTAAGGATGGAACACTCGGTTCATTAGCACCATGAAAACTACTGGCACATATGTGAGAGCAAATGACAAAACCAAATACTCATATAGACCATACCTACGAAAAAAAGTTGTACGAGGTATGTCTGCAACTTGAACATGTACCTGGTGATATCCAGACCTCAAATAATTTTTTGATAACACTAATGATCCTAATAGTGGATAAAATAAGTCATCTATCCATGAAAATGGATATAGGTTCTTAACTGATTCATCTTCCAATAATCCATGCATACCCTAAGAGTTTCATCCTCCTTTTTGCGAAAAGGACTGGAAAACCCCACAGAGAAGTACTTGTTCGAATAAACCCCTTTGCCTCCAAATCTTATAACTGGCTCTTGAGCTCTAGAAACTATGTTTTGGACATCCTATAAGACAGAATGTATAGAATTATAGATCCTGGAACTATCTTGGTAGAGAATTCAACCTCTCTCTTAGGAGGTAAACCAGAAATTTAATCGGGAAACACGTCCCTAAAACAATCAACAACTAGAGGAAAGTCTTCTTGACTCATTTCCTGATCATCCAGATACAAACTAACAATTTGGGCTATCATTCTGACCATCCCATGATGCTTTATTCTAGCTCATCTCACCTAGAAATCCAATTCATCCTTTTGTGTATATACCTCATCCTTAGGCGATGTGAAAGTAACCCTCCTGCGATAACAATCAACATGAGCTCAATAAGATCCTAGACAGACCATCCAAAGTATGACATCTAACTCTATCATCTTGAGGATATACAAAATCCAAATTAAGTGACATCTACCAACCTCAAGGGGGAACTCCCTGCCCTTGTGTATACTCTCCATTCTAATTACCAATGTCATGTCTAGCATCATAACACTCTCATTAGACAAAACAGCAAGCCCACGGATTTTCACCACCAGTGCAGATATAAAACTATGTGATACACCTATATAAAAAAGAGTGAATGAAATAGAAGAGAATACTAGGATCAAACCTCTCACCATAGACAGTGCAAAACCCTACTCCTTAGGGGTAGGATGTACAGAATAGAACTGGCTTGCACCACAATCCTGTGAAACAACCTCACTACCCAGAGTAGACTTAGTCTGATGTCTTGGTGTAACTGGAATCTGAATGCCTCTTCCACAACCACCACTACCTCAGATTAATTGGCCAACACTAATCTAGATCCCTTCCTGGAATGGATCTAAGGAACCTGCTGATGAACCTGGTTTCATAGCTGAACCCCTAGCACTCGCAGTTGGAGGAAAGGTCCTACAAAACCGTTGCACATGCCCCATATTGCAGCAAGCTTGGTACTTGACTGGGTTACAGTCACACTGATTCCTTATGTGGCCTCACCTACCACACTGATAGAAAAACACCATTCTACCAATACTCATAGTTTGAATAGTACTCATCTCATGTGAGGCATCAAAATGGCGCTTTTTGCTATAAGACACTATACCAATGGGTCGAGAGATAGAACTACACTACTCTACACCCAATATTACCTCAGTTTCTACTCTATAATTAGCACCTCATTTACAATCTCAGTGATAGAAGTCAATATGAACATGATAAAATGAGATTTTATAGGATTTTAAAGACCCTCCCCAAAGTGTCTCACCCTAGATAGCTCATCAGTAAGGTACATCAGTGCAAAATGTTGTAGCTATGTAAAGCATGATGAGACTCCATAATTTTCAATGTTCCCTACTCCGGATGCATGAAATCACTATACCACTTTTCTCAAAGAGTCTCAGGGTAAAAGTAATCATTGAAGTGGGTTTGTAAATCAATCCAACCTATATCTCGCAACCCATTAACCTGGCTCTAAACATCCCATAAGCGCTTTGTTTCTCCAAAAATCATATAAGTGGAGAGATTGAACCTACACTTAGGAGGCATCTCCAGATGCTCAAAGAAAACTAGCGTGGTCTCAAGGCACATCTCAATAGCCTGTGGACCACCATCCCCTAAAAACATGGTAGGATGATGTGATATAATGCATGTGTCAGCTCATCTATAGTCAAGGTCGGTCTTGGTTATCCCCTAAAAGTCTACATATAGAAAAAGAACCCCTCATGGAACTGTGCCTCGTCACCTATGTCCAAAAAATCCTCGAGTGTCATAGTTGGAACTAAAAGAGTATCAACCAGTATCCCATAGACCACCACCTCTAGAGAGTGGTCGTTGCCTCCCTAGAGGCATAGAACCTGAGGTCATCATGGTGGAATATCTCTATAATTCTAAACATACCTTAGAAGGAACAATATCAAAGTCGTAGCTCAAAAGTATAGGATAGGTGAAAACCCTCCTAAAACAAAGTAATATTGTAAAACCTTCTCCTAAAGTCATGAATGTAAAAGAAACCATCTGAACACAACTAGAAACAGTGCCTCTTACCTACTCAAAAATCGGGTCTAGGTCAAGTCTCTATTTTTCATTTCATTTTCATTTAGCAGTAATTGGTTCAAATAATTCAACTAATGGTCCACCAGGTTCTGATCCATAAGGGCCCATAACACCTCATGAACCAAAATTTGATGCCCATATCATCCATACATATAAAATTCAATTTAGCAATTGAATTTAAAAGGTGTGTCATTTTCAAATCCATAAGGGACCATACACCTTATGAATTGAAAGATTACATCAATTCTCTATCCACTAAATAAGATCTATCTCAATAGAAGGTAAAAATATCACAACACCTATCGCAAAAGCATTTATCAAGTAATGCATCCTAAATGGCATGTGATAATGCATGGCATATGATTTCTAATAAGGTTCATATCTAATGAATGAGACGGAATAACCTCATCTCATCGGGTTTCAATAGAAATAGAACCCATAATTTATTCAATAGTATCATCATAAATCTTATGTGTCACCTAACAGTGAAATAAAATCAACTCAAATAGTCAAAATCCTAAAAATAATAGTTCTATTTGAGGCAATTTGGATTTTCCATATAAGCAGGGTAGCTACTCTCAGGCACAACTTATTACCAAATTATTTCCTATCCCTATCTACTATAACCAAATTGTAAGTTAAAACAGAAAAGAAACCTCCTCTAATACCACTTTGTAACATCCTAGACCCGGATTCCACTCAATAGTGCCCTGATCCCAATTGCCTACGTGGCCTCAAGCGTATCTCACCCAATGCCAGGGGCTGCCGACTAGCAGTGAGGTCCTAGGTGAGTCATTGGGGAGACTATTACCTCATTACCAGAGTATATCACAATGTAAATCAATAACATACATATAGCGAATGTATTAATACAATAAGAAAATATAAACATAGCAGGTTTAGATAACAATATCAAAATATGGATCATATATAATGATTCAAAAGATACATGTATCTTGAAAACAACCAAAATAGGTACAAGGAAATACATTACAATTCAAGTATCCAAAATTAAAAAAGACAAAAAGTTCTCCTAGCAACACAATCCTCATCTGGGTCCCATGCTCCCCTACTCCAAAGTAATGATCAACAACCAGTGTTAGGACGCTTTACCCTATTATCACCTACAACCATATAATGTGTTTGGGTTCCCAAGGAGTCCCAAATAGAATGAGAGATAAGCATCCTAGTATGTTTCCACCTAAATATCTATACAATTCTATGGTGTGAAATATAACAAGATAATAATGTAAACAGTAAGAAAGTGAAGAGTTCAAAATAAAGATTAGTTTCCACGGCACATCCACTACTAAGTAAGTGGAACTGTCTAGCCTCTCAAGTCTCCCTTTAAAACAAGTTTCATCTCTTATACAATGTATCTATAAGAAATATAAATAAATAACACTACCTCTCCGTACTCCCATACGTATCAAGTCACTACGTCCTTTCCGTATACTCTGAGTGGATCACATTCCCATAGCCTTGTCATATCAACTAATGTATCAGACCACACAAGGGTCGGATACAAGGTGTCAAGACCAAGGAATCCTCATCGAGTCCCCAGATAATCTCGATGGAAATTAGGTATAGGAACTATTTGGAGTCCTAGGAGCATGTCATATCAGACAAGTCCAATGTGAATCCAAGAAATCTGGATCCAAGGGGCATTATGGACCAAGGAATCCTATGGAATCATTACCCAAGGGGAATAATCAACCCATGACATCCAACACCGCATTCATGATCCATGGAGAACCATCCATGGCATCCATACCAACATTCATCCACTTTATACCAATTAATGATAAAATTTCTATATGAGATTACCCACTCATATAATCACATTCATTACATTTAATATAATGAGTATACCTACTTATTTATCCTCAATTTTAATTATACATGTCACATGGGTATACCCAGCCATTTATCACCATTAATAGTTTAACATATTCCATGGGTATACCCACCCATTCATTTAAATCCATCTAAGAAATTTAACACACCACATTTAACATAACTCATTTGATCAATTAGACAATTAACCAATTCAATATCAATATAATAATTCAATGTAAAGGAGGAAAACCATCTCTTAACCAAACCATTCAACTCATTCCATTTATAATTGGCCTCCTATGACAAGGAAACCCAAAACACACCCGTTTGGTTGTTTAACAGGGCATAACCAAGGTTCTTTCATAAGTTTCACCCCATGGGGGACCTTGTTTCAAGAAATGGGTACCAACACATCACAATGGATCCTATGGGCATCTCTAATAGGTCTGATTACATCTATTTCAAGTAACCCATTCAAAATTAGGGTTTCACTAGAATTTCTGGTGGGAATTGTAATGACTGATAGTCCTATAAATCACCAAACGCTAAAAGAAATGTATAGAACACTAACCTTACCTCAGTAGTGGATTGCTCATCAATTATCAAGTCCTAGTTCATCCCAGTTTAGGATAAATCTGAAGAACAGATGAAGAAGGAGAAATTAGGGAATATTTGCCTCAAATAAAATAGTGTAATTGATATCCAGTAGAATAAAAAATGGATAAAAATGAATTTAGATCTTACCAATGTGGATCTGATGAGACAAACCATGCTCGAATTGGAGGTCAGACAAGGTATAGATCTGAATTCCATGAATAGTCACATTTGATTGCTTCCAAATGATCTGCCCTATATCCATTGAAACATATACTAATTTTGGTTTAATATAGAAAAATATTTAAAATTAAAATTAATTAAAAACCTAAAATACAAGGGTTTCATGGTTTCCCGCGTAGTTTCCTGAAGGCCAAGGGGCACCCGTATAGTTTACAAACCTTTTGGAAACCATGCGATAATCCTCTATCAAGTTTCTGTAAAAACTGTAGACTAGTCGCACATGCATGAACCTCTTCCCACATGGGTTTCTTAAACTGTGCGGCCTACCCCACACAGTTTGGCTAACAGTGTTCTAGGATAAGAAACCCCAAAGTTGTTTTTTGGTCTTCGAACAAGTTCTAGAGACCCCTAAAACCTCTATGACCTCAAAGGTTACTCATATAATGACATATTTAATCATTCAAAATGAAAAATAAGGTATCCTTACCTCATATGAAAACCTGGGTTCTTACACATCACTAACCTAAAACAAAATAAATTTCATTAACACCCCCTCTATAAATACTAGGTTCTTCCCTCCATAAGATTTGGTGTTAGAGTTTCAAAAATAAATAGAAATATCATATAATTAGAAGAATATGTTGGAAGAAATAAAGGGGAAATAAGGTTTATCTCAAGAGAAACCACCAAATCCAAGATGAAATCACCAATAAATGAAGGGGGAAGGGGTTCCTCACTAGGGGAAGGCACCAACATCGAGGGGGAATAAATTAGGGGTTAGAGGTTATAAATTAAAAATTGATTTTTTTTAAATTTTACATTTTTATGTGAACATGGCGGGTCACATGGTTTAGTCACACAGTTTGTAAAACCATATTCCATAACATGTTCCTATCATGGGGTGTGGAAAAAAATTATTTACTATGGTAAAATAAATTTTAGTGTTTAACCTAGGTTTCCTCCAGAGAGGATCACGAAACAATCATGTTTGTCACTTTAAATTAGAGGAAAAAGTGTCTATTTTTTAACTTGTTTGATTTTGAAAACAAATGAATGCAATGAAACAAAATAAAGTAATTAAGAAAAAGATTGAAAATAAATTGACAAATAATTTGATTATAACTTTTATATGAGAAAGGTGATTAGGTTGGAATTATTTTTACAAATTAAATGCTACCCTAGTTCCAATTTATCCAATCCTCTATAGATAATCTGATTAATGTGAGATTCCATGATTAATTCCTCTCACTCCCTTTGTCAAATGGTGATGGTGAGATTAAACCTTTCTAAGATCTCAGATTTGTATACTCTCCATACTAAGTGTAATAGAGTTATAGTGAATATCCTTAATTGACTTGGGCAATACCCAAGCAGGTCTTATTTATTCCAAACAATCAAGAATATCCAATACCCCTCCCATATGTACTGATGATCACTAGGTACTTCACCACTAAGCCACAGTCTATTCCATCATATATAAACCCAAACCTGGTGGAGGGATATAGTGATAATTGGCCAAATAAAAATAAAAAATATAATCTAAAACCAAATAAAATCATACTTGATTTTAAAATCCACTAATAGAAATTGAAGTCAACTTCATGGAAGATGGAAATATATTTTATTCAATAAAGAATAAGAAATCAAACATTATAAAAGAAAACCTCCCATAATCTGAACACTTATATTTTTAACCATCCGTGTGAAGGGTAACATTGAATATGGGGTAACAATAATTCATTACAAAACTAATAAGAATAAAATAGGGAAAAGGAAAAATAGAAAACATTATCCTCCAGAATCTATTTTCTAGAATTTTTATCATGGTCCTCCTGCCATATGGGAGAAAATTTTGATATTTTAATATTAAAATTTATACAAAATTTATTTGGATGTAGATACTCAAATTTCAATACTATTAGACATGTTTAGAAAAATTTATTCCCAAATTACTCAAGAACACTTTTTTCGGATGAATACACCCTTCATGTTCCTCCACTTTTGAGTATTAAATTCATTCCTTAATGATATAATTTCTCCATAAAATTAGTGGGAATATAAAAATTACACTTCTATTTCATTTATAATTCGAATAAACTCATTTGGAAGTGTGTAGGCTGAGATATTCCTTATTTACTGATGTGCGGTTCATTCTGTCATCCATAAATATTTTTCAAGTTGATTGATTTGTTTAAGCCTATTGAGTTTTGAATGATATATGGTTCTAGAAGAAGAAGTTGAATCCGATAAAAAACAAAAGATTTGAAAAAAAAAGAATCAATATATTTGGATAAATATTCCAAAATATATGCTCAAAATATATAATTGGTTAAAAACAATAAAAACTATAGAATAAATAAATTTTTAAAATTTATCCGAAAAATTCAAAAAAATCAAAAATTATGCAATTTGACTAAAATTGTTAAATTAGGATGGATTAAATCATTAAAACATATGATAAAAATAATGAAATTATTATCCCAATAAATTCCCCACACATTAAACTTGGACTTCTGGACATGTAAGCATCAAAATGAAATCAAATAAAATTCAAAATACATACCCATGAGATCCACTAATTTGACAACAGGAAACAAAAAAATAGCATGCCTCCTTAAAAACCATTATTTCAAGTTCTTCATTCATATCATTCAATATATTTCCACTTCATTTCTCTACCCATGCACATAAGACACCTACCTCACATTAATTTTCTTTAATCTCAAAAATATCAATTTTCAACATGGTCTTTATCACCCAAACCCATGAAAGAGTCAGTGAAGGCTAGATAAATTCATACATCTCCACCTAATGTTAGTGAAGGAAATGTGTTTATCATGAGGGGTTTTTATGTTTGTTCAGTGGAATTTTGTTAGTAAGATTTATATTTTAGAAATTTTGAGGTTGGATAAGAAGGGTTTGGATCTTTTTTTAATAAAAATTGTATGATTCTAATTTTCACTCAAGTATGGTCTCCTCCTCACTCCCCTTGGTTTAAAATTATCTCTAAGTGTAACATCCCAGGTAAATGAAGAATATAAAGTTTTCATATTTATTAATATTTGTGAATTAAATATTAATTTTACTTTAAAGGGGATGTTATGTTCGATGGCATACCTGATACACAACAACGGGTTTCTTTGAAATCTTATGTTGCACACAATGCTAAGTCATACTGAAAAATAATAATATAATATTTTTTTAAAAGGTAATTAACGCCTAGACATTGTATTGAACGTAATGAATAAAATTAACTAAAATATGATTATAAATGTTTTTTAAATATTTTTACATCTATCCAATAAAAGTTATAGGCTTAAAATGTGAATGAATCTAATTTTAAGCACAAATAGTCTAATATTCTTTAAAAGATCAATTTACTGCCTTTTAATGGAGAACCCTCTTTAAATATAGTTTTAGTCACTTTTATATATTATATTTGACAAAATAAAATTCTTTTTTATAATAGGGGCATCACAATTTACTTTGGGTAAATTTTTGGTATTTTTCTAATAAAATTCATTTCTTAATGAATAGTGAAAATACTGTATTTTAATTCAAAACTGCCTTTTAATATAATTTATTTATATGTTTACATTATCTTTTTAATTGGTTTTAAATTTTAATTAGATTATATATTTACCAATTAATCCAATTTTGGTCATTGGAAGTAATTTTACATTGAAATTGGACATAAACAAGTGTCAATCTTTGGATTGTTATTATTTCTAAAAAACACGCTTTTTGTTTTAACAAGGGGAATTAATTTTAAATTAATTTAAGCCACTTAAATGTTTTGAATTTGGAAAAATGGATTCCATATTTAGAATCAAGAGTTAAAAATTGTGTAAATAGGTAAATTTTATTTTTATACATTATGAATATTTACTTCGGTAAATATTTTATTTACCGTGGTTAAAGGGTAAATCTGGTAAATAAGGGTAAAAAAATAATATTATAATACTATTAAATTACTGTAAAATGTGTCCTAATCCAATTTTATGATACATTTCTGACCATGGGAATCCTTGGGTTGATTGTGGGACCCCATGGATCCACTTGGGAATGATAATGACAATTTATGATAATTAATTTCAAGTAAATACCAAAATGACATAAACATATATCTTTTAGTAAATCAATTTTTACATGGGGTTATATAAGTTTTATCTTCTACTAAAAATATTCATTTTAAATATAAAAATATTTCCTATATCAATGTAGTTGTTTTATAATTTCTATACATCAAATAAATAAAATTATTTATGACACAATAAGGATGTTGTGTTTACCTCATTAATGAATGATTTAAATAAATAAGATTATAAAGATTAAAGAAATATCCAAAACCTATCCAATTTTTATTGGATGATTTTATTTCGAACATTACTCATCTTATCTTAGACTTTAATAAGTTTTGGACCTTTAAAAACTGATAATCATTATATAATAAAATAATATTTTTAAACTTTCTTAAAGAGCCCCTCCTCCCCCTTATAAAAAGCCCTCACCTCTAACCCATTACTCACTCCTATCAATCTCCTTGGCTCATCCAAAATCTATACAATAATCCCTCTACATAACTATATTCCTACTAGAATCCTTATTTTAGGCATAAGGCAATTCAAGTAAACTTTTTGGTTCAAACCAAAGGAATATACCCGATTTAAAGGTAACATCTTCACTTAAGTTATTTTCTTTTATTTTACTTCTCCAACCCCCTAAAATATTTCTATTAATTTCTTTTATAACAAAACCAGTATCCTAAATATACTATGTTTTTGTTATGAGAAGGATTCTGACTAAACTTATAAACACCTCCATCGAATGGGTAAAGAACATACAATTTCTGTGGACGACAAACTACTGCCTCATGAAACGATGATTGTTCAATCTTCTCTTACCGCCTCTCATGGTGTCCATTATGATGGAACTGTATTTATATGTTATATATATTATATTTAAATTATCTCTATACTTCTTTATTTTTTATTTATATCATACCTTTATGGTTTCCATAATGGGTAAATGTGATAATTTTAATTTGAGGAAGTGTGGACTACCGCCCCCTCAAAGTGATATGACTTGTTAATACCATACATGGAACATATAAAGGATGGTGTTAATGAACTTATGTAATGTATATACAATATTATATTATTTTTGAATTATTATATAACTATGTATCATTATATTTTGATTCCATTAAATATGAAAGATAAATGAAAGTAGCATTCATGCGTACGTACTTTTACCGTCTCCATGAATGGTGCATTTAATTTCTTATCTCCAAATGTTATGTACTATTATCAACACATACATATACTGGATACATATGATATATATGATATCTATATCATTAATATAATTTTGTAGATAATGTACATTTGACCACATGAACAACTTATAATTATAAAAAGTTCATTTTTGACTCAAGTACCAAAATATCGACAAAACAACCATTATTAACATAAATGATTAAATAATGTTTATAACATGGTAATAAGTGATATAAAATGAATAATAAACATTAAAAAGGTTCTTAAGAAAGTATAAATTAACTTTAGTTTATTATTCTGGAGATTAAGGAATGATTGAGTCAAGTCGGACATGAGGTAAGGGACTTCGTCTCAATCTCCTTTCATTGAGGCATATTTTGTTTTATATACAACTTTATTTTATATAGTGTAGAAAAACCTTTTAACATTCATTTAATTCAAATAGAATCTTTTTCTACGAGGTGTTTTACTAAACGACACAAAATAATGTTTCTAACGTAAGCGGTGACAACAACCTTTTCCGCCGCCATGAGTATTATTTGATCTATGGATTCCTTAACAAGATGTAATGTTTTTAGAAGGAAAATAAATATAATATACTATTTTACATATTTTTTTATTGAAAATGTGTTTGATAATGGATTTTTTATATCAATATATTTAAATGATATATTGTGATTGAAATGTGGAAATGTTATCTTTCCTTTATGTTTGTTTTATTTGTTATGAATATGTTATGGTTCTTGGGCATTGTTTACGTATACGGGTAGTTATGTGATAAAACTAGGGAGGGTGAGCCCAAAATATCCTTCCAATGCATTGGGTAACATGATGGAGTTAAAATATAATGTTTCTCCTTATAAATTTGGGGAATATACTATGATGGGTATTCCGAATGTATCTCCCTACGTAGCTGTGAAAGCAACAGTGTAAGTATGTTATGGCTTCCATAATTTACCTTTATGATTTGTGATTACTATGTTTTATTCATAAAGTTTATGATTTCATGAGGTATGTAAAAGAGTTTATGTTTTGTATATATTGATGGACTAAAGATTTATTTCTTCATTTTATAACCCTTACCAAGATTTTTATACTCCTCCCAAGTTTTTGAAATGTTTTTCACATGACTTAAAGATGAATAGGTTCAAGGATGGGATCAAGGAAAAGTCATGTTTTCTAAAACATGGAGCTATACATGACTCTTTTTTTCAAGATTTTTTATTTTATAAAAAAATGGAAACTTAGTAGAAGTGTCTACTTTATAATTTTTTAGATGTAATGTAATAGTTATGTATTAATTATCTAAAACACTAAACCTAAAAAGATCCTCAATGTGAATTATCCATTTAATTCAAGATTATGTAATTTATTAAGGCTGGGTCCTTATAGTTGGTATCAAAGGTCTATTTAAAAAACTTTAGGAGTTATAATATTTTGGAATTAATGTCCATAAATTAATTTATGGTACGATTGAAATGATATAGCATTTACAGATTACCATGTTGCTTCGCCTAAGATATTTCTTTGTTCAGAATGGTTTTCAATAGATGACACATGGAATCTATGATGGGACAACATCATTAAGAAGCCAACCTTCCAAATCAACAACCTGAGATGGACAGAATCATAACTAAACAGTTTGTTGCAGTGATGACACACTTGACTCAGTCTATAAATGGTGGTGGTATCCATGAATGAGATCATCCAGATCAACCACAGAGGAACATGTCAGTAGTGGATCATTTTATGAGGCAACATCCCCCATAATTTAGAGGATCATCTAACCATGTTCTAGCTTAAGGGTGGATTAAAGCACTGGAGAATATTTTTTATGTTATGGGGTGTTCAAAACATCAAAAGGTTAGTCTCGCTATTTACCGTTTTGAAGGTGAATCCAATCAATGGTGGTCGATGGTAAAAATATCTGGGATAGTGAGGATATAGATTCTCTTGACTGGGATGAATTTAAATGTATGTTTCTTGAGAAAAATTTTCCTAAGGTGGTTCTTCTTAGGATGGAAAAAAAATTTCTAGAATTGAGGCAGGAGGATGAATTAGTGGCTGCTTATGAAGAAAAATTCACCCGACTGGCAAGGTATGCTACAAATTTCATACATGATCTTGATAGTAAAATCAACCATTTTTTAATCAGGATTAAATTCAAAGTATCGAAGGGATTTAGCTTCTCTAGGGTTCAAAAGTTGTGAAAAACATGTTCGATGTGCGTAGGAGGTGGAAAATAGAGTTTTTTGATGATTAGTTCTTCATTGAAAAACTACAGAATAAGAGGTTGAGGTGGCTGATGAAAGGGAAGAACTCTTCAAAAAAGCCTGATGGTAAGAAACTTAAGTTTACAGTTTGTGAGAATTATGGTAAAAAGCATGTTGGGGAATGTATTTTGAATTATGGTAAGTGCTACCGATGTGGTAAAATGGGGCATAAGGCTCGTAATTTCATTGAAAAATATCAGGGTAATGGTAAGACAAATTCAGATTTACAGTCAGTAAAATGTTTTAAGTGCAATGAAATGGGTCATTATGAAAATTTGTGTCCAATGAAGAACTCAAATGAGGGAAAAAATCCAGACTAAAAGTAGAAAGCGGTGGTGAAATCCTTTGCAGCTACTTTAGCAGATGTTGGTCCATCAAATGAAGTAGTTTCAGGTACACTATTTGTAACACCCAAGAATTTTATGAGAAATATTTTTGTTTTTATAAATCATAAAAGGAATATTTCACTACACACAACACTATCTTGGGTTGCTTTACACGCAATCACGACCTTCCTCGATAGCTTGTGTCGTACACAATACCGAGTTTCACTAAAAAATGATATGCTATTAAAATTTTATTAAAACTAGCCATTATGAATAGTAATAACAAATTTTTGAAATTTTATAAATTATATTTTTCAAAATGGACTTCATTTTTGGATTAGGAATATCGAAATTAGCCTAGGGTGAAATTTTGGTATTTTTCTGAAAACCTTTAATTTTTGATGAATAGTGAAACCACTAAGTGGAAGTTAAAAAAACTGAATTTTTCATAAAACTTAATTTTACCGCTTCTGTGAGTGGAATTTCAAAAATCCGAGAGACGCGATTGATGTCAGTAAGTAAAATTTGGTTCAATGAGATGAAAATAATTTTTGGTGAATAATAACTTTTTACTTTTATTTACCATGGTTAAAAGTAAATATTGTAATTAAGGGTAAAAATGATATTATTATTACCCTAAAACATGTCCTAATTCTATTGGATAAGTTTAATTCGACCAAAAACAAACTTAGGAATAAAATATGACCATTTAGGCCCACTTGGATTAGATTAGGACATTTATTATTACTTTATTTAAAGAAGGGTTAAAATAGTTAAAATCAAAGTCTAATAAGTAAATAATTTTTAATATAAGGTTATACATAAGATAAATTTGACTATAAATATTCATTAGAAAGATAAAAATATTTCCTACATAATGGTATTTTATTTGTAATTTTTAGACATTAAATAATTTAATTTATTTATGACACAAAGATGATGCAGTAATTATCTTATTAATGAAATATTAACATAATTGATGTTATAAATACAAAACTAAATGTAATTTGAGACTTTTTATGAATTAAACTAATTTTATAGGTTAATATTACATGTTAGTATTTATTTAATTAACTTTTTTAGAACTAATAATTCTATTATGATTTTCACAAAAATCAATTTCTAAATAGTGTCAAAATTGACATAAAATAGTTTTTAAAACAAATATTATATTATTAATTGTTATTTTATTCCTAAAAATCTAAGGTTCGGCCAAATGACTTATATAAGGTTATATATATTAAAAATAAACAATTTGGGGTTCGTTTGGCTGCTTATAGTAAGTTTATTAACCTTATAGTATAAGAATACAAGAAGACACGGTAAAAGTAAAATTATTTAACTTAATGTTAAATATATATGATAAGGTTAAAATAGGAACCTAAACTTCTCTAAATTCTATTTTATGAGTGTATTTCGACCCATACCCACCTTAGATTTGAGATAAATCAATTTGGAGCTATTTAAAACGAACTTTAATTTATAATAAAATAATATTTTTAGTTTTTCCAAAGGAGCCCCTCTCCTCCCTTATAAAAGGGCACCTCCTCCCCCTCTTCCTCACACCACTTCGAGCCTTCAAGCTCAGACATCCCCTACCAATTTCTCCTATCCACTTCCCTAGAGACATCCTAGAGGTCCTGGTCTTCTTCAAAGACCATTTTTAGTGCCCTAAAAGGAGGTCTCAAAGAAGCACTTCAAAGAAGAGTTAATGTCCGTTACCGATTCTTTCATCATTATTTCTTCTTCCACTTATTCTTCTTTAGTTGTTTCATTATGAAGTAATAACATCAGTATCACTCATATACTGATATGTTATTATAATTATGAAATAACCCTATTCCACCATCTATCCATCCTACGGAAAATGAAATCATCGCGCGTGCGTACGTACGGAATACCGTCTCCACGCCGTAGTGTAATCTATTTTCCACCACCACCTTACTTGGATGGGTATAATGGTGTAAATAATGACTATATATGATTATTGTAAAGTGATATTGATTATGAAATAGTATACATACACTCCAATACAATTCCATGATCATGGGAACGATATCATCGCTCGTGCGTACGTACGGAATACCGTCTCCACGATGTGATGCGACTCGTTCTACATGATCTTCATTGCATAATGATTATATAAATGAATTGAATGAATTAATATGATATATATTACACTAATAACATTCTGTAAATGATTTATCTATAACCTAAAGAGAAGAATAAAAATTTATTCGACAAAACACGCATAAGAACAAAAAGTAATAAACACCCGAATAACAAGTTGTAATGAAATATTACTAATAAGAAGCTAAGAATATGACCATATGTGATATCATAACAATGATTATGATTCTGGAATAAGTCAATAACATTATTTAAATAATTATACAGGAGGTTCGGACACGTACAAAGCATATCGGACCTAAGGTAATGGAAATATCACAATCTCATTTTTATCTGAGATTGTTTATACTTTGGAATTTACTAGGGTGTATTTTATCATCCACATCCATGTTTCATAAATATGTAATATTATTTCCATCCAACTACAATTTTTTGAATCCAATTTTACCCTTCGGTGAGTTTTTAGTAAAAGATATGAAAGGAATCTTTTGTCGTTTTTCGTACGAGGTACTTTTTGACTTTTCCGACAAAAGTACGAGAAGAATGTTTCTTTTAACTTATACGGCGTGAATGGATTTTTAAAACATTATTTCCAAGAAGATTCCTTTACAAGTTTTCAAGTTTATTTTTAATCAACTTCTTCTAGTTTATAATTGTATGACATGTTAAGAAAGGAAAAGTGTTTTTTAAGTAGAAATGATATTTTCCTCAAGAATGGAGCTTAAGAGTTTTATCAAAATTATTTTACATCTAAGATAATATAGGGTTCTGTTTCTATCCCTATTATTACATTGATTTTATTAATTTGTGATGGAATTAATTTTATGAATTCCTTTATCTTATATGAATTGTTTTATGATGTCATGATATTTAAGAATCCCATTTTTATTACTTGGGTTATGCAATGATGTATGATTTATGATTTTGTGGCACACATAAGAATGGTATAATTATGAGATAGATGGGACCTATATCTCCCTCCAATTCATTGGGTAAAGATTTTATATCTCATGAGATAGACATGGCTGGAACGGAAGGTTAAACCGGTTCAGTGAAACAGGACTGAAACGAGGAGTGAACTCGGTTCAGAAATGGACTTTGTACACTAAGATAGTCTTGGAAATGAGTCTTGAATAGTAAGAAATTATTATCTATGATTATGTATGTATGCCACAAAGTTTCATGTTTTATGTTATTATTATTGGGATTACATTTTACTACTATGATTTATCCCATGTTATGAAATTATGATTTCTTTTGCAGGTTAACATTTCCAAAAGTTATGTTCCTATGTATATGATGTGATTTATATTTCTTTTGTTTACCCTTACTCAACATTTGAGCTCACCCTTTTGTATGTATTCTTTCCCCAGGTCAGGAAGATGGTTATTAAGTAATATATGTCAAAAGGGAATATAGATATGAGGAAATAAATGGGAGACAGTGTAGACCCTTTATGAACCAGTTGTTTATGTTTCCCAGTTTCTAAAGACACTATACCTATACGGTCCTTTACTGGTTTTGTTATATGTTGTAATAAGTGTGCTTCAATTATGAAGTAATAACAATGTATGTAAAGTATGGGTCGCTACAGTTGGTATCAGAGGAAAGGTATAGTCAACCTTTGGAAACTAGGATGTGAAAGCCTTAGTAAGAATCCTAAGGATAAGTCTAAGCATAGAACACAATCTTAGTGTTTTAGAAATGGCCATGAATAACCTAGGATAATACCTTAAGTGTGAAATTTTATTCTTGATTATGTGGTTTTATTATTATAATTAGTGTTGCTCACACTATTCTTCTTGGTTTTAGTCAATCGCTGGAACCCGAAGGAACCGTGTTAATGCGGAATGCGACGGGAAATGCAATGATTGTCCCCCTGAGCAACCAAACGTTATAGGAGATGGAATGAAAAATCTTGTAGCCATGCTCACAAAACTTTCTCAAGCTATGAATCATGCAGGACTTCCAAACAAGCAAAGGAAGGAGCAACATTTTGTTGAATCCTTCATGAGATAGCGTCCACCTTCATTCAGCGGGTCTACTGATCCATTAGTTGCTGAACAATGGATTAGTACTACTGAAAAGATATTTTTAGTTCTTCAATGTTCTGAACATGATAAAGTCATCTTAGCAGTGTATTGTTTGGAAGTTGATGCTGATCAATGGTGGAATCTTATTAAGAATACGAGGCAAAGGGATGAAATTGAGTCCATGGAATGAGACGAGTTCAAGAACTTATTTTTCAATAAGTATTTCCCTCGTATTCTCCGAACAAAGATGGAGAAAGAGTTTCTTGAACTGAAGCAAAAGGATGATGAATCTGTTGGTACCTATGAAGCAAATTTTACAAGACTTGCAAGGTACGCTTCTGGTATTATTATCCAACCTGAGAGTAAGATCGATCGATTATTTAGTGGCTTAAAACCAAGTCTTCGAAGGGCGTTAGCCATAAGGGACTTCAATAGCTACGAGGAAATCGTTCGATGTGCTCTCAATGTCGAGATGGAGATTAAAGTAACCCATCAGTCATATGGGTTTGATAAGAAGAGGAAAATGGAATTCAAAGGAAAATATAAAGAGCAGACTGAAAAGAAGATGAGCTTTCCCTTATGCTCAAAGTGTGTAAAGAAACATGGAGGTAGTTGTCTTAAAGGGACAAGTAAATGTTTCAAATGTGGAAAGGAAGGTCATAGGGCATTTGAATGCCGCAATAATGGGAAGAAGATGTCTAATGATGCAAACAAAGGAAGGGATACACATAATGAACCTACTACACTTCAATGTTTCAAGTGCACGGAGATGGGGAATTATGCCAATCAATGACCAAATCCAAGGGTTGATGATGATGGTCGACGTCAAAAAACTCTTAAGGCTAAAGACAAAGGAAAGTCACATGCAATTTCTATCAGCGATGTGGAGTACGATAACGATGTGGTGAAAGGTACAATTACCATCCACTCTAAAGTAGAAAATGTTTTATTTGATTCTGGATCCACCCACTCTTTTATTTCTGAAGAATTTTCTAAGGATATCACCGTATTACCTCAACAATTAGATGTTGAGTTAGCTGTGACAACCCCTAATGGCACAACAGTCGCATCAAAAGTTTATAATTCTTCTCCGATCGATGTTTGTGGGAAAGTGCTTCCTGAAAATCTTGTGATCCTTCCTATAGTGGAATTTGATGTCATTCTTGGCATGGATTTGATTTCTTTATATGGATCTCATATCAATTTCCAAAGAAGGGAAGTCACATTTCATATTCCAGATCAATCTATGATCGTCTATCAATGCAAGGATGAACATAACCTTCCAGCGGAAATTTCTTCCATCTTATGGGTCTTGATTCCACTAAATGAAGGTTATTTATCTCAAATGGTTGGTGATAAACTCATGATTAAAGAATATGCCCATTGTACGTGAGTTTGATGATGTCTTTCTGGAGGAATTACCGGGTCTTCCACCAAATTGTGAAGTTGAGTTTTCAATAGAACTCGTACCGGGTTCTTTGCCTATTTCAAAGACACCTTATAGAATGGCCCCAATTGAGTTGCAGGAATTGAAGAAGAAACTCCAAGAGAATCTTGATAAGGGGTTCATACGCCCTAGTGCGTCACCTTGGGGAGCACCTATTCTGTTTGTTAAGAAGAAAGATGGATCAATGAGACTCTTCATTGATTATTGAGAACTTAACAAGATCACTATCAAGAACAAATATCTTCTCCCGCGCATTGATGACCTATTTGACCAACTACGCGGAGCTCAATACTTTTCCAAGATTGATCTTTGTTCAGGGTATCATCAATTAAGGGTAAAAAGGGAGGATATACCAAATACGGCTTTCCGTACAAGGTATGGACACTATGAATTTATAGTGATGCCATTTGGTATTACTAATGCCCCTGCTATCTTCATGGATCTGATGAATAGAGTCTTTAGAGACTATCTTGATCAGTTTGTGGTAGTCTTTATAGACGATATTCTTGTCTATTCAAAGATAAAGGAAGAACATGAAGATCACTTGAGAAGTATATTGAAGACCCTGAGAAAGGAGAAGCTTTATGCCAAATTTACCAAGTGTGAATTTTGGCTTCAAAAAGTTTCATTTTTGGGTCACATAATCTCAAAAGAGGGGATATCTGTGGATCCAGCAAAAAAAGAGGTTATCAAAATATGGTCGAGACCAACAACAGTAACTGAGATCTGAAGTTTTCTTGGTTTGGCTGGATATTATCGACGTTTTGTGAAATATTTTTCACGATTATCTAATCTGCTCACCAATTTGACTTGGAAAGGAGTTATGTTTGTTTGGACGGAGGAATGTGAAGAGAATTTCAAGGAGTTGAAAAGAAGGTTATCCAGTGCACCTGTGCTCACACTGCCTTGTAGTGGAGAGAGGTTTGTGATCTACAGTGATGCATCCAAGAAGGGATTGGGGTGTGTTCTTATGAAAAATGATATGGTGATAGCTTATGCCTCACGAAAATTGAAAATACATGAGCAAAATTAACCAACTCATGATTTGGAGTTAGCTGCGGTAATCTTTGCATTAAATATTTGGAGGCATTATCTTTATGGAGAAAGGTGTGACATTTATACTGATCATAAAAGTTTAAAGTATATTTTCACACAAAAGGAGCTGAATATGCGCCAAAGAAGATGGTTGGAGCTGATTAAGGATTACGACTGCTCAATCCATTACCACCCTGGGAAAGCAAACAAGGTGACAGATGCATTAAGTCGACAAGACCATTCCAATTTATCCATGATGAGGATCACAAAAGATCCAATATTTATGGATTTACAAAGGATGGATCTTGGAATTATAATGAAAGGGGAAAAATTGTATCTTTCTCAAATGAATGTTCAACCATCTATACATTTGAAGATTAAAGAGGCACAGAAAGAAGATGTCGAGTTACAAAAGAAGGTGAGAAATGTTCCTGAATTCAACCTTGATTGTGATGGGATAATAAAGTTCAGGAATCGGGTTTGTGTTCCTCCCATCCCCAAATTAAAGAAGGAGCTGCTGGATGAGGCTCATAGTTCTTCATTCTCCACTCATCCTAGAATCACGAAGATGTATAGGGACCTGAAAGAGTACTTCTGGTGGGATGGAATGAAAAGAGATGTTGCTGAATATTTCTCTCGATGCTTGGTTTGTCAGCAAGTTAAAGCTGAGAGACAAAAGTCTAAGGGGATGTTACAACCATTACCCATACCCGAATGGAAAAGGGAAAATATCACTATGGACTTTGTCACCGGACTTCCTAAAACATCCAAAGGCAATAATTCTATCTGGGTCATAGTTGACCGTCTTACAAAGTCTGCACACTTCATCGCTATTTGAGAGGATTTCTCTCTGGATCATCTTGTCAGGATATATGTGAAGGAAGTGGTAAGATTGCATGGAGTACCACTTTCTATTATATCTGATCAGGATCTGAGGTTTACCTCAAAGTTCTGGCGAAGTCTTCAGCATACTCTGGATACAGAGTTGAGTTTCAGCACTGCTTATCATCCTCAGACAGACGGTCAGTCTGAGAGGACGATTCAAACTCTGGAAGATATGTTGAGAGCTTTCTCTATGGATTTCAAAGGTGGTTGGGATCAACACCTACCTTTGGTGGAATTTTCTTATAATAATATCTTTTACTCCAGTATTCAGATGTCTCCTTATGAAGCTCTCTATGGAAAGAAATGCAGGACTCCAACTTGTTGGGATGAAGTTTGGGAAAGAAAGCTATTAGGACCCAATCTCGTTGATGAAATGGCAGAAAAGGTCAGATCTATTCAACAACACATAACAGCAGATCAGAGTCAACAGAAAAGTTATGCCGACAACCAAAGAAAAGACCTAGAGTTTGAAGTGGGTGATAAAGTGTTCTTACGAATATCTCCCTGTAAGAGGGTCATGAGATTTGGAAAGAAGGGGAAGTTGAGCCCTAGATATATCGGTCCTTTCGAAATACTGGATCGTTTTCAGAAGGTAGCTTACGTATTGGCGCTTCCACCGAATCTCTCTCAAGTTCACGATGTGTTCCATATATCTCTCCTGAGAAAGTAGAAACCTGATCCTTCACATGTACTCAGCTCAGAAGTTGTACCGCTGGAGCAAGATCTTTCCCATGAAGAACAGCCGATAGAGATTCTGGATCGTAGTGAAAAAGTCCTACGAAACAAGACCACTCGATTGGAGAAAGTTTTATGGAAGAACCACCAATTAGAAGAAGCTACATGGGAGCTTGAGGATATGATGAGGGAGAGGTATCCTCATCTGTTTGTTACAAAGTGACGAATTTTGAGGGCGAAATTCATTTTAAGGGGGGTAGAATGTAACACCCGAGAATTTTATGAGAAATATTTTTGTTTTTATAAATCATAAAAGGAATCTTTCACTACACACAACACTAGCTTGGCTTTCTTTACACGCAATTGCGACCTTCCTCAATAGCTTGCGTCGTACGTAATACCGAGTTTCACTAAACAATGATATGCTATTAAAATATTATTAAAACTAGCCATTATGAATAGTAATAAACACTTTTTGAAATTTTATAAATTTTATTTTTCAAATTGGACTTCATTTTTGGATTCGGAATATCGAAATTAGCCTAGGGTGAAATTTTGGTATTTTTCTGAAAACTTTCAATTTTTGATGAATAGTGAAACCACTAAGTGGTAGTTAAAAAAACTGAATTTTTCATAAAACTTAATTTTACCGCTTCTGTGAGTGGAATTTCAAAAATCCGAGAGACACAGTTGATGTCAGTAAGTAAATTGTGGTTCAATGATATGAAAATAATTTTTTGTGAATAGTAACGTTTTACTTTTATTTACCATGGTTAAAAGTAAATAGGGTAATTAAGGGTAAAAATGATATTATTATTACCCTAACACATGTCCTAATTCTATTGGATAAGTGTAATTAGACCAAAAACAAACTTAGGAATAAAATATGACCATTTAGGCCCACTTGGATTAGATTAGGACATTTATTATTAATTTATTTAAAGAAGGGTTAAAATAGTTAAAATCAAAGTTTAATAAGTAAATAATTTTTAATATAAGGTTATCCATAAGATAAATTAGACTATAAATATTCATTAGAAAGCTAAAACTATTTACTACATAATGGTATTTTATTTGTAATTTTTATACATTAAATAATTTAATTTATTTATGACACAAAGATGATGCAGTAATTATCTTATTAATGAAATATTGAAATAATTGATGTTATAAATACCAAAATAAATGTAATTTGAGACTTTTTATGAATTCCACTAATTTTATAGGTTAATATGACATTTTATTAGTGATTTAATTAACTTTTTCAGAACTAATCATTCTGTTATGATTTCACAAAAATCTATTACTAAATAGTGTCAAAATTGACATAAAATAGTTTTTAAAACAAATATTATATTATTAATTGTTATTTTATTCCTAAAAATCTAAGGTTCGGCCAAATGACTTAGATAAGGTTATATATATTAATAATAAACAACTTGGTGTTCTTTTGGCTGCTTATAGGAAGTTTATTAACCTTATAGTATAAGAACACAAGAAGACACGGTAAAAGTAAAATTATTTAACTTAATGTTAAATATAAATGATAAGGTTAAAATAGGAACCTAAACTTGTCTAAATTATATTGGATTAGAGTATTTCTACCCCTCCCCACCTTATCTTCGAAATAAATCAATTTGGAGCTATTTAAAACTGAACTTGACTTTATAATAAAATAATATTTTTAGTTTTTCCAAAGGAGCGTCTCTCCTCCCTTATAAAAGGGCACCTCATCCCCCTCTTCCTCACACCACTTTGAGCCTTCAAGCTCGGACAACCCCTGCCACTTTCTCCTCTCCACTTCCCTAGAGACATCCTATAGGTCCTGGTCTTCTTCAAAGACCAATTTTAGTGCCCTAAAAGGATTTCTCAAAGAAGCACTTCAAAGAAGAGGTAATGTCCGTTACCGATTCTTTCATCTTTATTTCTTCTTCCACTTCTTCTTCTTTAGTTGTTTCATTATGAAGTAATAACATAAGTATCAATCATATACTGATATGTTATTATAAGTATGAAACAACCCTATTTCACCATCTATCCATCCAACGGAAAATGAAATCACCGCGCGTGCGTACGTACGGAATACCGTCTCCACGCCGTGGTGTAATCTATTTTCCACCACCACCTTACTTGGATGGGTATAATGGTGTAAATAATGACTATATATGATTATTGTAAAGTGATATTGATTCTTAAATAGTATACATACACTCCAATACAATTCCATGATCATGGAAACGATATCATCGCTCGTGCGTACGTACGGAATACCGTCTCCACGATGTGATGCGACTCGTTCTACATGATCTTCATTGCATAATGATTATATAAATTAATTGAATGAATTAATAAGATATATATTAAACTAATAAAATTCTGGAAATGTGGTATCTATAACCTAAAGAGAAGAATAAGAATTTATTCGACAAAACACGCATAAGAACAAAAAGTAATAAACACCCGAATAACAAGTTGTAATGAAATATTACTAATAAGAAGCTAAGAATATGAATATATGTGATATCATAACAATGAGTATGATTCTTGAATAAGTCAATAACATTATTTAAATAATTATACATGAGGTTTGGACACGTACAAATCATATCGGACCTAAGGTAAGGGAAATATCACAATCTCATTTTTATCTGAGATTGTTTATACTTTGGAATTTACTAGGGTTTATTTTATCAACCACATCCATGTTTCATCAATATGTAATATTATTTCCATCCACATACAATTTTTTGAATCCAATTTTACCCTTCGGTGAGTTTTTAGTAAAAGATATGAAAGGAATCTTTTTTCGTTTTTCGTACGAGGTACTTTTTGACTTTTCCGACAAAAGTACGAGAAGAATGTTTTTTTAACTTATACGGCATGAATGGATTTTTAAAACATTATTTCCGAGAAGATTCCTTTAAAAGTTTTCAAGTTTATTTTTAATCAACTTCTTTTAGTTTATAATTTTATGACATGTTAAGAAAGGAAATGTGTTTTTAAAGTAGAAAGGATATTTTCCTCAAGAATGGAGTTCAAGAGTTTTATCAAAATTATTTTCCATCTAAGATAATATAGGGTTCTGTTTCTATCCCTATTATTACATTGATTTTATTAAGTTGTGATGGAATTATTTTTATGAATTCCTTTATCTTATATGAATTTTTTTATGATGTCATGATATTTAAGAATCCCATTTTTATTACATGGGTTATGCAATGATGTATGATTTATGATTTTGTGGCACACATAAGAATGGTATAATTATGAGATGGGTGGGACCTATATCTCCCTCCAATGAATTGGGTAAAGATTTTATATCTCATGAGATAGACATGGATGGAACGGCAGGTTAAACCGGTTCAGTGAAACCGGACTGAAAGGAGGAGTGAACTCGGTTCAGAAATGGACTTTGTCCACTAAGATAGTCTTGGAAATGAGTCTTGACTAATAAGAAATGATTCTCTATGATTATGTGTGTATGCCACAAAGTTTCATGTTTTAATTTATGATTATTGGGATTACATTTCACTACTATGATTTATCCCATGTTATGAAATTATGATTTCTTTTGCAAGTTAAGATTTCCAAAATTTATGTTCTTATGTATATGATGTGATTGATATTTCTTTTTTTTACCCTTATTGAGCATTTGAGCTCAACCTTTTGTATGTTTTCGTTCCCCAGGTCAGGAAGAAGGTTATTAAGTAAGATATGTCAAAAGGGACTATAGATATGATGAAATAAATGGGAGACAGTGTAGACGCTTTATAAACCAGTTGTTTATGTTTCCCAATTTCTAAAGACACTATAACTATACGGTCCTTTCCTAGTTTTGTTATATTTTGTTATAAGTGTGATTCAATTCTGAAGTAATAACAATGTATGTAAAGTATGGGTCGCTACACTATTTGTTTATTCAGATTATGCCAATGTGTTGTTTGATTCAGGGTCAACACAGTCTATCATCTATGAGAAGTTTTCTAGTAAATTAGGAATTCCATCTTATGATATGAATCCTGAACTTATGGTAAAAAATTGGGTGGAAATGTTGAGACAAAAATAAATTATAAGAACCTTTTTATCCTTGTGTGCAGAAATAATATACCTATAAACCTTATTGTTTTTTCTCTTATAGAGTTTTATATTATTTTGGGTTTGGATTGGATTTCTGTTTATCATGCTAAGATTTACTGAAAAGATAAAGTGGTTTCTTTTCAAAAAGATTTTCAGTTTTTGTACTAGAATGAACCCTTACTTTTGATAACATATCAGGAAGTTGAGAAAATAGTAAAAGATGGAAATGAATGCTACCTTGCAAATATTGTTGAAAATAAATAAATTGTTCAGATTATTTATGTTCCAGTGGTAAATGATTACCTTGATGTTTTTCCAGATGAGTTTCCTAGTATTATACCCAATCGGGAAGTTGAATTTACTGTTGAATTAGTTCCTAATGCTAAGACAATTTAAAATACCCCTTATCAAATAGCTCAAATTGTATATTTAGAGTTATATAAGAAATTGCAGGAGTTATTAGATAAAGGTTTCATTTGACCTAACACATCACCATGGGGTGCTCCTTTCTTATTTTTGAAAAATAAAGATGGTTCAATGAGACTTTGAATTGATTAAAGAGCATTGAATAACACCACTATTAAGAAAAAGTATCATTTTACTCATATCGATGATTTTTTATCAGCTCCAGGGAGCTCGGTATTTTTTGAAGATTGATTTGAATTCGGGGTACCATAAGTTGAAAGTAAAGGAATCAGACATTACAAAGATTGTATTTTTTACTAGATAAGTCCATTATGAATTTGTACTTATTCCTTTTGGGTTAACCAATGCACCTGCAGTATTCATGGATCTTATGAATAGAATTTTCTGTGAGTTCTTGGACAAGTTTTTGGTTGTGTTCATTGATGATATTTCAGTTTATTCTAAAATTAAAGAGGAGAATGAAAGTCATTTAAGGGTTGTCTTGAAAACCTTAAAAGAGAAGAAATTTTATGGGGAATTCAGAAAGTGTGAGTTTTGGTAATAACAAATTTCTTTTCCTTGGTCACATTGTTTCAAAAAATGGCATAATTATTGATCCTGCTAAAAGAAAATTTGTTGAAGAATGGCCAAGACCCACAAATATAACCGATATTTGTAGTTTTCTTGGATTAGAGGGTTATTACTGGAGGTTTTTTGAAATGTTTTCACAGTTATCTAGCCCACTGACTATGTAAACTCAAAAAGTTGTTAAGTTCATTTGGACAAAATAATGTGATGATTGTTTTTATGAATTTAAAAGAAGATTGGTGAATGCTTTTGTATTATCACTACCTTCCAGAAATGGTGAGTTTTTTATCTACAGTGATGCTTCATTTAAAGGACTTGGTTGTGACTTAATGAAGAATTATTAGGTAATTGGTTAAGCTTCATGTCAGTTGAAACCTCATGAGTTAAATTACCATACACATGATTTGTAATTAACTGATGTTGCTTTTTCTTTAAAAATTTAGAGGCATCATTTGTATGGAGTAAAATGTGAAATATATACCACCCACAAAAGTTTTAAGTATATATTCACTCAGAAAGAATTTAACATGAGACAAACGAGATGGTTTGAATTAATCAAGGATTATTATTGCAAAATTCATTACCATCAGGGAAAAGGAAATAAAGTGGTTGATGCTTTCAGTCGAAAAATTAATGCATCATTAACCATGGTACATTTGGAATGAGATCCTTTGGTTTTTGATTTTATGAACTTTGGAATAGAAGTTGTTGGTGTAGGAAATTCCTATTTTTTATTTTAGGTTTCAGTGAAATCATCTCTATCATACATAATTAAGTAAGCGTAGAAGGAAGACAATGAGATACAGAAAAAGTTATATTTTGTTCAGAAGGGTAATTTTCCTGAATTTAACATTGATAAGGATTGTGTTTTGAGATTTGGAAAGAGATTATGTGTTCCTTGTGATTCATAGTTGAAGAATGATTTGTTATGTGAAGTTCATAGTTCTTTGTTTTCAGTTCATCATGGCAGTACTAAGATGTAAAAAGATCTTCAGGAGTATTTCTGGTGGGATGGAATGAAAAGAGAGATTTCTAACTTTACTGTGTAGTGTTTGACTTGTCAATAGGTTAAAGAAGAGTAGAAGTTACCAAAATATATGCTTTAGCCTTTACCAGTTCCAGAGTGGAAATGGGAAAATATATCCATGGACTTCATTATGGGATTACTGAAGACATCTCAAAGTAACAATTCAATCTGGGTTATTATTGATTGATTGACTAAATCTAGTGATTTCATTCCTATTCGAGATACTCTATCTATAGATCAACTTTCTTGGTTTTATGTTAAAGAGATAGTCAGGTTGAATGGAGTTCCCCACTCCATTGTATCTGATCGTGATCTGAGGTTCACTTATAACTTTTGGGAAGGCCTTCAGAAGTCATTGGGTATTGAATTAAATTTTAGTACAGCTTTTCATCCTCAATCTAATGGGAAGTCTGAACGAACAATTTAGACTGTGGAAATAATTCTACGTTCTTGTTCAATGGATTACCAGGTATGTTGGGACCAACATCTTTATTTGGTTGTTTTTTTTATAATAATAGTTTTCATTCTAGTATACAGATGGAACCATATTAGGAATTATATTGGGAGCAGTGTCAAACTCCAACTTTTTTGGATGAATTAGTTGAAAGGATGTTAATGGGACCAAAATTGGTAGAAGAGATGGAAGAAAAGGTTCAGTTGATTCAGAAGCACATGGGAACAGCTCAGAACATGCATAAAAGTTATGTGCATAACTAGAGGAAGGATCTCTCTTTTGAGGTAGGTGATCAGGTTTTTCTTAAAGTTTCTCCATGGAAAAGTGTGATGTGTTTTAGTAAGAAGGGAAAGTTGAGTTCGATGTTCATTGGACCTTATGAAATTCTGGTGAAAGTTGGATCAGTTTCCTATAGATTATATTTTCCTCCAATTTTATCCCAGGTACACAATGTTTTTCATGTTTCAATGTTGAGAAAGTATATTCCAGATCCATCTCATGTTTTGAGCCATGAGGTTGTTTAGTTGGAAGAGAATCTCTCTTAAGAAGAACAACCAGTCCAGATTCTTGACTTAAGAGAGAAAGTGTTGTGGAATAAGGTAATTTAATAGGTAAAGGTTTTTTAGAAAAACCATATGGTTGAAGAGGCAATGTGAGAATCTTAAAATGCTATGAGGGATAAATAACCCCACTTATTTGATATGTGAATAAAAATTACGAGGATGAAATTTCCAAAATGGGGAAGGATGTAACATCCTAGGTAAATAAAGAAAATAAAATTTTCATATTAATTAATATTTTTTAATTAAATATTAATTTTACCTTAAAGGATATTCTATGTTTGATGGCGTAACTGATACACAACGGGTTTCTTTGAAATCTTATGTTTCACACAATGATGAGTCTTACAAAAAATGATAATATAATATTATTTTAAATGGTTGTTAACCCCTGGCCGTTGTATTAGTGGGAATGAATAGAACTAAATACAATTTGATTATACATGTTTGTTAAATATTTTTACATTTATCCAATAAAAGGTAGAGGCTTAAAATTTGAATGAATCTAATTTTAAGTACAAATAGTCTAATATTCTTTAAAAGGTCGATTTACTGGATTTCGATGGAGAACCCTCTTTAAATCTAGTTTTTCTCACTTTTATATGTTCCATTTGAAAAAAATAAAATTCTTCTTTAGAATTGGGACATAAAAATTTAATTTGGTTAAATTTTTCGTATTTTTCTGATAAAATTCATTTTTTAATGAATAGTAAAAATACTATATTTTAATTCCAAACAGCCTTTTAATCTAATTTATTCATATGGATAGATTATCTTTTTAATTTTTATTAAAATGTAATTAGATTATATTTTTACCAATTAATCCAATTCTGGTCATTTGAGGTAATTTCACATTGAAATTGGATATAAACAACTGTTAATCTTTTGATAGTTATTATTTCTTAAAAACACGTTTTTTGTTTTAACAACGGGAATTAATTTTAAATTAATTTCTGCCACTTATGTGTTTTGAATTTGGAAAAATGGATTCCATATTTGAAATCAAGAGGTCCAAATTTTGTAAATAGGTAAATTTTATTTTTATACATTACGAATATTTACTTCGGTAAATATTTTATTTACCTTGGTTAAAAGGTAAATCTGGTAATAAGGGTAAAAAAATAATATTATAACAATATTAAATCATTGTAACATGTCTCCTAATCCTATTTTATGATGCATTTCTGACCATAGGAATCTTTGGGTCGATTTTGGGACTCCATGGAGCCACTTGGGAGTGATAATGACACTCTATGTTAATTAATTTCAAGTGAAGACAAAAATGACATAAACATATATATTTTAGTAAATCAATTTTTACATGGGGTTATTTAAGTTATATCTTCGACTATAAATATTCATTTGAAAGATAAAAATATTTCCTACATCATGGTAGTTTTTTTATAATTTTTAGACATCAAATAAATAAAATTATTTAGGACATAATAATGTTGCAGTGTTTACCTCATTAATGAATAATTTAAATAAATAATATTATAATGATTAAAAACATATCCAAAACCTGCCCAATTCTTATTAAATGATTTTATTTAGAACGAGAATCATCTTATATTTGACTTTAATAAGTTTTTGACCTTTATAAACTGAGAATAATTATATAATAAAATAATATTTTTTGACTTTCCTAAAGAGCCCCTCCTCCCCCTTATAAAAATCCCTCACCTGTAACCCATTAATCACACCTCTCAAGCCAATTTTCTCATCAAAAATCTGTCCAATTAATCTCCCTACATACCTATATTCCTTCTATAATCCTTCCTCTAGGCATCAGGCAATTCAAGTAAACCTTTTGGTTCAAACCAAAGGGAGATACCAGATTTAAAGGTAACATCTTCTCTTAAGTTCTTTTCTTTTATTTTACTTCTCCAACCCCATAAACTATTTTTATTCATTTCTTTTATAACAAAAACAGTATCATAAATATACTAGGTTATTGTTATGAGATTTTTTATAACTACACTTACACACACCTCCATCTAATGGGTAAATAACATACAGTTTCTATGGACGGTGAATTACTGCCTCACGAAATGATGATTGTTTAATCTTCTCCTACCGCCTCTCATGGTGGCCATTATGATGGCACTGTAATAATATGTTATATATATTATATTTAAATTATCTCTATACTTATTTATTTTTCATTTATATCATACTTTTATGGTTTCCATAATGGGTAAACGCGGTAATTTTAATTTGAGGAAGTGTGGACTACCGCCCCCTCAAAGTGATATGACTCGTTCATTCCATACATGGAACATATAAATGATGGTTTTAATGAAATTATGCAATGCATATAAAATATTATATTATTCTAGAATTATGATATAACTATTTATAATTATATTTTCATTCCATTAAATATGAAATATAAATTAAAGTAGCGTTCATGCGTACATACAGCTTACCGTCTCCAGGAATGGTGCATTTCATTTATTATCTCCAAATGTTATGTACTATTATAAATAAATACATATAATGGATATATATTATATATATGATATCTAAATCATGAATATCATTCTGGAGATAATTTACATATGACCACATGAACAACTTATAATTATAAGAAGTTCATTTTGGACTCAAGTACCAAATATCGACAAAATGAACATTATTAACACAAATGATTACATAATGTTTATAACATGGTAATAAGTGATATAAAAGGAATAATAAACATTAAAAAGGTTCTTAACCAAGTATAAATTAAAATTATTTTATTATTTAAGAGATTAAGGAACGATTGAGTCAAGTCGGACACGAGGTAAGGGACTTCGTCTCAATCTCCTTTCATTGAGGCATATTTTGTTTTATATAAAACTTTATTTTATATGGTGTATAAAAACCTTTGAATTTAAATTTAATTCAAATGGAATCTTTTTATACGAGGCATTTTTCTAAAAAAATACAAAATAATGTTTCTTTTAATGTAAGTGGTGACAACGACCTTTTCCGCCGCCATGAGTATTATTTGATCTATGGATTCCTTAACAAGTGGTAATGTTTTTAAAAGGAAAATAAATATCATATACTATTTTTTGTATATTTTTATTTAAAATGGTTGTGATAATGTATTTTTTATGTCAATATATTTAAATGATATATTGTAATCGAAATATGGAAATTTTATCTTTCCTTTATGTTTGTTTTATGTGTTATTAATATGTTATGGTTCTTGGGAATTATTTAAAAATACGGGTGGTTCCATGATAAAACTAGGGAGGGTGAGCCCGAAATAACACTCCAACGCATTGGGTAACTTGATGGAGTTAAACAATAATGTTTCTCCTAAGATATTTAGGGAATATATTGTGATAAGTATTCAAAATATAACTCCTTATGTAGCTGTGAAAGCTACAGTGTAAGTATGTTATGGATTCCACAATTTAACTTTATGATTTATGATTAATATGTGTTATTCATAAATCTTATGATTTCATGAGGTAAGTAAAAGAGTTTATGTTTTTTATTTATTGACGGACTAATGATTTCTTTCTTTATTTTATAACCCTTAACAAGCATTTTATGCTCATCCCATGTTTTTGAAATGTTTTTCAAAGGACTTAAAGATGAATAGGGTGAAGGATGGGATCAAGGAAAAGTCATTCTGTCTGAAACATAAAGCTATACATGACTCTTTTGTTCAAGATTTATTATTCTATGAAAAAAATGGAAACTAAGTAGAAGTGTCTAATTTATAATTTTTGAGATGTAATGTAATTGTTATGGACTAATTTTCTAAAACTCTAAACCTAAAAAGATCCTAAATGTGAATTATCCATTTAATTCAGGATTATATAATGTATTAAGGCTAGGTCCTTATTGTAAGTATATTTGAAAATCTCATGGAAATCCCACACTATAAAAATTTTAATATAAAACAAAACATTTATCTTCTCTTTTTTTCTTGAAAGCTCTAGATTTTCACAACTTTATTTCTCCTTTATAAGATCCAAAAAAGCATAACATCTTTTATCATGAAAGCTCCAGAAAGGAAAAAATTTGGATATAACAAGTTTTCAGTAGAAAAAATCACTTTAGTGTTCTATTTTCCACCCAAATTATTTCCAAATGATGTATCACAACAAATGAGATATTCCCTCACACTTAATTTCAAATATATCATGAAATTTCACTTCGAGAGTAGGTTGGATAGGGAAAATTGGCTTGTAATGTGGATATAATAATAGGTTTTCCATGGATTATAAGGTCTAAAAGGATTAATTTTTCAAATTAGGGAAAAATAATAATGATTATTTTGAAAATGGGGCTTTAAAACTAATTAAATTCCTTAATCATTTAAAAAACATGTACCTCAAACCCTTAATATTTGATAGGAATAAATCAAATTTTGGTTAAATAAAGTATGGATTTGATCTATAAATAAATTTGGTTAATGAAATTAATACGAAATAAAGGTTTTATAATCCTCATAGAAAATTGATTTAAAATATAAATACAATGATATTTGGCATGTGATTGAAAATTTAGATGACTTTTATGTAATTTTCAATGTTTTGAACTTGAAACAAAGTCATTTCCAGCATTCATTTAACCTTATTCTCATTGGTTAAATTGGTTAAATCATTGAAATGTATTCAAAAAAATGGAAAATATAATATTTTGAGATCAAAAGTTTCAAAAAAACACAAAAAAATGAAAAATAAAAACACCAAAATATGAAAAAAAGATTTTTTTTACAAACAAAAATAATTAAATCCTAAAGTACAAAGGTTCGCTACCCCACAATTAAATGATATATTTTACATAAATAATTAAAGTATATATAACATATAAGAATATTTTTCAATGAATAAATGTAAGAAATTAAGTGTAAAGGATAGGTACGACCAAATGGAATATTGGAAGTGCAACGTTGAGTTAAGATCTTAAGTGTTTCACACTAAAAACCTATAAGAAAATATAGAAAATATTATATAATAAATTTATTAAAATAAAATAAAATATAAATATAATGATAAATGGAATGAAAATAAGGATAGATCCTTGTTTAATCCCCCTAGTGGGACCTAGGTTTTGATTACCTCCAGATGGGTAGTTCTAGTTGGTTATCCCCAATCTGATGGTGGGTGGAGTTTCTTTGAGATGAACCACTAACACTTATTATTTCCATATTTTAGTTATTACTTTTTTTTATGACTCTATGGATAGAGTATAGAAAATACACCCCATTGGAATGAGATACCACTTTTAGGGTGGGGTTAGGAAATATAATGAGACCTCCTCTTTCTTAGTTTCCACTTGTACAACTGCATATTCATTCTACAGATCTTTCATTAGGTATGTTTCATAAATGGAATAATAAAACTTAAATTCATAGTGTAATTATGTTTTAAAAAAATTAAATCATGGAGAATCAATATCAAAATCTTCCCCTTCAAAGTAAGCATCTTGTGTTGTTGTTTCCTCAAGAAAATCCACTTGGATCTCCTCTTATACTCCATCCAATAAGCGTTCAACATATTTAGTGAGCACCATATGCTCCTATTCAGGTGAATATTCTTTTTATTTTTCTTCATCCTCCAATTAAAATGGCGTTTTTGGATGAATATGAAAATTTAAAACAATTAGAGGTGATACTTAGTTCAGAATTAATTTAATTAGAAGTAATGAGTTTAAGAAAAGATCAACTTCGTGAGTTTGTTTGGCATCAATTTATTCTTCAATGTAATAGGGGTAGGTATCCAATTTACTTTATCTTAAAATCAAATTATACCACTTGGCTGGTTTCATCTTCTTCCAAATATAGGGATAGATATGGTGTTATTGATTCTTCTTCCTTGTAAGGGATGAGGAGATCATATTGTACCTCATATTCGTTAAAAAGTCATCCAAATCTCATTGATCTCTCATAAATACTTCATAACGAAAATATTCATCATCAATATCTTCTATAAATGGTTGATAAGGGCTAATTTTATATTAATTAAATTTTAGCAAGGTCTCCCCTGGTTTTTAAATGTCAAATATGAGTTGGGAAACCATTTCCATCACTGGATCAAGTTCAGGTCTCTCTTGGTACTCATTCACTATTTTTTCAATTTAGATATTTAAATCCTTTATCTTATATTCAATAGATTTAAACTATACTTTTAAACTATTTTAATTCACTTGTAAATGATGTTTCACCTTGGAAATTTCTTGATAAAATTCTAGGAAGTACTCTTGGAGTTCAATTAAATCTCTAGACAATCCCTCCAACATTGGGTATTTGAAGGAATCTTTAAGGTCCCCAATGAGATCATTTAATTAATCCTCCTTTATAATTTGGATATGAGATCCCCTGATTTTTTATCAAAGAAACATTATCCTATGAAAACCAAGGTGAATTAAAAAAAGTTATTTTTTTTAATTTGAAATCAGTTATATATTTATAATTAGATTTTTTGCATTGCCTCCCTGAAAACAATGATAATTTTAGACATGTGTCTGTAATGGTGTGTGTAAAAAACAATTATTTACTGTGTAAAAATTTATTATAGTGGTTAACCTATTTTTTCTCTAGATAGGATCATTCAACAATAATTTTGGTCACATTTAATTAGAGGAAAAGGTCGTTGCTTTTTAAATTGTTTTATTTTGAAAATAAATTAATGCAATGAAACAAAATAAATAAATTAAGAAAAAACTAAAAATAAATAGACAAAGTGATTGAAAATAGTGATATTAAAAGGGTGATAATGTTAGGGTTGTTTTTCTAAATTCAATATCATCCTAGTTCCAATTTATCCAATCCACTATTATTGATATGATTAAAATTAGATTCAATGATTTCTTCTTATCACACCCTTCGTCAAATGGTGATGGTGAGAGTAAACCATTACAAGGTCTCAACTTGTTATAATCTCCTTCTTATGTGTGATATATTTGCATAAGATATCCTTAATTGAATTAGGAAATACCCAATTTGGTCTTTTTTATCCGAAACAATCAATAATATCCACTACCCCTCCCACATGACTCACGATCACCGAGTAGTTCACCATTATGCCCCATTCTATTCCATTATATATAAACTTGAAACTAGTGCAGAGAGGTAATTATCACTTACCAAAGTAAAATAAACTATATAATAAAACACCAAATATGATCATACTCTATAATGAAAACCGCTATTAGAAATTGAAATCAACTTCACAGAAAAGATAAATAGATTTTATTAAATAAAGTGAAAGAAATAATGAATTAAAAAATAAAACCTCACCTTCCCCAATCACTCTAAATTTTTAACCCTACATTTGAAGCATAAACATGAATAATGGGGGAATAATAAGGCATTAAAAAACTAAGGATAATAAAATAGGGAAAAGAAAGAATAGAAAATTTTGCCTCCATAAGTTTTCTCCTGTTTAGCCAAACAAATGGTACAAAATCACTGAGTTTTATTCAAAAAATATTTTAGAAATTGAGTTTCTATATAACCTAGAAATATCAAAGTTATTGGACACATATAGAAAAATTTATTCCCTAATTACTCAAGAACACTTTTTCAAGACAAATAGACCCTTTATCTTCCTACACTTTGGAGCATTCAATAACTACCTTAATGAGTGTAATGCTCTATGAAATTTAAAGGTAACATAAAAATTAGAGTTATATTTCATTTCCTTATTTAATAAACTCATTTTAAGGTTTTTATTCTAAGATATTCCTCATTTACTGAGGTGGGGTCTATTATCTCAGCAAGAAATATTTTTAAACTTGACTGAATTGTTTGGGCCTATTGAAATTCAAATGACCTCAAGGTCTAGAATAAGGTGTTGAATCCAAAAAACAAATTAATAATAAAAAATAAATCACTCCAATTAGATCAATATTCAAGAATTTGTACTCAAAATATATAAGTGTTAGAAAACTACTAAATTCTAGAATTAAGAAATTTTTAGGTTTTAGCCCAAAATTCACTAAAAATAAAAAAAGATGTAATTCATCCCAAATTTTTAAATTTTAAGGGATTGAATAATTTAAACACAACTAAAAAATAGTTAATATGTTTTATCCATCATGAAAACCATGTGGGATACTCCCCCTTTACAAAATGGGTTGTACGGTTTTCCTAGAGAGTCTATATGGTAAGGAAAAGCATACGATAACCATGAAAAATGGACCTGATCACTCTATCCTCCTCTCAAATAGATAGGTTAATGGATATTACTAACCATGAACCAACCATGTTCGCTATGTGTTTTTTCCAAAAATTTCATGTTTTCAACCCCTGATTCCCAAAAACTCTAAAAAAACATGATAGTGACATAGTAGGGGTGATAATTATCTCTCTAAAAAAACTGAAGAGGATAAAATAAAAAAAAGCTAACTAAAGGTTGTAAAATATGGTTTACCAATTACTATTGAAGGATATAATTATCAAATATATTGAATTAAATTTAAAATCCTTGAAATTAAATGAGATGGTAGGAACTCTTATTATGGAAGAACCAACAAGTGGAAGGAATGGAAGTTCAAACCTAGGAATAAGAAGGAGGTAGAAAATTCATTATAAAACTATAAGTGAAGGCTATCAGTGAAAGATATATATGAGGTGTTACTTCTATGAAATATTAGTACACACTATGACTATGTGTTTAGAATCCATGGGGAACAAATATTTAATAAAATATATTTCATCAATATATCAATTTAGAAGTGACTAAATGATGTATGAATTTATTAGATTATGTTTTATTTATTCTAATAAGGTGAATATTCCTTTAAATTTATGTAATAGAGAATTTGAAGGAGTTTAAAGGAATTTATCCATTCTTATGAAAAATAGGAAGATAATTTTCCCTGAACGAAAATCCCTTAAGCTGAAAAATATATTTATAGATTTGGATTAAAATAATGATATATCACAATAATTGGTGCACCAAGAACTTATTATGGTACACTTATATTATCCCTCAAGAAATGAAAAACAAAATGGAAGAAAAGAAGTGAATTTTATCCAACTATGAGAAATAAGGATGAGATCATGAATAAATATTCATCAAGGAACAATTTTTATGAGGTGACTCTAATAGCTATAGAAGAAGTGATACACAAGAAATTTTTTTAGTTTCACATAGGGATGTGTCCAATATTGAAAGGTAGCATGAATCATTGTTGGTATACTTTTAATCTAATATTATTTTTTATCCCTATACCCCTATTAACTTATTTAGTGAGTAGATGTCACTTGATCATCATCTATCCTTTGGTTGGTATAAACATATAGAAATGTAAAGCTATATAAAAGTACACTAGAGTATTTTTGCAGAGTTTTACCTCCATAAGGATAACTATGTCCTCCAGAAATCATGTTTATTATTCCACATAAACAAATTTCTTCTTCCTATCAAATAAATCACAAGAAAGGATGTGGCCTTGAACTCATTATCCTGGCACCAACCAGGTACAAATAAAGTTGTTGATTATTATCCCTTTGTATAAGAGTATGGGATTATACTTCCTTGAATCAAGATCACATGTGATGTCTGGATTCCTTCTTAAAATATATGGATTGGTCTTATTCCTCTCTTATAGAAATTAAGTGGGTTTCCTCAAAGTTATTTATACTTATACAACACATGGAAACTATAAGCTCGATATCTCATCTTATCATACCGTATAGAATTTATGATATATTTATACTACACTCTTTCTCTTCTTATTTTTCTTCTTTAGTGTGAAAGGGATTAATTATTAATTGAGCACTATAATATTCTCTATCTATTTCATCTTCAACTTGCTGAATATTAAATGCATGCTAGATTCAATATCTCCTCTTCTTTGTTCTTAGACCTAAAAATAATATTTAGGTAGTTTATAACAATGGTTCTCTTTTGACACAAGATTTTTTTCCTTTTTAATAAAATTTTTATCATCTCTTAGTTAAAAATTTTCACCATACACAATATATATATATATATATAATATTTTTAATAGTGTAGGGACTTCCTCATAATTGAACTCACTAAAATCTCTACCTTCAATTGATGAATCTTTTGACTTATGGATTATTGTAGACTCTAATCATATTTCCTTATTTTATTTCTTGATATATTTAAATTATCATGGTATTATTATTCATAAAAACATTATTCATATATTATATTTTTAATTCCTCCATGTATACATGGATTTCATGGATTTTTTATAGTCATGGCAGGTCCTTGATTTGAAATGAAATACCCTCCACAATTTTTTATATCCATATTTTATTAGAATCATGAATTAAATTGAATCTTAATGATATCTTGAATTTGAAATCCCAAAAAATAATCAATGTATTTGGATATCATGATTATTTACAAGTCTTTTTAATTGATGTCATATGCTTACATACATACAATGTAGCATAAAGGATTATACTCATCTTTCATAGCCGTATGATCCATGAAGTCTCACAATGAAGGCCTATGTTTAGCATAAAGTCTTATGCTCCTACCATTTCCATTTTCATATTGATTTAGTGTTATATAATCAGAACTCAAAAGACTTATGATTAGCCAAATTTATATGATTAACAAATTTATATGATCAAATTTTCTTATGTCTCTTCATCCCATGGGTCTTGTATAGTGTAGAGTTTATCAGTATGCCATTTTATTTATGCTTCGATGTTACCATAATTCAAACTTCTTCATGATCTCACCATGGTGACCACTACATCAAAGCCTCTAGTCATTTCCCAATTAAAATTCAATATGAATTCTACTATGACATGGTCTCTCGCAAGTTGTTGTTTTTTCGATACCCTAATATTCTTCTTTATAGTGTTTCATTTAGATATAATGGTTTAAATAAGTCCTTGGAATCATTATTTTCATCACCCATTGCAACAAGATATCAATGATTGTGGTGCAATTTTCTCCCAATACTAGAGGATGAAGATGATAGGAAGTGACATCATATTGCTTAAACTTTAAGCTCACATTTTCTTAAGTGATGAATAGTGCATGTATGAGATGTATCCTACATCAAAATTTCATTCTATATATCACTCATTAATTACTCTCAGCACTCTATTAACTAGATAATGAATTCCAACTAGAGTAGGTTATATATAGTGGTCTCTTATTCTGACCAACATTTGAGAGTCCAAGTATCATTTCCCCCTTTCATGAGCACTAACACAAATAATCTATTCACTTGATTTCATATACTACCAAGATGTTCAAGGTTAGATTATTCCTTTAAGCTCAGATAGGTGTCCTCTAGATGCCCTAGCTGCTTGGTCATGTGGTTAGTGTTAAGCTGGCAAATATTTTTTCTTCTTATTAAATAATTCCTTTTCCAAATATTAAAAATATCCATAAAACTATAACCCCACACTTAACTCTATATTTTTATAAATAATTTTATTTTAAATATAGAACACCTAAAAGTATTTTCATTGCATAAATGACATCATCAGTATAATCCCTTATCAATTTCAACTAATAAAATTATTTTTCCACATTAAATATTTTAATTCAATATAATACCTCATATTGCATTGATTACTTTACTTTATTCCAATATTTCCATCATCAACACATATTTAAATGATTAAACTTGACATAATGCATTTTCTACTTATTGAAAACAAATATAACACACCACAATTTTTTTTAACACATGACTAAGTGATCTTACAAATACCACTAATTGAAAATAGAATAATACCAGTGGAGGATCCATCTTGTGGTTGAGGAAGAATGAATAAATATGTAATAGTGGTGGATCAATGGAAGAAACATGTATATGCCTGACTTGTATCACAATAGAGTAAATCCAATGATAAAGAAGATAGTGAACTCTGAATCTCGTATACATATGGAAGTGTGTACAAGTGTTATTATTGGAATAACCATTATAAAGTCTTGGAATAAAGTTGGAAGAAAAGGTTTTTTTACCAAGACCAACTACATTACTCAACTTGAGTATGTATAGTAATTAACCCTCTCCCCATGTGTTTAAATGTTATTAATTAATTTTTGAAGTGATGTTGATTTAAGAGGGGAGATATAATCCATGGGGTGTGATTATTCTGAATATAGGTAAATTCAACAAGTGGGATTAGAATTATTGTAGTTGTTAATTGACACCATGATTAAACAAAAGGTACGAATGATATTAATTCCCTAATCTGACTCAACAATCATTGTTGAGAAATCAATTTGTATTTCTAAGAAAAATCTAGATTTTCATACTATAATAAATAAGTTTAATTGATGTAGATATTTATATAAAGTTAAATTCAAGTCAAATACTTACCAAATAACTAAAAGAGTGAGAAGATAAATCCATAATATAAGTAGAATCATACATGGAATTCATGTTTATTTTTTCATCTATTAACCATGTGGTATTATATGATTGAATTTTATGATACTAAACTTTTTAGGAAAGAAAGTGTCATAACTAAATTGGGTTCCTAATGATAAAAATTATATCATTACATGGTGATATGAACTAAAGGCGGATAGGGGGAGTTGGTGATGAGATTTAAAAGGAAGATTAGCCTCATCCAAAAAAGGAGAATCCCTATAAAGAAAGTAAGTATCATGTATTTCAAGTTATATCAAAATTTTATCATGAAAAACGGTATCAATTGATCCAAAATGTGGAGTTACTCACACACTTTTTGATTCATTGATTATTCACTAATGTGTTTTGTTTAAGTGTGTTTGAGATCATAGGTAGAACTATTAAAAAAATGAAAAAATCAAGTTTCACAGCTATAAATGTTTATGAAACTAAGTGAGTAACATATACATCTTTAACATCATTGAATTATACCCTTTTTCCTACACTAATTTTCAACTCATTGGGCTTAGAGGATTTTTTAATAACTCATTTACAAGTGGTAAATTCACTTAATGGAAATTTATTATTGTAATGTAGCTATAAATAGGAAATGGTTTGGACTTAGAAGGTGAAAAATATTGAATTTTTTATTCAACAAGTGGAATCAAGAATGAACTGAAAAATTTGAGTTCCACCAGTAGTTAAAGTGTCAATGGTTCATTCATCAATTGGATAGGAGATCCTTAAGGTTTAAAGTTGTAAAATGGAACCAATAGTTCAAGATATAAGGCTAATATAAAATGGTCAAAATATTCCAATGTTTTTTAAGGAATCCTTTAAGTGATTTACATAGCCAAAATTTTTGGATGTTATCTTTTTTATATCAAGTAGGAATTTAATAGGTTGTAATTTCTACAATAGGTTGAGATATCCCAAATAAAATGGGATATGATAGAAGGGATTGGTTTTATAAAAAATTAAAAACACTAGTTTATCAAGAAAAATAAAATAAAAACCTTCCCAAGATCACTGAGGGAAGAAATATGAAAATGCATGCATAAATAGAAAAGAAAAACTACCATAAAATCGTACATTTAACCGAAGATATTTTAAAATATCTTCAAACCATCATGAGGTATGATTTAAATCAACAAATTAAATCTAAATGGCATCCCCTCTCCATAGGTATATCCCTGGGTTTTTAAATCACATGTTATGCATGTGGGGTTACCCTCCATTATATGATGTACTAGCATCTCAATACGCTAGGGAAGAATACGATAGAGAATTAGGGATTTTAAGGATTGACATATAAGGATCGTGAATGCATCACACACTACTCTTATCCCATGGAAGCGGTATTTAAATATCCTTAAGGGTGTTCCTTAGTGATACATAAATTTACTCATGTTTTATAACACATGAGTAAATACAACAATCAATTCATTTATCTTATACATTAATGAATGGACATCACTACATATATTACATATCATGAAATAATTATTCAATTATAGCTTTCATGGGACACTAGAAAAAATCACTATGATATCATACTCTACAAATTCAAAGTTGCATCTCTTTATGAACTTATATACAAACCATACATTATGATTTTTTAGTTTGAAGAAGACATTGGGTATTAAAACTCTTTTCAATCCATTATTACAAACCATTAAATCATAGGCTATGACATTTTTATGCATCACATTCATGATAATCATTATAATTAATTATAATTAATTACTAATTGTAAATAATTATCTTTAAGGAATATAATTCCTTCAATATTCCACTTTCACTAAATACTATTAGACTTTGTTCCATTCCACCTAATATCAAATCATATATGATAACTCATGAAATCATATCAAAAACTTTATTCTATATCATTCAAAACTATTTTGTAAAGTTATCATTAATTTCACTTCTTTTCACATTTTATTTAATAACTTATGAATACACATCCTAAATTCTTTTGGATTAAACACTAAAACACTTTTAGGGTAGCTCATTGATTCAAACTCGATCCCCATTCAGTCAACCAAAAATTATGACCCCATAATCCTTTATAGTCTTGAAAAAAATATGAATCACCTGATTCGAATATGTAAGTAAAGAGGGTCATCTAGAAAAGAATCAATTCTACTCAATCAATAAAGGGATCTTACACGATATTCATCAATCACATGTATCTCTATAAAATTTTCCACCAAACACACCTCATTCTAGCATGTATTCTCATATGTTTCCTTTTTCTAAGACATCGAGTGACCATAGGACATAGTTTATTTCAATCACATATATTTAACCCATAAATCTCTACTCATCATGTATAGACCGATCTGGTAGATAAATACATTATATATAATTCACCTTTATGGATGAAAAAATCACATTCCCTAATATGTATAGATAATTACATCATTTTTTCTATCTATGTGCAACCACACACTCCATAGTATGCCTCAATTAAGGGCCAAAATTCCATAATCATCATAAGAGAGGAAAAATATCATATTAGATGAGCTCTATCCAATGACAGAATCTAAAACATACATAACCACCCCTTAATTAGCTAAGATGAGATGGATTTCATAATAAATGTTTCAAATTATGAAGGTAATTAGGTAATGTATCTCCATAACATAAGGTTATGGGGCTCCAATATGATCATTTAACCCCTAGTATACCAAAGACAAAGTGTATGAAAATCCATACGGTATACATAGTGGGTTATCCATCACACATAAAGAAAATTTTCCTTTGTTTTTATTCCTCATGAGCTTATTTTGTATCTCTATATGGGGATCCAAATCATGTTAACTTTACCATTTCTTCATAACCTATAATTCTTCATTATTAACATTGGTTAGAGATAAAATCCAAGTCATACTTTGAGAGGTCAATTATCATTAAATTTCAAGAAATTTATATCTATATATACCTTTATACATCTATTATTAAATAATGATAAATAGAAATTTCCTTTCATAAGATATATTTAGTATTCTTAAAGATATTTTAATAATATTTAATAAAACCCAACATAAGAACTATTTTATCATATCATATATGATAAAATTCCAAATTAACCTTATGTTTGGTTTACTTTCCAGGGTAATGTTATCTTATTACATCTTTGTGTGATTCCTATCACATCTCTACGTGACCATATGATAAAATCCTCCCACTAAACTCTTTAGTGAGAAATATATATGAAGAAAAAAAATTGAATAATGTTAATATTTAGGAATCATATTGCTAATGGTCAAATAATTGGACATATTCAATCTCCATAACTTTACAACATCAAATGCTATAATTTTATCTTGTTTTTGTCTATTTAGAACAATTTCTATGTTTAACATACTCATCGTTGAAACCCTATTCCATCAAACAAATTCCTTAAAATAATGTAACTATTTACATTATTATTTACCAAAATACCCTAAACTTATTAAGGATAAAGTGATATTAACTTTTATTGGAATAATACATTAAGAAATAGGGATACTCACTTTTTATGGTAATTAAATATAACTCTTAAATTTTCCTTTACCATCACATATCCTAAAATCTTTAGAATATTAAGTGATAATCACTTGTTTTTTATAAGTATAATATTTTATTTTTTATCATTGAACTTATCTAAGTTTAAACATATCCCCATTGGTCTCTTAGACACTATATTATATTAAACATATCATGAAAAAACACACAAAATTCATTGTGTTAGTAAATAAAATTTATTTCATTTTAGTAGGAATATTTACAAAAAAAAATATTATTCCCATATAAAATATTTAATTTTATGTGTTTAGAGGTTTTTCCTCTAAAAATAAGACTTAATTAAAATATGCCAATGATGGGTGGCAGAAACATTGTAGAGACCCGAAGCCTGACGTACAAGGACATTACATTACTTTTGCGGAATACTTATTACATAACAAAAACACACACACAAGGACCGTAATAGTTTAGTGTCTTTGGAAACTCGGAACGTAATCTTCTAATCATGGTGAAAGATCTTCAACATCTCCCATAAAGATCTTCCTTTTTTTTTCTTACCTAAAACCTTTATTTATATCCTGGGGAAAAGAAAACATAAAAGGGTGAGCTCAAATGCTCATTAAGGGTAAACAAAAGAAATATCAATCACATCATATTCATAAGAACATAACTTTTAGAAATCTTAACCTGAAAAAGAGAGCATAATTTCATAACATGGGATAAATCATAGTAGTGAAATGGAATCCCAATAATCATAAATTAAAACATGAAACTTTGTGTCATACACACATAATCATAGAAAATCATTTCTTATTAGTCAAGACTCATTTCCAAGACTATCTTAGTGGACAAAGTCCATTTCTGAACCGAGTCACCCTCGTTTCAGTCCTGTTTCACTGAACTGGTATAACCTACCATTCCATCCATGTCTATCTCATGAGATATAAAATCTTTACCCAATGAATTGTAGGGAGATATAGGTCCCACCCATCTCATAATGATACCATTCTTATGTGTGCCACAAAATCATAAACAATACATCATAGCATAACCCATGTAATAAAAATGGGAATCTTAAACATCGTGACATCATAAAACAATTCATATAAGATAAAGGAATTCATAAAAATATAATTCCATCACAACATAATCAAATAAATGTAATAATAGGGATATAAATAGAACCCTTTATTATCTAAGATGGAAAATAATTTTGATAAAACACTTGAACTCCATTCTTGAGGAAAATATCCTTTCTGCTTCAAAAAAACTTTTCCTTTCTTAACATGTCCTACAATTCTAAACTAAAAGAAGTTGATTAAAAATAAACTTGAAAACTTGTAAAGGAAGCTTCTTGGAAATAATATTTTAAAAATCCATTCATGTCGTATAAGTTAAAAAAACATTCTTCTCGTACTTTTGTCGGAAAAGTCAAAAAATACCTCGTACGAAAAATGACAAAGGATTCCTTTCATATCTTTTACTAAAAACTCACCGAAGGGTAAAATTTGATATAAACTATTGTAGAAGGATATAAATATTACATATTGAGGAAACATGTATGTGGATGATAAAATACACCCCAGTAAATTTCAAAGTATAAACAATCTCGGATAAAAATGAGATTGTGATATTTCCCTTACCTTAGGTCCGATTTGCTTCGTAAGTGTCTGAACCTCCTGTATAATGATTTAAATAATGTCATTGACTTATTCCAGAATCATAATCATTGTTATGATATCATATATGGTTCACTAATTACTTTATATTACCCGTTCTTTTGTAAATTCCATGTTAAAGAGCGTTTTGGGTAAAATTGTTTCATTTGTCGTCCGTGTTTTGACTTGTAATTATTCATATGATTACTTAGATCATAATTACTTAATTACAGAATATAAAACATGATTTATATATAATATATATTCAGAATATAAATATAATAAATCATTAAATGGAAATAAATACACCGTTCATGGAGACGGTAGGCCGTACGTACGCATGAACGCTGTTTTCGTTTCCTTATTCAGTTGAATGGAATTAAGTAGATGACATACATATATATACACATAAATCCAGTATAATTATTATTTAATATATTTCATTATTACTTATTATATATACTTTATAATCATTCATGAATGGTTAACGTGGAGAATGAATCTCATCGCGTCGTGGAGACGGTAGTCCGTACGTACGCACGAGCAATGATATCGTTCTCATGATCGTGAAATTGTATTGAAGTGTATGTGTACTATTTCAGAATCAATATCACTTTACAATAATCATATATAGTTATTATTTACACCATTATACCCATCCAAGTAAGGTGGTGGGGGAAAATAGATTACACCACGGCGTGGAGACGGTATTCCGTACGTACGCACGCGCGGTGATTTCATTTTCTGTAGGATGGATATATGGTGAAATAGGGTTGTTTAATACATATAATAACATATAAGTATATGAGTGATACTTATTTTATTACTTCATAATTAAACAACCTACGAAGAAGAAGTGGAAGAAGAAATAAAGTTGAAACAATCGGTAACGGACATTACCTCTTCTTTGAAGCACCTCTTTGAGATCTCCTTTTAGGGCACTAAAATTGGTCTTTGAAGAAGACCAGAACCTCTAGGATGTTGCTATGGAAGTGGAGAAGAGAATTGGGCAGGGGTTGGCCGAGCTTTAAGGCTCAAAGTTTTGTGAGGAGTAGAGGGAGGAGGTACCCTTTTATAAGGGAGGAGAAGGGTACCTTAGGAAAATCTCAAAATATTATTTTATATTAAGGTCAAATTCAGTTTATAATGGTTCCAAAGGGTCTTATTTCGAAGCTAAATTGGGTATGGGTCAAAATAATCTCATCCAATAGGATTTAGACAAGTTTAGGTTATTATTTTAACCTTATCAATTAGATTTAACTCTAAGTTAAATAATTTAACTTTTACCGTGTCTTTTTGTTTTCTTACACTATATGGTTAATAAAATTACTATATCAAGCCAAACGAACCCCAAGTTGTTTATTAATAATATATATAATCTTATATAAGTCATTTGGCAAAACCGTATATTTTTAGGAATAAAATAACAATTAATAATATAATATTTGTTTTAAAAACTAATTTATGTCAATTTTGACACTATTTGGTACATGATTTTTATGAAATTCATAACAGAATGATAAGTTCTAAAAAAGTTACTTAAATAAACAATAACATGTCATATTAACTTATAAAATTAATGTATGTCACAAAAAGTCTCAAATTACATTTATTTGTGCATTTATAACATCAATTATGTCAATATTTCATTAATAAGACAATTACTGTATCATCTTTGTGTCATAATAAATGATACTTATTTAATCCCTAAAAATTCTAAATAAATTCCTATGATGTAGATAATTGTATTACCTCTCTGTATAATATTCATGTTTGAAGTTTCATGAAGTTTATCACTACATTAAAATTATTATACTTATAAGATTTAAGAAAGTGACATGTTGTCACATTCTTGGGTTTTAATAATAATTAAATTATTTTCATGGACAAAAGTCCATAAAATGAATCTAATCCGACCCTTAGGTTATATGGGTCTACTTTTAGCCATCCAATAGGATTTTTCCAAGTGTTAGGGTAATTTTATAATCTTATATTTACCCTTAATTACCCGATTTACCTTTAACTATAGTAAATAAAATTTATCGTAGTTACTATTCACAATGCCCAAAAATAAAAAGTAGCTTATTTACATAATTTGGACCCACTGATTAAAAATATGGAATCCATTTTTCCCAATTCAATACACAAAAGATTCAGAAATTAAATTAAAATTAATCCCGTTGTCGAAAGAAAACGGGTTTTTCTTTAAAACATTGCAAAAGATTGAATTGATTTAACCTACGAATTCAAGGTAAAATCAATGATAATGACATACATTATATTAAATGGTAAAAATATATTATATTTATACTTTAAAACCATTAAATATTATAATTTAACCACATAAGATATTACAATGAAAAAAGTTGTTTTTAATTAAAATATAGCGTGTTTTTACTATTCATTAAAATATGAAAGTTATCGGAAAAATATCAAAACTTTATTTAATGTAAATTTTGATATCCTGATTCAGAAGAAGAATTTTATTTTGTCAAATTGAACTTATAAACATATCAAAAACTAGATTTAAAGTGGGTGCGCCATCAAAAGGCGGCAAAACTGCATTTTTTGAAAAATACTTATTTTACCCGAAAAAAATTATTTTGTTCTTATACCATGTTCTAGAAATGTGTAAGATGAATAATAATGTTATAAAATTCAAAATTTAGTTAACACTATTCATAATGGCTAGTTCATAACAATATTATAATAATATATCGTTGTTTAGTAAAACCCAATATTGCGTACAACACACACTATCGAGGAAGGTCGCGATTGCGTGTAATGCAAGCCAAGTCAGGGTTGCGTGTTGCGCAAGAATCCTTCGTTGTTTCCTATAATAGAATCCAGCCATATTTCATTTATACATTGAATATATATATATATATATATACTCAATGTTGCGTAGAATAACTATTATCAAAATTGTGTGTAACACGATCCAAGAATAGTGTTGCGTATACTGCAAGCTAATACGGTGTTGCGTATAGCGCAAGGTAATCTTGGTGTAGCACAAGACATTAATGAAATTAAAAGAATATTTTTCATAAAATCTCGGGGTGTTACATTCTACCCCCCTTAAAATGAATTTTTCCCTCGAAATTCGTCGGGGTTATAAATGGTTTACTACTCGAAAGTTTGTTTAATAGAAACCCACATCGTAAAAAGGAATACCAAAACATGGCTTTTAAAAACTAAATTATGAAATGTAACGGTTACCCAAATTAACTCATCGCGGGGTTTCCACGTAGGAGAACATAGGTGGAAATATAGATATGGAAGAAAAATCTAACCATCAAGTTCTGATGGAGAGTGGTAGAGAACATGGCTATGAAAAAGCCAACAATCACAAAGCTATTGATTTGTGATGATCTAAGGTACCATCTGATTAATCGGATATAAGGGAACTAGGACAACATTTTTGGTTTTCATGATTATTTCCCTAAATTTGATGAATTAAAAGAAATACTTACATGATTTTGGTACAATCTCACTGTTGTTTGTTAATTTAACAATTTCCACTTCATCCCTTAATGAAATGAAGTTGAATTTGTTATTCGTGATGTGTTAGCAGATCATGTGATAGAATGATGGGTCATTCCATCTGTCTCAAACAAAAGGTTATAAAAGTTATCAAAAATACATAAGTCCATCTATAGTGAGATTAATCATATATGGTTCCTAAAATGGACTTATACTTCATATATCATACTTATTAATATAATAAAACTAGTTTCTACTAAACAGGGACTTCCTGTAGGCCAGTGGTAGGCGATAAAGGCCAGTCGCACTTCGGTTGTGGGTTCGATTCCCACAGCCTTGTCCGACGCGATGGGCTGTCACCCGTCCTGCAGGTTTTCCTTTTTCTAAAACTATATTACTATAACATCCCATCAATAATATCGAAAAAACTTCTATCCTTAAGCAATACTAACTTATGTCCTACATAATCCATTCCAATCTTTAGGCTTATCCATAATATTGCAGTCCACTCTCATAATATAGTGAAAACGATTACCAGAGATTTAATACCATCGTTGATCCCCATATAAGATATGTCTTGTTGGCCACATTCCAAATATTCAAAGGCCTTAATCATGTATTCTCTTGAATACCCATTGAACCTTAATGAAAACATGAATGCAGTTAAAAGTTAACACTTTCCACATACCAAAATCCTCAAAATTCTATATTCTCAAACCATGATATCACTTAGTCCTTATATCAATCATGAGCTCATTAATACTATCAAAAATATTAGATTTTCTTTATCCCTTCATTATGTGCATATCATCTTCTTTCCAAAAATATTTCAATCACTTTTCATGGTTACCAAATGCCATAAAATTATTGAAAACCACAATATACCAATACATAAATATTCCAATATTCCACGATACTATATACAACATTATTCTGGAATCCCATTACATAAACACTTAATCATTCCACCACATCGTTATCATATTAAACATCGCCAATGGTGATCGCATGTGACTTCCCTTTGTCCTTTGCCTTAAGTGGTTGCTCATGTCGATCATCACTAACCCTTAGATTAGGTAATTTATTAGCATAATGCCCCATTTCCTTGCACTTGAAGCATTGAAGTGTAGTAGGTTCATTATGTGTATCCCTTCCTTTGTTTGCATCATTATACATCTTCTTCCCATCATTGCGGCATTTAAATGCCCGATGACCTTCCTTTCCACATTTGAAACATTTACTTGTCCCTTTAAGACAATCTCCACCATGCTTCTTTCCACACTTTGAGAATAAGGAAACATTCATCTTCTTTTCAGCATTATTCTGAGATTTATCCTTGAACTCCATCTTTCGTTTCTTGTCAAAACTATGAGATGGATAAGTAACACCAAATTCCATTTCTACCTTGATAGCACAACGCACAATTTCTTCATAGCTACTGAAGTCTCTTATAGATAATGCCCATCAAAGATTTGGTTTTAATCCACTGAAGAATCGATCAACTTTACTTTCAGGTTGGATGATAAATCCAGATGCATACCTTGCAAGCCTTGTAAAATTCGCTTTGTATATACCAACAGATTCATCATCCTTTTTCTTTAGTTCAAGAAACTCTTTCTCCATCTTTGTTCGAAGAATACGAGGGAAGTACTTATTGAAAAATAAGTTCTTGGACTCATCCCATTCCATGGACTCAATTTCATCTCTTTGCCTCGTATTCTTGATAAGATTTCACCATTGATCAGCTTCACCTTCCAAACGATATACATCTAAGATGACTTTATCATGTTCAGAACGTTGAAGAACTGAAAATATATTCTCAGTGGTACTGATCCATTTTTCAGCAACAAGTGGATCAGAAGACCCACTGAAAGAAGGTGGACGTTGCCTCATGAAGGACTCAATAGAATATTGTTCCCTTCTCTGTTCATTTGGAAGTCCAGAATGATTCATAGCTTGTGTAAGTATAGCAATAAGATTTTTCACTCCATCTCCCATAACATTTGTTTGTTCAGGAGGAAAATCATTACATTGTCCATTGCATTGATCAACACGGTTCCTTCGGGTTCCAGCCATCATCTAAAACCCAAAAAGAATAGTGTGGGAGGAAAAAATCATGCTAGGGAAAACAACAAAATTAAGGGGGAGTACCTTCAATATCTAACATCTTAGGTTTAATTCTAAGATCGTTATCCCAATTCTAGGACTATAACCTATACTTATACTTAACCTTAGGGACATCCCTATACATACCTTAGAAATATCTCTAGGGATCTCACTAACATTTTCGCATCCTAGTTTCCAAAGGTTGACTAAACTTTTCCTCTGATACCAACTATAGAGACCCGAAGCCTGACGTACAAGGACATTACATTACTTTTGCGGAATACTTATTACATAAAAAAACACACACACAAGGACCGTAATAGTATAGTGTCTTTGGAAACTCAGAATGTAATCTTCTAATCATGATGAAAGATCTTCAACATCTCCCATAAGTATCTTCCTTTTTTTTCTTACCTAAAAACTTTCTTTATATCCTGGGGAAAAGAAAACATAAAAGTGTGAGCTCAAATGCTCAGTAAGGGTAAACAAAAGAAATATCAATCACATCATATTCATAAGAACATAACTTTTAGAAATCTTAACTTGCAAAAGAGAGCATAATTTCATAACATGGGATAAATCATAGTAGTGAAATGGAATCCCAATAATCATAAATTAAAACATGAAACTTTGTGGAATACACACATAATCATAGAGAATCATTTCTTATTAGTCAAGACTCATTTCCAAGACTATCTTAGTGTAAAAAGTCCATTTCTGAACCGAGTCACCCTCGTTTCAGTCCTGTTTCACTGAACCGGTATAACCAACCATTCCAGCCATGTCTATCTCTTGAGATATAAAATATTTACCCAATTCATTGGAGGGAGATATAGGTCCCACCCATCTCATAATTATATCATTCTTATGTGTTCCACAAAATCATAAACCATACATCATAGCATAACCCATGTAATAAAAATGGGAATCTTAAACATCGTGACATCATAAAACAATTCATATAAGATAAAGGAACTCATAAAAATATAATTCCATCACAACATAATCAAATCAATGTAATAATAGGGATAGAAACAGAACCCTTTATTATCTTATATGGAAAATAATTTTGATAAAACACTTGAACTCCATTCTTGAAGAAAATATCCTTTCTGCTTCAGAAAAACTTTTCCTTTCTTAACATGTCATACAATTCTAAACTAAAAGAAGTTGATTAAAAATAAACTTGAAAACTTGTAAAGTAAGCTTCTTGGAAATAATGTTTTAAAAATCCATTCATGCCGTATAAGTTAAAAACACATTCTTCTCGTACTTTTGTCGGAAAAGTCAAAAAGTACCTCGTACGAAAAACGACAAAAGATTCCTTTCATATCTTTTACTAAAAACTCACCGAAGGGTAAAATTTGATATAAACTATTGTATAAGGATATAAATATTACATATTGAGGAAACATGGATGTGGATGATAAAATACACCCTAGTAAATTTCAAAGTATAAACAATCTCGGATAAAAATGAGATTGTGATATTTCCCTTACCTTTGGTCCGATTTGCTTCGTAAGTGTCCGAATGTCCTGTATAATGATTTAAATAATGTCATTGACTTATTCTAGAATCATACTCATTGTTATGATATCATATATGGTTCACTAATGACTTTATATTACCCGTTCTTTTTTAAATTCCATGTTAAAGAGCGTTTTGGGTAAAATTGTTTCATTTGTCGTCCGTGTTTTGACTTGTAATTATTCATATGATTACTTAGATCGTAATTAATTAATTCCAGAATATAAAACATGATTTATATATAATATATATTCAGAATATACATATAATAAATCATTAAATGGAAATAAATACACCGTTCATGGAGACGGTAGGCCGTACGTACGCATGAACGCTGTTTTCGTTTCCTTATTGAATTGAATGGAATTAAGTAGATGACATACATATATATACACATAAATCCATTATCATTATTATGTCATATATTTCATTATTACTTATTATATATACTTTATAATCATTCATGAATGGTTAACATGGAGAATGAATCTCATCGCGTCGTGGAGACGGTAGTCCGTACGTACGCACGAGCGATGATATTGTTCTCATGATCATGGAATTGTATTGAAGTGTATGTATACTATTTCAGAATAATTATCACTTTAAAATAATCATATATAGTTATTATTTACACCATTATACCCATCCAAGTAAGGTGGTGGTGGAAAATAGATTACACCACGGCGTGGAGACGGTATTCCGTACGTACGCACGTGCGGTGATTTCGTTTTTCCGTAGGATGGATAGATGGTGAAATAGGGTTGTTTGATACTTATAATAAAATATCAGTATATGAGTGATACTTATGTTATTACTTCATAATGAAACAACCTAAGAAGAAGAAGTGGAAGAGGAAATAATGTTGAAAGAATCGGTAACAGACATTACCTCTTCTTTGAAGAACCTCTTTGAGATCTCCTTTTAGGGCACTAAAATTGGACTTTGAGGAAGACCGGAACCTCTAGGATGTTTCTATGGAAGTGGATAAGAGAATTTGTCAGGGGTTGGCCGATCGTGAAGGCTAAAAGCGGTGTGAGGAGTAGAGGGAGTAGGTGCCCTTTTATAAGGGAGGAGAATAGTACCTTAGGAAAATCTCAAAATATTATTTTATATTAAGGTCAAATTAGGTTTATAATGGTTACAAAGGGTCTTATTTCAAAGATAAAGTGGGGATGGGTCGAAAGCCTCTCATCCAATAGGATTTAGACAAGTTTAGGTTATTATTTTAACCTTATCAATTAGATTTAACTCTAAGTTAAATAATTTAACTTTTACTGTGTCTTTTTGTTTTCTTACACTATATGGTTAATAAACTTACTATATCAAGAAAAACGAACCCCAAGTTGTTTATTATTAATATATATAACCTTATCTAAGTCATTTGGCCGAACCTTAGATTTTTAGGAATAAAATAACAATTAATAATATAATATTTTTTTAAAAAACTAATTTATGTCAATTTTGACACTATTTGGTACATGATTTTTATGAAATTCATAACAGAATGATAAGTTCAAACCAAGTTACTTAAATAAATAATAACATGTCATATTAACCTATAAAATTAATTTAAGTCATAAAAAGTCTCAAATTACATTTATTTGGGCATTTATAACATCAATTATGTCAATATTTCATTAATAAGACAATTACTGCATCATCTTTGTGTCATAATAAATGATAATTATTTAATCCCTAAAAATTCTAAATAAATTCCTATGATGTAGATAATTGTATTATCGTTCTGGAGAATATTCAGGTTCGAAGTTTCATGAAGTTTATCACTAGATTAAAATTATTATACTTATAAGATTTAAGAAAGTGACATGTTGTCAGATTCTTTGGTTTTAATAATAATTAAATTATTTTCATGGAACAAAGTCCATAAAATGGATCTAATCAGACCCTTAGGTTATATGGGTCTACTTTTAGCCATCCAATAGGATTTTTCCAAGTTTTAGGGTAATTTTATAATCTTATATTTAACCTTAATTACCCGATTTACCTTTAACTATAGTAAATATAATTTACCGTAGTTACTATTCACAATGCCCAAAAATAAAAAAGTAGCTTATTAACATAATTTGGACCCACTGATTCCAAATATGGAATCCATTTTTCCAAATTCAATACACAAAAGATTCAGAAATTAAATTAAAAGTAATCCCGTTGTCGAAAGAAAACGGGTTTTTCTTTAAAACATTGCAAAAGATTGAATTGATTTAACCTATGAATTCAAGGTAAAATCAATGCTAATGACATAAATTATATTAAATGGTAAAAATATATTCTATTTATACTTTAAAACCATTCAATATTATAATTTAACCACATAAGATATTACGATGAAAAAAGTTGTTTTTAATTAAAATATAGCATGTTTTTACTATTCATTAAAATATGAAAGTTATCGGAAAAATATCAAAACTTTATCTAATGTAAATTTTTATATCCTGATTCAAAAGAAGAATTTTATTTTGTCAAGTTGAACCTATAAACATGTCAAAAACTAGATTTAAAGTGGGTGTGCCATCAAAAGGCGGCAAAACTGCATTTTTTGGAAAATACTTATTTTACCCGAAAAATTTATTTTGTTCTTATACCATGTTCTAGAAATGTGTAAGATGAATAATAATGTTATAAAATTCAAAATTTAGTTAACACTATTCATAAAGTCTAGTTCATAACAATATTATAATAATATATCATTGTTTAGTAAAACCCAGTATTCCGTACAACACACACTATCGAGGAAGGTTGCGATTCCGTGTAATGCAAGCCAAGTCAGGGTTGCGTGTTGCGCAAGAATCATTCGTTGTTTCATATAATAGAATCCAGCCATATTTCATTTATACATTGAATATATATATATATATATATACTCAATGTTGCGTAGAATAACTATTATCAAAATTGTGTGTAACACGATCCAAGAATAGTGTTGCGTATACTGCAAGCTAATACGGTGTTGCGTATAGCTCAAGGTAATCTTGGTGTAGCACAAGACATTAATGAAATTAAAAGAATATTTTTCATAAAATCTCGGGGTGTTACAAACATCTTCCCCCATATTTTAAAAATCTTTTGAAAAAACGCTTTATCCTGGATAAAAAATTTGGATCCTTATCTCCTCCTCAAAATATTTTATAGAATCTGACGAATCATAAACCATGTGTATAAAATAAATCATCTTATATTATTCAAAATAACTCTTTATTATTGATCAACTTATCTTATCAAATAATAAAATTGATATGGATATACACATCATTTAATTATATTAATATGAGATTAATAAATTTCTTTACATTCAAATCCTTAATCTAGAAACTATTGTATCATCATTTAAAGGAAATATATATGCACTTATAATTAATTTATTGATTTTTAATAAGTTTATATTTACAACATTGGAAAAATATTTATTCATTATCACATAACCTTTAAAATTAAATAATCTATTTATGTAACATGGATTCCTAACATAGAAATTCCATAGAGTTTCACGTACTCCTTTAAATATCCTAAAAAAATTTATATATCACTAATCCTTCCTAATTTTACACTTATATTTCAATGAATGCATCTAAATACATGAAAAAATATTAGTGGGATCTCCAAATAACATTTATTCTTCTCTTTTGAAATTTTACCCTCTTGAAATATCCATACATCACTTAGAACTTAGACACCACATGCATAGTTCATCTATTCTTAACACCTAAGAATGTCATGTAAACTTTTATTAAAATCACTCACATTGTCAGAAAATTTCGATAGAATAGAATAAAATAAAGTCATTTACTAGAAAAATCCCTAAGGTTCTTTATCAACTAATTCCTTTTAAATCCTTTGTGAATTGTTTTATTATTTATAAGTATCCAAATTCAAATGTTGAAGAAATTAAAATGTTGAACAAATTCAACACTTATTTACTCAAGAATGTGTTTTTCTAATACATAGAGTTTTTTTATACTTAATAACTTTGATTAAGTTACCAGTTTAAGGAGTTTCTTACATTAATATACTCTTTTTTAAGGATTAATATAAAACTTAAGTGTGATGATGATGATGATATTATCTACAGTGGAATCTTTTATCAGTTAATTATCATGTTTTATTACCATTAATAAGTACTTTTATTAAATATGATCCTACTAAAATAATGACCCCTTTTAAACACATCATATCTATTACTAACCCGATATATATATTTCATCATGACTTACACTTGTTTGGGAATGTAAATAATTCGCGACTATATCTGGTTGACAACACTTTTCAATCATATCATATATAACTCTTAGATAATCAAGTTGGGAACTCCTTTCCCAATCCAATATAGGAATAAACCTAACTTTATTCCCCCAGTTTTCTAACCATTAAGGTTTCCCATCTAACTTTAACCCATATAAAATGATATGAACTGACTAAAAATACAATTAAAGGGAACCCAAATTTAGAATTACCTACCCAAGGATTATCCAGAGTCACCTATTACTTAACTTCCTAACATATGATAATCCAAAGATTCCCTGATTTATAAAAACCTATCCATTTAGATGATTGGGGTCTTGAAAAGTTCTACTTTGGATGGAATTTAATACTTAGTATTTTTATGGTGATTTAATCTCACTATCTTACCTCATGTTACTCACTTTTATGCATGTGTTCTTATAATGATTTAGTTTTGGAATCATATTCTCTCTAAAAAATCAATATGTTCAATCCATATTGATGGTAACTCTTTAAACAGCCCAAAGTTTGTGTTACTCACCCAAAAAGGAAATTCAAACATATCTACACATATCCAAATACATCTCATATATAAAGTGGATGAACTCTTCATGATAAAGGTTTAGAGTATATGTGAATGCAAATCTACTCATGATTAATCCCAGTGACATAGATAGCCAACCCCTACCTTTCTAGAACAAGGCATAAGCCTCTAGGATACTGGGAAGTATGACTAAAAGTCACTCTACTTGACAATACTTTACTCCTATGAGAATACAACTCATCATAACTCTAATACCTAATATGTATAAACAATTTCCAAAATATAAATTCATTATGATAACTTTAATTACAATTGAGGTCACAATTAATGAAAAATATATCTTATTTGATCATCCCTAGCATGTTATAAATGTCTTGATAATTTATAAGAAGTAGTTTAAGCATTATAAACTAAAGAATACACATATCCATTACTTATAAAAAATTATAACTTTGAATAAAGAAATAATAACATTTAAATAAATGAACATTTTAGACATTTAAACATTTGATAAAAACCTACGAACAATTCATAAATCAAAATATTAATCATAAATATTTTATAATTTTATCTTTATTTCTTATGACCATTCCACAATTTTGAATATGAACATTTAATATTAAACATTATATGGAATATCATTTTGATTATATTATATTTATATGAATTATAAACATTTTATAATTCAATTATTTAAAAAAATCATAATCTTAAATATCACACATTTAACAATTTCTTAAACCTTCGATAATATAAACCATTAACACTCCTTCTAATGTGGTCAAATAGTTTCCAAATAAGGCCCTTTTAATTTTAATATTTAAAATTAATCATTATGAACATTTCATAATTTTCTTAAATATAAAAACTTTATTTTATACCTTATTTGGTAATTTATAAACTCTTTATAAATTTCTTTTCTGATTAAATAAACACTTATTTTAATACATAAGGTATGCAATAAAATTTTACAAAAGGTATAATAATATTAACTTTTAATATTAAATAATATTAATTAACAAATGTTTTAAAAACATTTAATAGTTACTTATAAACTCTTTATAATTAATTAATTTATATAAACTTTTTTTAATTTAATAAATATACTTAAATGCCATTTATCATCATTTAAAAACAACTTATAAATAATTAATTCAATTCATAATAAAAAATAATGAAAAATAGAAAATTTATCAATCTTATTTTATGATTTTGAGAGACTTATAGGTTATTATTTGAATAATTTATTATGGTATATTAAAACCATGTGATATAATATATATGGGTGAGAATCAAGTTCTATCAATCATACTGTATGACAGACTATGAAACTATAAAACATGGTGGACCAATGAAATGAAAGTTGAATTTTACGAATTGTTTCTATATAGTTAAAGTTCTTCGACACTCTGTTCTTGGAAAATACAAGGCACTAATTATATTTTATAATGGGAATAATTCATACACTATGGCCATATAAAAATCCATAAGTTTTAACCACATCATAGATTATGATGTCCTATATTGTATGCAATGTTATAAAGCCTATAGAAAAGTTTAACATGTTTTATATTATGATTGTAGAGTAATACATAATATTATTTTCATAATCTTTATTTCATTAATGTTTTCACAAATCTAAGTCCATGGGATTATTTAATACCACTAATAGGTTTTTTAGGGGACTAAGCATCACTTTTTTCCAGGGAGAAGTGAATACAAACCATCCCAAGATTTCCCATGATATAAATAAGAAAACACATTCATAAAAATAAAATAAAAACTACTATAAAACCATAAGATTCACTGAAGAGCTTCTAAAATATCTTTAAACAATCATATGGTTTGATATAGATCATTAGAGGGTAGCCAAATAGCATCCCCTCTCTATAGGTATATCCATTATCCATTGAATCACATGTCATACATCTGGGATTCCCCTCTATTCCACAATGTGCTAAAATATTAGTATTCTAAGGAAGAAGAAGATAGAGTTTTGGGTTTTTAGGTAGTGATATTCATGGATCATGTGATAATCACACACCATTTTTATCTCATGGAAGTGAAATTTAAATATTCTTATGGATGCTCCTCATTGATGCATGCATTTAATAATTTATTATAACACATGAGTAAAATAAAAAAACTCTTAATGTATCTTATACATCAATTTATACATATGACTCCATGTGTTACATCTCATGAAATGGTCATTCGATGATATATTATATAAAATACACTAAAGATGGAACAATTTCATCATACTATACAAATACATCATTACATATCCTTACAAACTTGTTCCAATAGAACATTAGGATTGAATAGGTTTAAAAAGGAAATGGCCCTTAAAACTCATTTAAATTCCTTCTTAAAAACCTTTAAATCATAGGTTATGACATAGCTGGGCATCTCATGCATTCTAAGATTTATATGGACTTATGAAAATACAACTTGATTTATGGAATATGTTTCCTTAAATAATTTTAGGATAATTTTAGGTAATAATCTTTCTAAATGTAAATTTTAGAAATTAAGGGTAATTATCATGTCCCAAAATGACTCTGGTAAAGATCATTGAAAATTTGAGACAAACCTTGTATGGATTAATGAGGAGTATAGCATAGGATATTCCCCTAAGGAGTTTTGTGAGAATTTGGGAGAGAATGAAAAAAAATATGGATAATAAGACCCATTTTATTTTATTTTTTAAGGAGGAGTGATCCACATACACTATCAATCTGTAAATGTTTCGAATCATTTGGAGTTAAAATGTGGAGTATGATTTATGGTAGTGTTGTCAATAAAATCCGAAGGGGGGGGGGATATTGAAACCAGGGGTTGTGTATGGGATTTTTTGAAAATAGATTTTTTGTGTTTTTAAAATACATAAAATATGATATTAGAATACATGGTGACATATATAAAGAATATTTTGGTTACCATGCACATGGGAACCTCATCCAGGATGTTGAGGATGCATAACAATGACATACATAGAATTAGAGATGTTCTAGAAGTTGTTCTAAATAGATTGATCTTTGGAAGGTGTTCGGAAATAAATATAGGTATGTTTTGAAGGTTTTTAATGTTATAGGAAGAAACCACTAAATAAAAAAAAGTATCACACCATGATTGGAGTTCTTAGAAAATTAAAAAAAATCTGGAGGAGAACCCTGTATATATAATATTTTCCATACAAATACATAATATATTATGGGAAGAGGAAAAATTTATAAATATTTGAACTATCATAGTGATGCATAATATTACTTGAAAGGTTATGTAATACCCTTCAAAATACAAAAATATATAAATGGAAAAAACATCAAACCATATATAAGAGTAACTAAGCACAATGAATAAAGGTAATTATGAAAATATATATAGGTTATCGGGAAAATAGGTAAAGGTCATAACTATAATAAATAAAGGTTACCAAAATATAGAGTTATAATAATTTCAAAATTTCATTTTATATAAATGTAATTATACTGGTACATGAAGGTAACTAATTAAAAAAAATTCAATGTCTAATACGTAAATGTAACCAAGCTGATACATAATGGTAACCATGATAATACGTAATGGTAAAACAATGGTAATGGAAAATATATAAATGTAACCAATCTAATACATAATAGTAATTATCTAATATATAAGAGTAATATGGAATAAAATCAGATATTTAAGGGTTTTAAAGATAGATAAATAGAAAATTACTTGATACATAAGGGTTACCCAGCCCATATGTAAGATTTGGCTTGCATGACTATTTAAGATTATTCTGGAGAGCATGAAGAATTGTGAAATATTATATTGAAGTTACCTCATATCATGTAAAAATTAATATCATAGGAATAATATGTATCATGAATTAATAAATAGTAAATGTGGTGGATTAACTCACATGTGATTAACTCAATAATTTCCAAAGCTTAAAAAGAAAAATTTTAACTCCCATGTGATTAAAAATAAAATTTCATTGCTCACATAAAATTAACTTGAATGATAAGAATTATATATAGGTTTAAATTATTATTAAAAATGGTTTTTCATTAATATATTTAATTAAATATCATAATAATTATTCAAAGTATTTTAGGTTCATTTCAATGGAGAAGTACATCATAAAAAATAGTGACTAAAATGGATAATTTTAATGGTAACATTATGGAGATTTCAATGGGGATTTGAGTGTTAATTTTCATGGATATTTAATTTATAATTATTCATATAGAAATAAATATGGATATTTATTTAGAAAATCATGGAAAATTTGATATAAGAAATATAGAAAGAGAATAATGCTGCAATAAATTTTCTTTCACTATGAAGACGAAAATAGTAATTAAATGTAAATTTGATTAATTTTGAAGATTGATATTCGTATCAATATTTTTTGAGTTTGAATTAGATTTGAATTTTCATTCTTAATTATAAAACTTATTTGGTATACTTTTCTTGATCACAGAGAATTGGGAGAAGAAGGAAATATCCTAACTATTGGATTAAAATTTGAGTCCATGAGCGTATTTATTAAATTACTTGCAACAGTTATGAAAAATTTATGTGAGAATATTGAAATATCGAGTTAAAATAAGAATATTATAGGATATAAATAGATATATTTCCATTAACATACCTAGTTTCATAATGAAAATGTTTTAAAGAGTATAAGAGTTACACTGCTATATTCGGGTATTAAAAAAGAGAGAAATAAGATAATTCCAATATGGAATTATCTTTGTTAGGAAGAATAGGTAAATTTTTTTAGAAAGGCATAGGATCAAACCTCACACTGAGGATTTTATATAATTTTACATTATATAATTAGAAGATTAGAAAACATATACTTTAAAGAAGCATCAAATCATGATTTATGGTGCAAGAATTCTCACATGTTGGACATAGAGAGACCCTAATATATATATATATATATATAATTATTGTTTCCTTCACTGATGTGGTGTATGAATAAATAGGAGATAGAGTTTCCATTGGATCAATAGCGTGTTTTTCCATAACCTTGTAAGGGTAGTCCACCTTGCCATGGAGTGAATGTGTCCTAAAAACGCACATCCAACTAAAGTGAGTATAGTGGATTCTGGAATATCAACACATCATCATGTTTATTTTCCTTGTATTTTCCCTTTGTGGTAAACAAAGTAAAATCATCATGTTTATGTGCTTTATATTCATATATATTCATTTTTATTATCTATTAAGATTGAAAATAATTGGAAGAGATATTTAATGTTTACCTTCAAATGAGGGGACAAGGTACATACAACCTAGGGGATTAAAATAGGAGAAATTGTGTAATTAAATGTGCATACATATCCCCCAGGGTTATTATATTCAACTTTTTTCCCACATGTTTCTACATCAACTCAATGTAAGATAAATATGGTCAAAGTTCTTGTCCAATTTTGGTTATCAGGTATTTTCTCTTTAGTAAGAAGCAGCTTCTCAAAGCACCACCTTAGTTTTATATAGTGGTGTAATCAAGTTGATTTGATTTTATATAGTATACTACTTGATTACATGATTAATAAAGAATTATGGAACTCAATACTCAACTCAAATCAGTATTATCAATTTTAAATCTTAGCCCTGACTCAAATGTTGAAAATTTTGGAGTTGGTACCCTAGAACTAACTACTTTGTAAATTATATTTATTGTATGTTCATAAATGAGAATATCAACAAATAAATTATCCTATATTGATTATTTTTCTATATAGATTAAATTTGATAATATTTTATAATATTTTTTCCATTGAAAATGTCATAAAAGTACCCTGTTTTAATGAGAACCTTGAAATTCTATGGTGATACTCTTAAAATATATGTCTTATGGTTGTAAGACATCATATAATGGGACGTGAATGATAAATAATTTCATATGGGAGTACTCATAATGGTATGAGACTTTATCTAATGATTTTCACAATTGGGAATCTATAAAATGGGAGTTTATGAGGAAATACCCACCTATAGTAATTCCACATTTCATATGATTCACTGGATATTCCCATCGGAAAATGTGTGTAATGATCCTTATGATTTAATAATATTATTAATACATATCATGAGTCACTTACTTAAATGCATTTTCTTAAATCATGATGAAATAAGTTCCCAATTAATTTTGGTACATTTGGTGTGTCACAATGTTATTAAAAAAATAAGTTGAGGAAGAATTTGTCTCTTCTATATTTATGGAATTTGATATCTCATCCCTTTGATTAAAATAGAAATATTAATCAAAATTCCATGGTTATGGTGTATTTAAAGACTAATTTTAGGAATTCAGTGAAATTTTTATTAATAATATAGGTTGGTGACATGAATATGTGACCTACTTGATGAGATATCAATAAAAGGAGATTATGTTATATATTTAGTGTTTATATGTGGTTTTCCACATTACAAACTAAATTATTTATCTATAGTTCCCTTTACATGTTACTAGATGGTGATATTGGAATTTAGGAAAACCCACCAAATGTCTTTGAGAAAGAACTAGGAAGGGCACACACTTGGTGTTTCTATTGATCTTAGTTAAATTCTATTTGAATTTAATTATTGAAATAAATGTTATAATTCATTCTGAGGAATTTTATTTATTCAAGATTTATTGATGGAATATATTTAGTAACTATTTTATGTGAGTTGAATATTAAAATAAATCTTTATTTTCTAAATCATGAATGATATATTTATTTATTTAAAAAATGAATAATAATTATTATTCGAGGTTTGGTAAATGCCGAGGAAAATGAATGGGATAAGTTATATTAATTGTTAATGGGAATGATATACTAATTTTAATTTAAATACACATTAATTTATTTCTTAATATTTATATTATCCATGATACATAAACACCTAAAAGAAATAATTATATTATTATTTTTATTATTAGACATGGGTTTTGATAAGTATTAATATATTGGTTAAATAACCTTGTATAATTACTAATTATCTAACCCTATATCCATATATACATGATTATATCACTTCTCTGGATGTTCAGAAATCATTTTGGTTGTGCATAAAACCTTCCTCTCTAGATAATTATCTAAATTAGTAAATTCTCTAGGGTTTTCTCTCGAGATTAGTTGAATCTCTTCCACATCCCTCCTTAATCTATAGAACGAGAAGAAAAAGAATCAATCCTTCAACCCCAATGGGTTGTATTATGATCAAAGGAGAGTGATGTAAGACAATAATTTCCATTGTGTTATCAACCAAAGTACCATCAATGATGATTCAAGATCAAAAGGTGAAAATGTGGATCATCACCAGAAGGATACTACTTTATATCCCTTTAATACAATGATGGTACAACCAAATGTATGTTTTGATTATCAAAACCTACATCGAAGAAATAACCAAAGGTTGTGGTAATTTCAATTCAGTAAATAAATTATAAATTTAACATGAAAAACATCCTCTCTAGAGTTATGAGATTCTTTCATCATGATTATTTATATATAATCATTATACATATCATTATTTATCATGTTAATATGATTTATTCATTAGATTCAATAAAAAACCATTATTGGCCATCACCCTGACTAGATTCCATTATGCTTGGAACCTTCAATTAGTAACAAATTGGTCATTATTATATTTATATTTATTTAATTTTTTATCGATTTATTTTTCAATTCATTGTTACTTTTTCATTTCAGTTTTCATTATTTAATGTAAAAGTGGAGATATATTCTTCTTTCCACTTCTTATAACAATGAATAAGTGTAGAACACATGGAGATACCATCCGGAGGTGGAACATGGGTTTCAGGGTTACACTTTGTCTAAATTTTCTACATAGCATGTAACCCCACAAGATGTAGGGGTTATGTAGTCAATAGACATTGTGTGTAATTAATTAATACACACGCATCGTGTAATTAATACTTACACATTGTGTAATTTATACTCATGTGGTATGTAATTAATAATCACATGGTGTGTGATTAATTAATACACATACAGTGTATAACTAATTAATACACATGCAATGTATATTTAATACACATGCGGTGTATAATTAATACAAACTCAGTGTTTAATTAATTAATACACATGTACAATATTATTAATATAGATACGGTGTGTATTTAATTAATACACACGTTTTTTATAATTAATACACACATGGTGTGTAATTCATATATGCATGATGGGTAATAAATACACATGTGATGTGTAATTAATACACACATGGTCTCATACTCATTTACAGGGAATTCATGACAAGTTGGTCTATATGCCATGTAAATTAATTTATGTAAAAATAAATTTAATTACACAATTAAAAAACCTATCATATGTTTCATTTGTCATAAATTGATAGTACAAATAATATGATAAGGTTTAAATAATATTAAATTCTTAATTAATTTCTACGTTAAATTCAGAATTGCATGCCATGTATGATCATCGTTATAAATTGTGTACATTTAGTTCATTAAGATAGGTACACATCGTGTAAATTAACATGTGTCTATATGACATAAATTGACAGTACATTCCATGT